>CM022481.1:27456967-27478777 GCA_011952105.1 Coreoperca whiteheadi | reverse complement strand
GAGTGAAGAGGATGCAGAGGACAGGGTTAGATGGAGGCGCATGATTCGCTGTGGCGACCCCTGAAAGGGAGCAACCGAAAGGAAAAGAAGATTGTATTGAGGTGAAGTCTCAGAGACAGATATCTCCAGACCTGGACAAATAAACCAAAACTATCTGACTGGAAAGATCCAACTAGTCTAGAAGGTTTTTAATGTGGGTGAACTGACCATAGAAATCACTGCCTACTGTTAGGAAACTATTGTTTTCAGATATTTGTCCCTTTGGTCCTGTAGTTCATGTTTGGTAAGAAAAAACAGTGAAGATTAAAGAACCTGAAATCGGGATGAAAACACACAAACACGTCAAACTTCTTCTTAGGAGGGTTGGATAAGAACAGACAAAAATTTGACATTCTTACCTTTGAACAGCAAACTGCTGTCTGGCTCTGACAAGGGGTTCAAACACCAACTGGAGTTCATCGACGGACTCACAACTGGGTCCAAGTCCAGTTCTAGGTCTTGGTCTAGGTGCAGTTCTAGGTCTCAGTCTAGGTCCAGGTCCAGGTCCAGGTCCAGCAGAGTCTGGTCTTTGCTGCCCCTGGCTTCAACACAACACACACAGAGCTTTGAGTGTGAATAATGATGGTGGAGTGATCTAAAAGCTGAGCTCTGACACGGAGAAGAGTCCTGGACAGTCAGAGATCCTCATCTCACCTCTGAGCTCTGGTCCTTGTGTCTTGTTCCCCACACAGAGTGGTTTTAGAGGGAGGGACTCCTTCCTCTCTGTCCTCACACTGATCCATAGCAGAGCCACCACCTTCACACAAACACAGCAACATGCACTCATTCACTACAACTTTACATCACATTCACACCTTCCTCATTCTACCAGCAGATGGTGCCAAACATGAGACATTATTTAAAAGATTTAGCGCTCCGCCTCCCAATAAGGAGATCGTGGGTTTTAATCCCGGACCAGAGCACGATCGCTCTGGGTGGAGTCTGCATGTCCTCCCCGTGTTACCGTGGGTTCTCTCCAGGTTCTCTGGCTTCCTCCCACCGTCCAAAGACATGCATGTTTAGGTTAATTGATGACTCCAAAATTGCCCCTAGTGGATGAATGTGAGTGTGAATGGATGTCTGTCTATGTGTCAGCCCTGCGACGAGTTGGTCACTGTCCAGGGTGTACCCTGCCTAAGGCCCAAAGCCACTGGGATAGGCTACAGTCACCCGCGACCCCTAATGGGAACAAGCAGTAGAAAATGACTGACTGATTGAAATGCTTAAGATGCATTTACTATATTACTTTCTATACAGTTGTATTTGTTGTCCACTAGCTCATATGGAGTCATTTATAGTTCACTTGTGTTTAGAAACTGAGAACATTTCTCTACCTTTAGTCTGCTGTGAGGTAGAATAAAGAGAACAGTCACCAGGTGAGTTCAGCTCCACATCCAGTCACAGAGTCGCTCCACCTTCACCTGTGGAGGAAACACAAAGAGAGAAACTGCTGCTGTCACATTAACGTGACTTTAAATCAGTGTCACGACTCCGTCATATCTGATTTCACTGGAAATTCATACTCAGAAATAAAGGTCATCTTTTCTGGTCTGAAATGTACTAAAAGCAACAAACCATGTGGAGTCTTTATATAAAAAAGAGAAACTGTCAACAAAACCTTAAACTGTCCTTTAATCTAAATAATTAACCTTCAAATTAAAGAACCAAACAGAAACAGAAACGGTTGGTGTGGCGTAGGTAGAAAATGAAAAGATAAGGAACTTTTTTATAACTGACGACAAGGTTATAAAAAAGTTATCTAACATATTTATAACATACAAATTCAGGTGTGTTCAGGGACTGTTGGATAACGAAGACATCTCTCTGAAACCGAGATCGGACTCGATTTTACTTTATGTACCTATGACATGTATTTAAAATATAACTTCCTGTATATACGTGAAGATACTGATGCAATCATTTATTAAATATCAGAATTTACGTTCATATCTGCTCTTTTGTTTTGAAGAAAACATAATTGCCAACATGACAGTTGAGGGTCGGAGGTCAGCTGGATGGCGGCTGTTCACAGAAATGAGGTTTGAAATCATTTTCCAGTTTTTAACAAAAACCATCTCTTAAATGATTTAACCTTAAAGAGCTGAGAGTCTAAACATAAACCATCAGAAACGTTTATCGCTGCTTTAGTTAAGAGCAGATATTGTCTGAAAACAAATGAAATACGTTATCATGAACGTTTTGCAGATACGTTTATTAAAACGTTCTATTGGTCATTAAGTTGAGTCATGATGTTTCTCTCAGAACATATTAGTTGTTCAAATTATCGATATATAAACGTTATTTTAGGAGAGTAAGATTATAAATGTTGGTATTTCTATGATTCTTGATAAATCTATGCATCATATGTTTATGTCTGTTTATTCTTGTTCTTTAATAGTTGCTATAATCAAGCTGTACTTTATGCCACCTTGTTGTCTTGGTTTGTCTTTTACTCTTTAATCAGTGATGGGTGTTTATGGTTGAACACACAGAGATATGTCAGAGATAGTGACCTTTAACATTATTTATTTATTATACGGTGAATCATTGACACAATGACAAGTTCAATCTGTCTGGCTAAACACAAACTACAGATATACTGTGATAAAGATACTTCATTATTCCTGAAACAGAATTTATGTTTTGATGACAGTGATTCACTTTGTAGTTTCTATAATGTAACATTTATTTTCTGTTAATAAAGTACAAAGATGATGAATGTTTGTGTTGCTGCAGCTCTCAGTCTGGTTAAATGACATCATTAATGCTGAGCACTCTTACTGTAACATCCTGTATGACTGTTTATTACCTGTTAATCACCTGTGAACAACGTCCAATTGTTCTTGCAGGACTCTGGATGGTGAACTGAATCACACTGGTTCTAAAAACACGGAGAAGTGTCAAAGTGATTGAACGTGACGACTGAAGCTGCAACAAAACATCAAAACTTCTCTAAGAATAAAACTAATGGCACTCACCTGCAACAATAAAACATTTTCTAAAAACTGATTTAAAACGTTTCAGTTCACTTTCAGAATCACATTTCTTTGTTAAAGTACAGTCAGTGTTGCGCAAAAAATAATAACTTTATTGATCAGAGTGGCTTGCTGTCATGGCCTTGCTAGCTAGCGATAGTGTTCACGTTTACTGTTTTAAGATCAATAAATTAACTGACTGCAAAGCAGCTATTACAACAACTGTTTAATGGTGAACACTAAATAGAACTAGCAAGCATATTTTTATCATTTTAAGTGAAAAATGTGTTTAACGCCCAGTTTCAGTTGTAAACTGTCGTATCGGCTGGTTAACCCTTTAAAGCGGTTCTCTATATACACTTATCTTGTGGCCACAAATAAATTAAAATGTGTGAATGAGTTGTGTCTCGTGGGAACGCAATAGAATTTTGTGGCCTCAATATACATATTTTGTCCTGTCTGTGATCCTTCTGGGGCTCTGTAGGGCAGCGAGTTCTGTTTAAAAATGACCACAATGTGCAAAAAGATGAGAGTCTAATCTATCAATACATATATTACATGTTCATATTCGTTTAACTATTTTATTATTTAGCATGAGTGGATTAATGGATGATACACACTGTCACACAGGTGTTTCTATTGTTCTGGTCCCTCAGTGTCACTTAGCAACAGGCTGAATTTCAGCTTTTCTTGTTTCCTCTGGTGTTTCGTTCGTTCCACCAACGAAGCCAACAAAGCAGCACAACACATCTCTACTGTTCAACACCTGCTGACACAAACATGATGACCCCTGTCACGTTACCTTCTGATGGTGAAAATAATCGGCATGAAGGTGAAATCAACCAGCAGCTTCAACCAGGAAACCAAGCAGAGAAAGAACCAACATGTAACTCACAGCAGGAGGTTTCAAAGGTCTACTGATTCACACACAGTCTGAACTCTCTGTGTTCATCTGCAGACTGAAGGCTTCTGTAAGGAAATGTGGTCACAGAGCAGCTCTGAACTTTGGAAGGAACAAGTCAAACATTAACAGAATAAAACCTTGGGAGTTGGATCATGAAGGTCTGATGATGCAGTTTTATCCTCAGTGCCTTTTATTGTCCAACAAGGAAATACAAAGTGGCAAGAAGCCATTTATTACTGCAGTCTGTTGTATCTGTGTGATGAGAGCAAAATGGGACAAACACATCGTCCTTGTCTTCTTCATTATTATTATTCATCATTATAACATCTGAGTTGTCAACTGGTCCAGGACAGATGATGATGGCATCATTAAATGTATGACGACTGCGTTTACGAGGACAGTGTGTTTATGAGGACGTGTTGGCAGACAGTGTTTATGAGGACATGTGTTGGCAGACAGTGTTTATGAGGACACTGTAAATGCACACATACTGTAAATGTATATAATTATTACACACCCTCTGTTGTCGTGTACGTTTGGTTTTAATGAGGAACAGACGTCTTCTTTCGTATAAACATGTTCGTACATAAAACACAGATAATCACTCTTACAGAATCACAGACAGTAGATTTGTTTCTATTTACATCAGATCAAATAAATAGGAGGTACAGGACTGAGAGAAGAACATGATGTGCAGGCTGGACCAGTGGTTAAAGGAAAGTCACAGGTTCAAGTCCCGAGTCTGCCAGTGTGCCACTGAGCAAGTAAAATGAACCAACTTGCTAATTAGTTAAAAGCTGCTCTAGAAAACATCACATTACTAGTTTGTATGGAGAACAAAACCTGACTTATCAGGAAATAAATCAAAGTTAATAAAATGCTCGAATAAACATCAATTAGAAAAGGCACAAAAATAAATGCATTGATTCGTGCATCATAAATAAATTAATCCTAATTTGTACACGGAGGGTAAAATCATTTCTGTCCCGGCTTTATTTGCATAATGAAGGAAAAATATAAAACCGTCCACACTCAGAGGAAATTATTGTTACAGAAAATAAATCCACAGATTTTATTTATTAGTTTACTCATTTTAAAAAAATATTTTATTAATTTCAGTATTTATTTGACCATTTTTAAATTCATCTCTTCATTTATTTTGTCCTAGTGAAGCAGGTTTGATCCTCCATACAAGCATCTGCACTCTAAACGTTCAGTGTTGGACTCGGTTATGGCCGAGACACTTGATCTTGTTAATGTCTTTTCATTTCAAATTACCAAAGATTTTCATGGAAACAGAAGAAAATCAGGCAACATTTAGACTTAAAGGAACAGTCCGACATTGCGGGAACTTGACCTTGTTAGCTAACAGGCGAGTGACGAATCCATCGAGAGTCAGCTAGTTAAGTTGGCTGTAGTTCGGACCGTGTACGCTCTGCTGCTGTCGGTCCAGTGCTGCTATAACCACGATGGGCCTCATTCTAAGAATATTTTAGCTTTTTCTCCTAAATCGCTCTGATTTGTTTCCATGAGGCGAACATCTGGATTCAAAGGTGTTTCTAGGCCCAGTGTCTCCTTTTTATATTTCTGTTTCGACGCCGGTTCAGTCAACAACATGTAAATCAGACAGTTGGAAGGATTTATTTTCTCTTTTGATGGAGCTAGGTTAGCAGCTTCCCTCTGCTTCCAATCTTTGTGCTAAGCTAAACATGTCCTGGACCCATCTCTGTACTGAACATGTTGATTCCATGTTGGACTGTTCCCTTAATATAAAAATAACACAAATCTGTGAGGTGGTTTTATAAATGTGACTGAATAAAGGGACCTTCAGAGAGGTAATATTCAGTGGTTTGTAGCAGGAATCCACACAGATGAGCTTTAATCAGTACAGTGCAGCATTAAAGTATCTGCTGTAACATGTGAAGCTTTTAACTGCGAAGAGAAGACCACTGTACGAACGAGTCCGATCCCTTAGTGTAGTGACGACTCACCTAAAATGTCTTTTCACTGAGAACGACTGAAAGAAGTCCCAGAACTGAAACTGTGCAACACGTAATAACATCCTGTACAAAAAGGTGCTTTTAACAAATATTCTGAACATAATTTGTACTTAAAGACTGTTTTAACATATTTACATATTTCTAGATATATGAATACAATATATTTCTATCGACAAGATACCCGAGAGGACACGGAAAAGATCTGGTAATCTCCAGAAAGCTGTTTTTTACATAACAAGCTGTTGTAATCACAAGAGTTTCTCTTATATATATACACATATAATTATGTAACTATGGGGAATTGGGTTGTTTTATTATTAAATGATCTAAAAATGACAAGCTGACAGTTTTTCTTCCAGTTCAAAGTAACTTGTTATAATTACAAATAATTCTTCCATAATCACAGGAAATCAAGAAGAAATTGTGTCTCTAGCTGTAAATATTTGTCTGCTGTAGAATAATAGTTTTATTTGTTGGGAAAACTGATCATCTGTTCACTACTTACAGAGTTAAAACATTGTTTAACTAACTGACTGGTTCGCATCTTATTTATAAAAGTTTCATTACTTCAGAGTTCTGGTATGACGTCTTACAGTTTTATGGTTCTCTTTATTCAGCTCAGGCTCTGGAACTTCTCTCTCAGATTTTTCACAATGCTCTGCTGACCGGTCTCCGTCTTCTGTCCAGAGTTTGAGCTCTTTTTCTGGGACTCGTCGTCCTGATCGTTGGAGGACGCTGTCGTGGCGTCGAGCTCTAGAGGCCTCGTGGGCTCAGCTTTGGCTCTCACTTCCTCCCTCTGTTTATATTCGTCAGACTCCTGATAGACCCGGCAGCGGTCTACGATGGCCATGATGGAGATCTTCTCCCTGCTGGTCGGTGAACGGATCTGAATATAGTTGTCCCCTTCGCCGTCTTCTTTGGATTCTTTGGCTGTTTCCGCAGGCTCTGGAAGCTTCTCCATGACAATGATCTTGTGTTCAGGGTCATTGGGTAGCGGCGCCTCAGCTGCGACGTAGTAACTGTCATAGTTTCCGTTAGCGACCTGGTCCTGGAGCTTCTGCAGCTCAGTCATTTGTGCTCCGCTCAGCCGAGGGTCCAGAGAATTAGCTCTGTGAAGACGTTTTCTGCGTTCCTCCTTGCTGGATTCCCGGCTGCCGCGAGGTTTGTACGAAGAAACCTCGCCATAAGCTCCGTCAGCGAGGAGGCTGGAGGAGCAGCTGGAGTGCCTCCTCAGACCGCCATCAAACATCTGCTCCGGGACAGAGCAACTACGCCCGGCAGGACCCTTCTGGGAGCGACCGTGGTTGGAGTATTTGGAGCGGAGCTCTCGGACGTCGGGCCAGTTGAAGCCCTCGATGGAGGAGGACTGAGAGGGACTGAGGGGGCTGCGGGAGCGAGCCCGGCCCGGGGAGACCACACTCGAGCTGCCACCTGAGCTGCAGGTGAGGCCAGGGGTCGGAGATCGGATCTGGTCTTCAGGACTCAGCGGTAGAGAGGTTGGCTGGTTATGAGAAACCAGTGGCAGAGTCAGGTTGGCTTTACCTGCAAAACATGAAACAGATCATGAGCTTAAAGTATCATTCCAGTTTTTTAAACTCGTGTTTCTGGACCCGTCAGACTAAATTAGTAAACACAAGGTGATCACACCTGACAGAAGTGATGGATAATAACACCCGAGCTGGAATAAACCAGTGTTTTAATGATCTCGAGCTTCCTTTCATGTGGTTTCTATTTGAAACACTCACTCTGACTTCTTTTGTTCATTGTCATTCTTGAGGAGGCTGCGAATATAAAAAGACTGAGATTTTACAACTTTAACATAAACGTCTTGATTATTGTAGTAGCCTCAAATCACAAAAATTGGCACAGCCTTAAATTTGGCATAATCCTCAAATCGGAGTACAAATGTATCTTTAAACACTAATACTTCTCATTTGAGTGTTTAAATCAGTATTTAAGTATTCGTCCTTCCATTTAATATGTTCAGACACGTCCATGCAAGTTGAATGTTTCAACTTGAACAAAAATGTACATTCATGCTACAGATAATGTTTGTACAGTCAGTTTGTTTGTGACAAATAAAACTGACTGCAAATAAAAGATTAGCAGAAAACTGCTCTGCATTCAGTCTGAAGGCACCTTTAGAAGGACAGCTGTAATCCCTGAAGACAAGCAGAAATTTAAAGGTAAACAGGAAGTCACAGTACCTGCACTCTCCTTCTCCTCCACCACTAAGGGTAAGATCTTCTTGCCGATCAGGACGCCCTGACTTCGCTGTCGTACCACTGGTTTGGTCGTTTTGATTCGCTGGCTGTATTGACGGGCCAGATGGAGGACTTTGCTCTTCGTCTTGTCTTCGTTGTCGAGCTGGTTTGACTCCTCACTGGGCCTTTCCCCCCCGGCCTCCGCCTTCAGCTGGGCGACGCGAGGAACCGGAGCCCTGAGGATGATGGCTTCTTCCCCGAACACCTTCAGGGCGTCCTTCAGACTTCCTGTCCGATTCACACCGGAGCCTTTGTGCTTGAGGGGCGAAGGACTCGTGGATTCCTCTGTGATGGTGCTGAGGTCGGACGATCCACTCTCTCGGTCACAGCTCTTGTTTTGGGTCTTGGTCGTGTCGGTCGCTCTGGAGTTTCTTGGAGCTTCTCGATATCGTTCACGCCCTTTGTCTTCACTTTGGGATCTGGTGATCTCTTGCTCCATCGTCTGCCAGATCTTGATCATTTCAGATGATGGTCTGAACTGTTCATCCTCAGGATTGTCCTGCACACTTTGAGATCTGGTCCTGTGGCTTTCTCCTGAATCTTCTGGATCTGTGCTTCTCTGATCAGACTTCAAAGAGTCCAAAGAGCCACTAAAGACCATCTGACCCCGGGTATCTGTGGGCAAAGCTGAGTTTGACTCTGCTGGAGAATGGTCAAGACTGGAGGATGTGGTCGAGGTGGAGGTCTGGACGGTTTCATCCTTTGGGATGCTGTTGAACCGGGTGACAGAGCTCCTGACCAGCCCAGTCGGGATGTATGTCAGGCTCTCTCTGCGCTGGAGGATGAAGGTGGCGTCCTGGTTCTCATAATAACTCTTGATTTTGCCGATTAGCAGCTGGTCCTGCTTGGACAGGGTGGAGTCCCGCCTCCGCCGAATGCTGCGGTCGGTGTCAAAGAGGCTGTCGTCCCGGGGAGACAGCAGGGTCAAATCTGTCATGCCGAAGGTCTCTGCAGAATCAGAACAGACACTGTTGAGCCGGAAAGGTCGGTCAGTGGGCTCAGCAGTGAGGCTGAGGCTGCTGCCGGTCCTGCTGGGTAACCGTGGTGAAGCACAACCAAGGGAGCGGGCGTCGTCCTGGACCAGGCTGCCTCGTTTGATGCTGTTGGTGAAGTGCTGAGCGATGGCGCTGGCCTTGTCCAGGACAGAGGAAGGAAGGATGCTGGGGGCTTCGCCTTCTTTCTCTACTGCCCCCTTCTCATCCTCCTCATCCTCAGATGATTCCCCACTACTTAAGGTTTTTGAATCTGAATCAGGTGTGGCAGAGGACGGTTGCTCTGTGGCCTCTGGATCTCTTTCAGGTTTCAGTTCTTCTGAAGACGCTGAGATCCTGGGAGGTGTAGCAGACAAACTGTCCGGATCAGAGGAGGCTTCTGGGTCAGGGTTTTTTGTCACTTCAGACTCTGACGTCGTCCCCTGTGGCAGCTTATCTGTGGAGGGCTAGAAGGGATGAAAAGCCAATACAGGACAAAAAATTAGAACTGGAAAATATTTTCTGAACCATTTGTCAGTTTGAACAAAGCTAAACACATTTTCCACTCTGAGGAAAATGAGAAAGGTTGCATGGACAAAACACGAGATAGAGAAATGAAATCTGCTAGACAAAACCAAAAAAGTGAGCATTAATTTCACAGAAGAGGAAAACTATCAAAATGAAAATGATTGACCTCATTGTGTGAGGTCAAGTATTTATTAAGGGAGTAATGGTCCTGAGTTTGAAGCCACACTCGACAGGGATGGTAACGTGTCCTTGCAAGAGTACATGGTCTTCATGATCAGCCACGAGACCGTAAACACCATGTCAAAAGTGGAGTTAGAGAGCTCCTACTGAGCTTTAAGACCTGAGAACAAGTTCTACGTCTCTAAAGAAGAACTAAAACAGAAAAGCAGCAAGCTGACTACTGCAGGTTAACTGCTCCCGACTAGCTTTGACCATGTTAGCTGGGTTAGTCCCTGTCCTGGACGTATGGATCATACAGAGAGAGCCAAAGTGAAACTGGAGCATCCAGGTTCTGTTCAAGTGTGAAAAAAACTTTTAACAACTCTAATAACTAAAACTCCAGCCTGGGAACAAAACCTCAAAATCATGTCCGGCTCGCTTCAGAAGTGTAGGAACGGTAATCTAACAGCTTTGTTTACTTGGTATTTCTGTATTTTAGCTGCCTTGACCGAACACCATTTCCCATAAACCCACAGACCACTGGTGGTTAAACATCACAGCTCGACGGAAGAGACGAGTCCACGAGCGAGTTGAGCGCTTTTACCGATACGGACGAAACACAGCTAAGTGTTGCTACGCTGGTACAGCTGGAGTTTTTACTGTAATCACAAAGTAATCGTTTCACTTTGTTAAACTCCCAAAGGTTTCAGTTTCTCATGATTTGTCTTAGAATGTGGAAACTAAACTCCAGAACCAGCTTCATTTACTCAGAAAGACGGATGAAAGAAATGCTGAGAGGTTGTACGGTTACCTAAGCTAGTGGAACAGAGGCTACAGGAAGTGATGTCAGGACTTCGGACAACACAAATCAGGGCTGGAAGTGTAACAGCAAACAACAAGAAGGTATCAAACCAGCGAGGCGTCCCTGTGCTGATATTTACCTGCTCACATATGGCTTTAGGTCCACCTGGGTCTTCTTCAGGAAGTCGTCCATTTTCTTTGTTACAGCCATTAGAAGAGACGCCGCCTGCGTCAGCGTCCTTCAACACAGAACAAACATCACATAAACCTTGTAATACCAGCAGATCAAACATCTTTATATCATCAAGTAAAGGCCACAAGCAACAAGCAAACCTGACTGCATTAGTGTCCCTCTTGGTAACTCTGCTCACCTTTAAAGGGTCACTTCACCCAAACATCACACCTACAGAATCAGTCTTGTTCTTTCTGGATGATCCACAGGACTAAAACACTGCTGAGGTTTTCAAATAGAACTAGTCCTGCACGATTCTAGGAAAAATATGAATCACGATGTTTTAGCTTAGAATTGATCTCACGATTCGCTGCAACGGTTTTTTTCTCATGAAGCGTTTATTACACACAAAAATATTTGTTTTGGCACATAGAAAACTGCACATCGCCACAAGCCTACAAGTTTTCATCCATATCCAGTAGGGCTGTGACGGATCGCAGTTGATCGGATCCCGACCCACGGTTCGGCTCGCACGTGACCCGCGGATTAATAGCGCTTTTTTTTTTTAACTAGCGGATTAATCTAACTTGTTCAGCGATGGCAGAGTGAGAGAGTTTCTGCTGATGTTGCTTTTTAAGTAACTGCGTTATTTTAAACTGGATGCTGAGTTTCATGTCCTGTGTTCAGTGAACAGGGCGAGTTAATGAGTCAACAGTGGCCAGCGGCGGAGCTCTAAAAGCCTCCCGCATCATTGAAATCACAGTATGGGAGCACTTCAGCTTCCCCGTAAAATATTAGGATGACGGGAGAAGGGCGGTGGACAGGACTGTAACGGTGTGTAGACACCAAAGGTTCCTGGCTGTAAGTTTTCATGGAATAAATGGAAAAGCAAATGGGAAAATTGTATCCTCCCCCCTTTTTTTTCTGATCTGATCTGATCCGTGACTCGTGACTCGTGACGTGATCCGAGCCGTGAGTTCTGTGATCCCTTACACCGCTAATGTCCATTCTGTTTATTTGCGAACTACAGCGCTCGCTCGACGAGTGAAACACGTGACTAAAAGTTGCTTTGTCATTGGCTGAGGGTGAAGCCCTGAACTTTGTGAGAGCTGTCCTTTCAAAATAAAGGCCCCATTTTTATTATTATTATTATTTTTTAAATCGAAGTCATTTAAAATTAAAATCGTGAACACGGTGAATCGAGATCGCGATTTTATAACGATTTATCGTGCAGGCCTACTGTTGATGCTTTGAGCCTCATTTGAGGGGGTCGCATGTTGTACAGATTGTAAAGCCCTTTGAGGCAAATGTGATTTGTGATACTGGGCTGTAAAAATAAAACTGAATTGGACTGAATTGTAGTGAGGTGGGAAGAAATCTCAGCAGGTAAAAGTATTCCATGGTTAGATGCCACGTGGGGGCTGAGTGAAGTGACTCTGTATTACAGAACAGGTAAGTGATAAATGCAGTGCAGCAGCTTCACACAGACTAATTCATGGATCAGTCTTTGAAACCACACGTGCAAATAAACAAAGCAACAGCACGCTGAGGCTGCAGACACCAGCTGAAGACGCTCGGCTGTTCAGCCGCACAGCCACAAGATGCTGCAGCTGCAGGTCGGGCGTCTGGCGAATTAGTTTGAGCTACAGTGGATCAGTGGAGCATTTTAATAAATGATCTTGTTCTCGGCCTTCTGCAGAGTCCGGTGTTTCAGTGGTATCAGTTAGAGAGCGGTCCAGGACATGTGTAGACTAGCTTAGCACAAAGACTGGAAGCAGGGGGAAACTGCTAGCCTAGCACCCCCAAAATAGAAAGAAAGAAATCTGCCTTCCAACAACTCCAAGTGTGTCAGCTGTTTACTGAACAGGTGCATATCACGTGTCATGTTCCTTATCAAACACAAAGCAGCGATACGTAGCTTTATGTTTCCACGACAACGCGAAGTTGTGCCTGTCAGACCAAACTGAAGGTATCAAAAACGTTGCGCGCTTTAAAAAGAACCTGCGCAGACGTTCTCAGGGTTTACACACTTCATTAAACCAAACCTAATGGATACTGTGCTTCGTAAGGTAACGACTCAGACGGTTAGTGATGTTCTGCACTGGTTTTTCTCCTTTGATGGAGCTAGGCTAGCTGTTTCCCCCTGCTTCCAGTCTTTGTGCTAAGCTAGGCTAAACATGTCCAGAACACACGACCTGTGTTCTGGACGCTGAAACATCGGACCCAGGAGAGGACTGCGAACCCGAAGGTTTATCACAGCGTATGACGGAGGTTTGGCTTCTTCAGGCGTCGCGTGCTGTAGCGTGTTGCCCCCGGGCGTGCAGCTCAGCGGGTGTTAGTTCCAGAGCAGCAGGTGGCAGTAAGCCATGGATGAGAGCCGTTATCCGGGACTGTAGCTTGTTACGGAGCTGAAGTGGAAGAAGACCCGGCTGGCGGCAGAAAGCCTCACCGTCACCATGGTCACCCCTGCTGAAAGCAGCGCCTGGGCCCTGTAGTGCCAGCAGGAGATGGCCGCCAGCACGGAGCTGGCGAAGCCGTCTACCTGGTCGTCCTCCAGCAGAATCTCGTCTGGCTCGCTGTCCGCCGCCAGCGCCTGATGAGACCGCTGAGGAGACAACCTCCCCGCCTCCTCCTCCTCTTCCTCGCTGCAGATCAGTAGCTCCAGTGAGTCCTTCCTGCTGCCGAGCTCGCCCTCCTCGCCCTCCTCGCACGGGCTGGAGCCCGGCGTGCTGCTGCTGGCGGCGGGCTGCAGAGGGCGCCTCTCCCCCGGGTGCTGCAGGACGTCACACTCAGATCCGGTTTCTGATGTCTCACAGTCCGTTTGTGTTAAGTGTTCTCTAGGACTAACGTAGTACTGATTTGACAGCAGTGCTGCTCCTCCGTCCTCACTCCAACTGGCTCTCAGTAATTTGATCACTTGAGAAGTTGTCTAGGAAGCTAAAGCCCATTCAGACGGGTTCTGTCTGCAGGGAGGGGCTGACTGGGACCTGCTCAGCTCTGGGAGTGTGATCCGGACTGGTCACGTTTTAACATCATGGCCAGAGGACTGCAGGCGGAAAGTAGCCTTGTGGCTAATCCTGCCTTTTTTACTCCTGTTGGTTCATGCGGTTTATGAAATGGTCTCCTTATAAATAAACTAACAACAACAATCATTTCTGGGGGTCTGTTGTGACGGACCTCGGAGACGCTGAAGAAGTGAGAGTCTCACTGAACGATCCAACATGAGTCTCATGTCTGAGGGTTCAGGAGGAGGAGGTTTCTGCCTCAGATCCACCTCCTGCAGGATCTCCGACCCCTGAGGAGGCTCCAGTCCCTGTCCTGCTGGGTGTCAGTTACCGAGCCGGTCCTTCATGGCACCGGGGTTAAAACGTCGTCCTGACCGAGGACTTAAATTCTATTTGATTTCCTAATTCTTTTAGTTGATGTTGTGCTCATACGGACAGACGTTGTCCGAACACCTTCATCTAAGCCACTCAGTCTGTAAGTTCAAGGAACGGCTTGTTTCTTACCTTCAAGACGACTGCGCGATCAACAGGAGGAGCAGCAGCAGAAGAAGAAGAGCAGAGATGATGATTGGTTAGACACAGGTGAATCCAAAATATAAGAAGTGTTGTTTGAGCTCTGAAACTAATCAGCAGGCCGTTCATCACGAATCAGTTACTGTTCCCATCACTTCAGGGCCAGTCTGTGGCAGGTAGTCGTCGTGGCAACAGATGTAATTAGACACCTGTGGAGGAGTCTGAACTCTGAAACATCAGCGCAGAGGAACCGAACTGCACAAAGTAACTCATCACGTCTCCCAGCGGACGACAGTCCTGACTTGTAACGAGCTGCAGATACAGTGTGTCCTCAGTGGAGCTGTCGCTCACGTTTTACAGAATCAATACTAATCAACAAACCAGACCAAGACACTTTTTATATTGTGGTGTGTTCAAGGACGCTACTACACGTAGGCTGGGCTGATGTCACTATCTGAGCGTTAATAAATCAATCAGATAACCAATAATGTGCTGAGATTCACTGAAGCATGTTTGTTACAGAGTCAGATGTGAAGTTTACTGATCAGATCACATGAGGAGCTAATATCAGCTGATCAACATCAGTCAGTAATGTTAGCGTGGACACTATCAGTCCTCAAACCTCAGATGTCAGAGTGTCCTGAACGCACCACAAAGTTCCCAACAGTTTCTGGCTCAGCTGATGACGTAGCAATATACAACATAATGACTCTGCAGAGCTGCAGAGGAACTAAAGAAACCAGCTGATCCGAAACGAGAAGGATTCACAGACACGCGGCAGCTGACCGAGGACAGCGAATCGAACACGAGACAGGACGTGACATCATGGGCGTGTACCTGTGCTGCTCTGCAGTATCTGTTTGGTCGGCTCTGAAGAAGAAACACAACAAACGGCTACTTTAGACACAAACAGCAACCGAACGAGTTGATGAACAAACAGAAGTCTGTAACCGTGCTGTCGGGGGGAGTTTACCGGACTGTCGTCGTCCCTGACGACCGTCTCGTGGAAGCTCATCAGACTGACAGTGCAGAGCTTTCTTCAGCCGCTCAGGGCTGTAACGATACCTGGGAGGGTCTGCAGGTGGAGCAACGACGACGACATGAAACAACATCAGGAAAGCAAAACAACAACAACAACTACATCATCATGAAAAACAAACAAACAACATGAAACAACAAGAAAACAACAATAACGACAACATGAAAAGCAACAACACCCTGAACGATGTTTAAATGTGATCGGTAAGTATTGATCGGGATGAAGCAGCTCTATTGAAGTCGTTAAATGATTTTAACTTCAATCAGCTCCAACGTTAAAATGCTGCTTTAATAAATCAATAATAACACAGTCACATATAATACATGAATATTACACTTTTACTTTTGACACTAAGTGCGATTTACTGATAATACTTTAATAGGATTTTGAAAGCAGGACTTTAACAGAGTATTTTCACACTGTGGTATTAGCACTTTTACTAAAGTAAAGGATCTGAATACTTCACTGACTGCAGCTGCTCAGTGTTTCAACATCATGTGACGACTGACTCATCTTCATATGAGTCAAGATCACATGATTGAGCCTCAGTCTGACAAGTAAAGTCGAGTTTGTGTCGATAATTATTAAATAATAATTAATTATCTTCAGGTCACATGATGATTAAATCGTCTACATTTACTTTCTTTAGAAAACGTGAAAGCGTTTCCTTTTCTCGTTTTCTAACTGATGAACAAAGATTTTAATAGAAACATTAAACAACATTGACTTACAAATGGGATTCATCTCCAAGATGGCCTCTTTAGCCTGAAACAACAAACACATGTCTCATACTGGGGATGATACTGCTGTTACTGCTGTTACAGGTGTGTCTACTGGTGCTAGTGGTTTCTGACCTTCTGTGGGATGATGGCGTGGTGGTTTTCCAGAATGATGCGTTTGATGTGATGGGCCCACAGCTTCTTCTCCTCCACCGTCTTCGCCTGGAAACATTAAAACAACAAAGTGAAGAGAAACGTTTCATCACCGCAGGTTCAGTCGGTTCGTTTTTACTTTTGTTTCCAGACTGAAGGATCAAATGAACACGAGACCCAACAAAATACATATAAATACACTGTATATACATACATATACACATATACAGTATATACATATACAGCACATGTAAACGTCGGTCTGGAGTAAAACGAGGGGGATGAGGGGGATGAGGGGGATGAGCAGGCGTTTGGTGCAGGCGGTCTCACCTGGACAGTGTGAGGCTGTTTGGGATGTTTGTAATGAGTCACGCTGAAGCTCAGAGAGTCTTTGGCGCTTTCAATCAGCATGAGAGTGGAGCACTGAACACAGAGAGAATCAATCACACATTTAAAACTGCTTATCAGACAAATTTCACACATTAAACATCGGACTCTTCGAACACCTTCTAATAAGCCTCTCATTTGATATAATTTAGCAGCATCTGTGTTCGCCTGAAGTTTATTATAATTAGAAGTTATTCTGCTACTTAGGACAAAAGCCAAAAGAATAAAAGTAAATGTACAAACTCCTGCAGGTTCCTTCACAGAACTTTCTCATGCTGTGGAGATGATTTCACGGGTTCGTTCGTCCCAAGCCGTTAGTTCAAAGACAGAATAACGCGGCGACCTTCCTCCGTCCACTGTGATCAACACTGACTTCGCTGCGTCACTATAAATGTGTTGAACTCTGACACGGCAGCGAGACGGCAGGAAAACACAAAGCAGCCGGTGGATTCGTGTTTGGTTTCCTCATGGATAAAAATCTCAATTCAGTTCAGCAGTGAAAGCTTCTGGTTGATCAGCGATTGTGCTTTGTGTTTTTATTACCTGCGCAGAAACTAAACGGTCTAAACTCTGAAGCGGGTTCTGTGTCGGATTAGATTAGTGTTGATTCTCACAGAGATGTGCGTCTTGTAGATGTAGTGTTCTCCGCGGCGTTTGGTGATCAGCAGCATGCGTTCGAACAGGAAGAGCGTTCTCTCGTTTTTCGCTCGATGAACTTTGAAGGTTCCCTCTAGAACCAGCTCTCCGTACGTGGTGAGGTCGGGACCTTTCCAGTTCAGCAGCAAAGACTGAACCTCCTGAAAACACATGAAAAACATCACGTGAGTCGATGAGTTATTATTATTATTATTATTATTTTTATTATGAGTAGCCTGCTGTTAGCGTAGCATCCTCAAACAACTGGGAATCCGCAGTTTCACGAGGTCGCCACTGGACCCGAGCGTAGAGGCTATTTAACACACGCAAAACAGCTGCAGATTCCCTTTATCTTAATCTGTAAAGTAACTGAAGCTGTCAGATAAATGTTGTGAAGTAAAAGGTAGAAAGTGGCATGAGAATAAAATACTTAAGTAAAGTACAAGTACCTGAAACGTGTACTGAAGTGTAGTACTGGTGTAAATGTACTTGTGCTCGTGTGCGACTGACCTGCAGTCTGACGGCGTGCTCGTGTTTCCTCTTCATGTCGTTGATGTACCAGGCGACTCCCGTCATGGTGTAGATCGCCTCCTCCACCACCTCGTAACCCTCCTCCATCGGGTCAAAGTGCTTCGCTATCTCCTGCACAGACACACCGGCGCCACGATTATCATTAATGCTCTAATACAGACAGTGATCCTGACGAAAACGACTATTTTATTTTTATTCACTTTAACTACACAGAACTTTACTAAACAAACGTTAAAACGCTTGAATTCAATTCAGCTTTATACTTGAGTACAACACAGCGTAGTTACAGTAACGTTAGTCTATAGACAGAAGCGTAAAGTGCAGCACACTCAGGTGGTGCAACGTGACTCGTTCAGGTGAGAAGGTGACATCGTACCGTATACTGAGCAATACTCCCTTCACCTCACCAACTGTCCTCAGTGCCCTGGGCAGTGATGTCAGTCAGGTGTGTCGGTGTCGTACCTGCAGCAGCAGGTGGTACTTGAGGATCCTCTGAACAGGTTTGAGCAGGTATGAACCCAGAGGCAGCGAACGCTTCAACGACTCCTGGCGCTCCCGAAAAAACTTAGCCAGAGATTTGTTCCTCATGCACTCCGTCAGCGCTGCGACCGAACTGCAACAAGGTGTGAAAAGGTAAAAAGGTGTGAGCAGGAATACTGGTTTTATCAGGTGGGAACAAGTAGGAACTGGTGCCAACAGGTAGAAAAAGATGGAAGCAAGTAGAAACAAGTGAAATCAGGTGTGAACAGACAGAACCAGGTGTGAACAGACAGAAAGAGGTGTGAACAGGCAGAAAGAGGTGTGAACAGACAGAAAGAGGTGTGAACAGACAGAACCAGGTGTGAACAGACAGAACCAGATGTGAACAGACAGAAAGATGTGAACAGACAGAAAGAGGTGTGAACAGACAGAAAGAGGTGTGAACAGACAGAACCAGGTGTGAACAGACACAAAGAGGTGTGAACAGACACAAACAGGTGTGAACAGGCAGAAAGAGGTGTGAACAGACAGAACCAGGTGTGAACAGGCAGAAAGAGGTGTGAACAGACAGAAAGAGGTGTGAACAGACAGAACCAGGTGTGAACAGACAGAACCAGGTGTGAACAGACAGAACCAGATGTGAACAGACAGAACCAGGTGTGAACAGACAGAAAGAGGTGTGAACAGACAGAACCAGATGTGAACAGACAGAACCAGGTGTGGTCCGACAGAAAGAGGTGTGAACAGACAGAACCAGGTGTGAACAGACAGAACCAGGTGTGAGCAGGTACAAACAGGTACAAGGCAATAACTTTTCAGCCAACATGGACGAGAAGTTCTGCTGACAGCGATATCGTCGAAAGCTCCAGAACAGCTGCTAAACGGACCTTGTGATCTGACTAAATGTGAAACCTTCTGCTGGATCATTAAAGTGAAACTAATTTAAACTCAGAAATGAGTAAAGTGATGTTTCACACTCAGCAGAAATCCGAGCTGTGACAGTTTTCCTGCATCGGGTCAACATGAGAAACTGTGTCAGTACGTACTTCGGGTAGTTGGTGCAGTACTGAGTGTAGATCTCGAAGTACTCGCTCTGAAACGACATGTTACAAACACAGCAAAGCGTCACGTCTAAGAAGTTGATATTATGACGTCATTTCAGTGGGATTATAAGATTTTCTGTAAAAACAAGAAGCACAAAAACATCTTTGAGCTGTAGAAATAAAATAAAAGTCACGATTGAATAGATTCGGTTTTGAAACGGCAGGAGAAACTATTTTAACGGCATCGTTAGTGAAACTTTAACTTGAAGCTGTTCCCAGAGAAAGTCTAGTTTGCAGCTCGTTAATCTTCATTTCTCTGGGAATAAGTGAAGCCGTCTGACATTAGATGAGCAACAAACACGAGGGTTCTCACCTTCAGGACGAAGCACCTGGCGACGGCGACGGCGTCGTTGTCGCACAGATCGAGAGCCTGAAGCAGCTCGCTGCGAACAGGAAACACCGTCACCATGACGACCATAACAACAACAGTCCGCTGACATCTCCCCTGAGCGTATCCACCAACACTGTGGTAAAAAACTGTTCACACGTCCATTCAGGAACCGTCCCGGAGCTTTTGACCACGTCGCACCATCTTCCTTGAAAGTTCTAATAATAATTTATTATTGAAAATGGCTCCGTTAAACATCTACTGGGCGACTTTCTGCTGATGAAGACCGTGTGATCGAAAGCTCCAGAACAGCTTCTAAACGGACCTTGTGTCCCCGAACAAACTGTGACTCTTGTAGATGAGACATGAAAAGAGTGGAAGTGTAGACGCTCCGCTCTCTGTTGCTTCACTCGGCGACTAAAAGGAGCCGAAGAGGCGAAGAAACTGAAAAAAAGCTGTAGACTTCCTCTCAGGTGTGATGATGTCACCTGTGCACCTGAAGGCGGCGTGTGGCTGCAGAGGTCCTGCTTTATATTCAGTTACAGATACAGGACAAATCTCATTTTACTGCTCAAAATCAAGCTTTTCAAAATAAAAGTGCTGATAATCAGAAAGACAGCACGCTGCCGTCGGCCGGGAGCCTGGAACCAAACTCACCCCCGACATGAAGCCAACGTTACGACAACACGCCTGCTGATAATCCCTGTTATTATCAATAATTAATCATTATATTCCTCGGTCACCTGTTGAACTCGTAGATGTCCTCGATGTTTCCAAACAGGGCGCACACCTGCTCAGGACGGATCGATAAATCACACTGATCAATGATGTGAGCCAGGTAATCCTGCAGGGGGGCACATTGTTGAGCTGTTAGTCAACAGTTAGAACTTAAATAATGAACTTCAATAAAAATCAGATACGGATCGAACATGTTCTAAGCCAATCACAGTCTCAGAAGGAGCGCCTGTCGTGCCTCAGCTGGCCCAGCAGGGGGCAGACTGACGTCACCGTGGTGACAGTGTTTGGATCATTGACTGGTGGTTTGTTTTTTTAAGTATATTTATTCACATTATTGAGAAGCAGCTTTGCACAAACGAGGAATCTGCGTCCAACACTTTCATGTTCCACTCATTTATTTTGATTTGAATTAGAATCCATCTAATTTACGTTAGATTTGTATTTTCTTCTGCACACACGATGTATTTAAGATGTTGCATTAAATGTTTCGGACATAATTCACTAAAGGAATCATCTAAATCTCATCAGTAAAGTTGACTTTTATCCGTTTGTATCTGATTTTGTTGGATATTTTTTCCAACTTATTTTTCTATTTTGAAGCGTGTGATTTAATTTAACCACGTGAGGCTGCGTACAGAACGTTTATTCCATCATTGTGTTATGCAGAACTTATATTTTTACTTTGATTCAAACTTTGAGCCGCAGCTTGTGTTCTTGATGTTCTTGTACTCTGAGCGACTGCAGGACGTCCGTCAAAGTCACTGCGTTTGTACGGCAGCCTGCAGGTCCACAGGTATCTGTGATCCTCACGCTTACATGAGCAGTTAATCCGTCTTAACCAGTTAATTATAGTCTGGGACGGCGGCGTTAAGGACGATCCCTCGTTTGTCCAACAGGCATCAAGTGAGCCAACGGTTCCTACAGGAAGTGGAGCCGTGCGACGCCTCACTGTCAACCACGAAGATACACAGGATTATACTGCGTTATACTGCGTATACACACACACACAGGATTATACTGCATATGTATATACATACAAACACAGTATAATACTGCGTATATATATATATACAAACACACACACAGTATTATACTGCATATATATATACACACACAGGATTATACTGCGTTATACTGCGTATACACACACACACACACAGGATTATACTGCATATATATATATACACACACAGGATTATACTGCATATATATATATATATATATATACACACACAGGATTATACTGCATATATATATATACACACAGTCACAGACACACACAGTATAATACTGCATATATATACACACACAGGATTATACTGCATATATATATATATATATATATACACACACAGGATTATACTG
>CM022481.1:27436398-27447081 GCA_011952105.1 Coreoperca whiteheadi | reverse complement strand
TTCATACGCTAGGAGAAACCAGTACAGACTAGGTTCATACATCAGGAGAAACCACTACAGACCATGTTCATACGCCAGGAGAAACCAGTACAGACCAGGTTCATACGCCAGGAAAAACCAGTACAGACCAGGTTTATACACCAGGAGAAACCAGTACAGAGCAGGTTTATATGCCAGTCGAAACTCTGGTGATGCTGGCATCAGCAGTGACATCAGATCTCACTTTCAGCTGGTTTCCATGGCGATTAAGGTCATGTGACCTGAGATTAGCTGCAAATGAAGAGACACACACACACACCAGCTGAGATCAATAACCAATCATCAGGAGAATCCAGGTGTGTGGTGGGCGGAGCCTTGGGTTTCAGGTAGTATCTCCTCCCTCATCCGAGTCTCTGATCTCTGAACCAGCCTGCTCGCTAAATACTACACTACCCATGAGCCTCGGGGGCCGTTGCTATGGAGACGGCTCCACCCAGAGCTGTGACATTCAGTCGGGAACAGACCCTGGATCAGGTGTTAAATCTCCATGTGGACCGCCAACCAAACTCATTGCAAAAAACCTAATTTAAGCCTCACGTTTCTTCACCGTGTTACTGCCACTGTTTACTTCTGTTTGTTGTCCCTCCATGTTTATAACTCTGCACTGTGATTGGCTGTTTTACACACAATCTCCTCCAGCTGATTCATCCAGAACTATCAACACATCACGTAAAGGAATTTACACAAACACACACCTGACCGGAGAGGCACAGCATGCCGCCACAGAATCAACCAGCTGACTCGTGGAGAAGCTGTAAGATCCCAGCTTACCTTAAACACAGCGCAGAGAGAGACGAAGACACGAGGGTCAACCGGAACCAGGTCTGTGCAGGTCTGAGGGTGTTCAGGTCTGTGCAGGTCTGAGGGTGTTCAGGTCTGAGACAGTGTACCTGCAGCTCTGACGGGACGGGGCAGGGCTTAATCCAATTAGGCTGAGCGTGAGGAGCAGAGGGAGCGTGACGCCGCCTGCTGGCTGCTTCCTGTCGAGACACCTGAGTCCGTCCACAAACTAAACTTCAGTTTGGGATTGGACAGTTTTTATCACTCGTGTCTGTTAAAATGAAAGATAAGGAACCCTGAAGGTGTGTTTTTTAACGATTAAAACAAGGAATGTGTTTTATATCTACGGGACTCAATGGAACCTTCTTTTTCGTCGATGTTGTGACGCATAGATTACACTGAAACGTATTCATGTTCATCTGGAGGAAACTCACATGTTAATGATGATAATTTCTCTCTCCTGTCTCAATCTGAGTCTCTTTGGACTTTAGGTAGAACGAAACGTGGACGGACATTTTACACCAGCTGATTACCTGAATAATGGTTATAGAATCAGCTGATCGACAAACAAACCTCCTGTTGCCTGACATCAGCTCATCGCAGGCCACTGAATCCAGAACAAATATTTATTGATCAGGTGTGTCTCAGACAGTAGCTGACATCACTGTAACCTGACACTCAACAGCTGACTCTGATTTTGACCTGTAAAGGCTGAAACTCTGAGAGGCTGCCGGCACTTTAACAACACAACGCTTCAAACGCAGTAAAATAACATCTTTATACTAAAGCTGAACCAAAGAATCTTAAACACCTGATCAATAAAAACACCCTTACAATGAAAATCCACAGAGCACAAACGAGAAGAGAAGATATAAAAAGGTTAGAAGAGCAAAGAAAACGAATACCCATAAACACCAGGCGTCCGAACCCTCTGCAGCCGACACATGTGACCTGCAGGGAGCAGTCACGTGGCAGAGAAGAAGAAACGTGGGAAAGAAGCAGGAAACTCATCAATCTGCAGATGTTCTTCAGCTGATCGTGGAGCTTCAGCGCTGACCAATCGCAGCCGGAGGTTTGTCATGAGGAGAACGCTGTCTACGTTCCGCCGCAGGCAGACGCGCAGGACGCACAGCGGACGCTCGCCGACCTGATGCTGTGATTGTTATTGTCCTCGGTGACTCTGACAAGGGAAATCTCAGCCACGAACTCCCAGTTTATTAACTGTCCACCCAGAGAGGAGAACATTCTGGATCGCTGCTATGCTACAGGAAGCAGCTCCAATCACGCAGCGCTGGGACACTCCGACCACGTCACGGTCCCCCGGCAGAAACTACAGCTCTGTCAGAGTCTGATCCGGACTCTAAACCCTCTCCAACACTGAAACGATGTCTGTGACGCACAGCGTGACGTCACCGCCAACCTCCCACAGGGAAGAACGACTCCACAGGTAGCACACCTGGTCTGCCAGCGGCCCCATGTGATCAACTGTATCCACATTTAAAATGACGATCGCAGAGTAGTGTTGTGAACGCGTCTGGCAGCGCACTGACCACCGCTGAACTTTACCTGCTGCGGATCCAGGAAACACGAAGCTCCAGGTGCAACCGAACACCTGTCAAGTGCGACTGAACGTTTTCGCTGGCCGCACCAGTTCGCCTGAAATGTAGCAGGTCTGATAAACCTGTTCTGTTAAAGCTGGTTGGTCCTTCGATGGTTTCGATCATTTCTGAACATCTTTATCACCAGTTTTATAGTTCGACTCTTCACCTGCAGTACTCGCTTTGAGTTGCTTTATATATTTCTACTAAATTTAAAATATAAATGTATAAAATAACTAAGCAAATTCCTCAAATGCGTAAATGGCAATAAAGCGGATTCTGAAATAAGGTGGAGACTTAAAACGATGAAATGAATAATACCTTACTAGAAACAGGGTAATGTGTTAATGCTCAGTTCATCCAAACGGCAGAAGTACAATGTTTGACAAACAGCTTCATAATGAAGCTGCAGAGCCGAGGTGACACGGGACAGGATTGTCACGCATTCGTTCTCCTGTCCCACGACAGCATCGTTCATATTAGAACGATTAGAAAAACGGCCCTCTGCCTCCCGTCACGTCGAACTGTGGAAATTACTTCCATCCTGCGGGAATCCTGAATAAATGTGAGCCTCTACTGCAGCGACGCCAGCTGGACTCCAGATCCGCTTCTCCAGCTGGAAGAACACATGTTCGGTTCTGACCCAGCAAACGTCTCCTCGTCAGGACTTTAACAGATGTTTCAGTGAAAATGAAAACTGATCGTGAATCAGCTCGTATCTGTGAAAATGATCGCAGTGACTGTTTTACTGCGTCGTGCAGCTAAATAAAGAGTCTGGAAGAAGAAGCGTTTTACCTTCACCCCGAGCGACGTCATTGGACGAGCTGTGAGACACTTCAGGCATCGCAGGTCACCTGCACACACATACACAGAGAGAGGTGCTATGAGGACCTGACTTCTACACTTCTTAAGGTTATTGTAGCTCTACATCTTTATCAAGCAGTGTGATGTCTTCACAAGTCATTAATATCAAACTCTCTGATCGCAGCGTTTCGGTTCGACAGCCTGAGGCAGCGTCCCACATTAACACCCGCCAAGCGCCAGAGCTTCCGTTTGGCGAGTAAATCTCAGAAGACTATCCGCCACACTGGCGGGTAAAAGGTTCCATCAACATAGTCATTTAATAACAAACCATGTTGAGAGTCTCCACCACGTTCTGGCATCACGTACAGGCGACACACACACACCCTCTACCTGGTGTGTCTAAGCAGGCCGTCTCGAGCGCCACTAAATATATCACTGCTGCTGCAACCTGGTAGGACGCAACGATGACGCCTACTCAGTTTCTGGTTTCCGGGTTGACTCCAGAGGCCCACTGCATTCAGTTGATTAGCCGTTGATCAATATATTAGAATAATTTTGTACTGAAGCGGATGTTTCTCATGCAGCCGTCCCGTTGGCCGCTGAGCCAAAAGGTTAATTTGGGACAGTGGACGACTTCCTTCAGGAGGAAGATGGAGACTGAAGAGACGACAGAACTTTTCTTTGATCGTCACGATCAGCTGCCAACTGAATAGTTTTATTAGTAACAAACACACGTGTGTTGTCAGTATATCGACGGACTTTCTGTTTATTGCCAGTAAAACGTCTCGTCATGGGTTCCTGCGCCAGCGCTGAGCGTCAGGATGAGTCATAAAGGGAAGTGTGTGAGGATTCATGTGCACAGTTTTTAATGTACAGCTAAAACTCGGGGGATGATTGCGTGAAAGTCTTCATGTCACAATGACCAACAGCAAACAAACTGTCCAACTCAACACGCGATTGAAGGGAAGCGTTTCCTTGTAGGACGCTGCTGCTGTTCCACCTGAAAGGGTTCTGTCACGTGCAGAGCAGCGACCAAGAACCAACAGAAACACGAGCGAGTTTAAAACTCCTCATTGTTTTATTATCGGAGAACGTAAAGAGGAATAAACGCAGCCGCTTCCTCTGGAAGTCAACAAACTCAACACACAATACACCCCGCATGTGTGTGAGAGTGTGTGTGTGAGAGTGTGTGTGTGTGTGTGTGTGTGCATAAAAGGCCATTTATTATTTTGGCCGGTGAGTCAAAAAGTAAATTTCGGACACTGGACAGACTCATGGACGCTGTCACAGCCAGTAATAAGAACGCCAGAGTCAGTGAACACTACGATTTTACCTCCTGTCAACATCTGAACCAGATCCCTCAGGTCGCCCCAGTCCCATCAGCTCCCCCCAGGTCCCACCAGGACCCCCAGTCATGTGTCAGTGTTCTGTAAATGGCTGCTTGTGAGAACCCATGGAAACAGCGGCGGTGTGTGACAGGTGAGGCTGGTCAGCTGAGACACCTGTTCTGGTCTGGTGGCGATGAGGGCAAAACAAAAGGCCTCTGGGTTGGTTGCGATCAGGACTGAAGAACCGGACCGACGGCAGCGTCAGCAGGAAGTGATGCAGCGTCGTGATTAGCCTGGCGTCCAGGCGCTCGCTGTCCACACGAGTAAACGTGTCACGGCGCGGGAAGGAGGACTCGCATCTGCACTGAAAGGCTGAAAATGCAGAGTCTCACTGGAGGAACCAGCAGTCCTACCGGCCTGAAACCGCTGCGTCACGTTCCATCAGTAACCATTACTCAGCACTTCTCAGTCCACTTCCTGTCCCACAGGAAGTCTGCGCTACGAGACTCACAGATAAAGTTCCTCTGAGGCGTCCTGACTGAGACGCCGTCGGCCACACGGAGACCACACTAGTCACATGACGCCCCCGAACGCTGCTCTGGAATTCAGTCAGCAACCTTCAACTTATCGTCACTTACACGCCGCCGAGATCAATACTCTCACCGATCGGACGCCGGCTGGCCTGTCTGAGCGGTTACCATGGAAACACATTACAGCCACACTGATTCGCTTCCTCCTTTACTTCAATGATACAGATCATTTACGTCTGACTGTTGTTACCCTCTTCTTCATGTTCTGAGACTCTCACACACAACCAACCACACACACACACACTCACAGAGATACACACACACACACACACACAACCAACCACACACACACACACTCACAGAGATACACACACACACACACACAACCAACCACACACACACACACACACTCACAGAGATACACACACACACACACACAACCAACCACACACACACACACTCACAGATACACACACATACACACACACACAACAACCAACCAACCACACACACACTCACTCACAGAGATACACACACACACACACACACAACCAACCACACATACACACACTCACAGAGATACACACACATACACACACAACTAACCACACACACACACACACACACTCACAGATACACACACATACACACACACACACAACAACCAACCAACCACACACACACTCACTCACAGAGATACACACACACACACACACACAAGCAACCACACACACACACACTCACAGAGATACACACACACACACACACAACCAACCACACACACACACACACACACACACAGAGACACACACAGAGACACACACTCATGTCTGCACAGCTATACTTGTGAGGACTTTCAGTGACAATGCATTCCCTGACCTGAACCTGATTCTGACCCTAAACCAGGTCTGGACCCTCAAACAGCCTTTGAAAGTCTCTTGAAGAGTGAGGACCGGCCAACATGTCCTCACTCCCGAGGTCTAACAACCAGACTCCAGCACGGAAACACGCGTTTATCTGTTATTCATATCTTTGTATATCTGGCTCTGGTGCTGCTCGGCTGTATTGCAGCTGTCTGTGTATTCATCTGAGGATTGCTGCACGGCACATGATGCATTTCCTAAAGGACTCAATCCGCAGCAGCGTCCCCCAGCAGGTCTCACCGGGATCGGGTCTGAGTTCAGACTGTCGGGGCGTTTCTGTGGGGAGCGGCCACGAGAGAAACCGGCACAAGTTTAAATATACGACTAATAAGTGCCTTCTTGTGTATAAGAGGAAGGCCGAAATAAAGAGCGATTACGTCTGAATTCAAAAATCTTTAGGTTCCAACATATAAAGTAGGTATTTCTTTTAGACAAGCACGCAATCCTTAAATGACGAGATTTCCTAACGGAGTTCTGCATCAACAACCCGCCCTACAAGCTACACGGGCAGCTAGCGAACTTTCCCGTCGTGACTTTGTAACGCTGAGATTTGTTTTGAGTGATAGTCGCTTTCACCCAGAAGAGGCCAAACCACAGGCTCGGGCTACTTTTCAAACGTTGCAAATGTCTGAAGGCAGATTAAAAACACACTTCCTGTAGATTCGCGGCTCAGAAAAGTGAGTAAATCCGTGAGTCAGTCAGAAACACGCTGCTGGACTCTGTTGGTCCTGAAACTGCTCCGGAACCGGCGGCACATCAGAGGGCACAGCTCGACTCACCTGGCTGGCAAAGTTTCATCTATCGGCACTGACCCTGGGTCTGCCCACAGAAGCTGCTCTCACTGTTGCTCAGAGGCTCTGCCTGCTGGGCCGCTGCTGCACGCCCAGCCTCTGCGCATGCGCGCCGTTCAAACCCACGGCCAGCAGAAAAGTTTCAGCTGAAGGTTCCTGAGAGAACCAGCAGAGGGTTCTCTGGGAACAGCTCACACGGACACACGTGACGTGCACGTGTGTCTGTGTGTGCGCGCGTGTGTGAGGGTGTCTGTGTGTGTGTCTGTATGTGCGCGCGTGTGTGTGTGTGTGTGTGAACACTGATGGACACAAGGAAACAAACCATGAGAGGCGGGAAACCAAAGTGCAACTAATCAGTGAGAGACACGAAGGAGGCCGTCCCATCTCAAACTGTTTGTTGTGTTTGAACCAGTTCAGTTCAGTCAACAGAAAACCAGTTTGAACCTGATCTCAGGCGAGTTTCAGCCTGTCGGAGCACAAACAAAAGCATCTGAACTCGTCTGTTTCAGCGACACGAGCTGCGAACAGCTCACGTTTCCAACCTTCAGCTCCTGAAACCAGTGGGGGGTAAAAACCTCCGTTTGGTGAGTTTCAGGCTTTGATGAGCGCATGTGATTTCCACGCGCAGGTATTTAAGCACACCCTAACCCTGACCCTTCACTTCCCCCTCCCTCCTGCGTCTCCTCCATCAACAACACGCTGCTGTCGATCCAGATCTGTACCGTCCTGGTCCGTGTAAGTGAACTGATCCTGCGTCAGCCCAGCTGTCTGTTCACTCTTCTTCTTTCAACCACAGTCTTCCTCAGGTGAAGGTGACTGTAACACGCCCGACTGTAACACGCCGAGTGTAACACGCCCGACTGTAACACGCCAACTGTAACAACCCGACTGTAACACGAGTGACTGTAACACGAGTGACTGTAAAACGCCGACTGTAACACGCCCGACTGTAACACGCCGACTGTAACACGCCGACTGTAACACGAGTGACTGTAACACGACTCTATGTAGCTTAGGGATGGTCAAGCAGCAACCTGTTTGTGCACTTTCTGAACATTTTTTGTCATTTCTGTTTTTGAAGAACGGTGTGGAAATTCATGCTTTTTTGTTTTTTGTTATTTTTATCTGAATAATCGAAAAAAATAATCAGGCATTTCTATCTCTCTGTCAGCTGTTATTCTGTACTGGCTGTACATCAACACAGAACCATCAAGGGTTATGTATATTTTAATGCTGTTATCACACTTACCTAATGTGCCCATGAACCAGTTATATTGATCGGAACTTTGGAAAACAACGATTCAGTCTGATTTGGGGAAGTGGCTCGACCGGTTCGTTAAAAAGAACCTGTTCAAAAGAACGATTCGTTCACGAACCGGAAATCCCTGGTTTGAAATCAGTTGACCGCATATAGCAGCCAAGATCAGAGCCGATTCTATAATGGTAGTAGCTTGATCCACAGAAATCAACACCTTTTATTTTGTGTCTGCACTGGAAAAAATACGATCTACTTAAACAAATATTAATATTTTTAAGTAGTTTTTACAATTTTTTTGTGTGGAATCTACCTGAATAAATTAAGTAAAATTTCCTAAATTGGTTAGTCTATAGCACATGATGAGTTGAATATTATCAGTGGAATTTGCTTTTTTAATTTAAGTTGATTTAAAAAAAATAAAGAGGGTATAGATTTGTATTTCACCTTGAGTTATGTTTCACAGGTAATAGATTGTAGAAACAAACGTGTGACTGAACTAGCATTAGCAAAAATGATTGCTCATTGAACAAAGCAACATGCTATGTTGCATAAGAACAGTTATTCACATCACGACCACGAGCTCGGCTCTTCTGCTCAGTGGTAAACGGCCAAAACTTCAACGTTACCAAACTTCTTTCAAATGTCAATCATAAGTGACCATTAAACATTAACAGATGTTTCCCTTCACTCAAAAACACACAAAATAACACTTAATTTCAATATTAACGCTCTATTTCCAGCCATATGCAAAGCATGCTGGGAACTAACAATGGTGTCTCTAAATAAAACTGCACAATTAAGCAAATTCTCTTGTATGTCTTAATGAGTCTTTATAAATAAATGTATAGATTAGAAATACTTACTTACTGTATTTATAGGTTTAATGGGGCTATAATTTATTATGGGCTTCATAGAAAGGGTTACCGTAGTGGCAGTAGAAAGTAAAACCTGAACCCTATCCTCATCTTTGATCACTCTTTATGATGATCTTTTTCTTTCTTTTACCAAGTATGACTGCTGTCGCCCAGACATGACGTCCGCAGGGAAGCAAATCCAGAGTCTGGGCCTCTTGGACCTGTAACTGAACACCCCTGTTTGCATCAGAACAACACTGGTTAGTAGTTTTAAATGTGCTCTTCTAAACATAACTGCTTGTAAAAATAAAAATAGTAGGAAACAGAATCAATATAAAAAAATTAAATAAACACTGTTGGCATGTTAAAATTCCATTTAATGGTAATTCTTGAAATCGTTGTGAAAGCAAGCATTTTATTTGATTTATTTTTGGAGCACACACACGGCAACATGTCACTTATTTCTCACGAGTTGCGCAGGTTTCATGCTTTTGAACATTTGGTGCCATGTGGCAGGGGTGAGCAGGCATTCACAAATGTTAGGAGGTCTACCACTTCCTGATGATCATACGTGTCAGCGATGCTGGTTGTGCGCTCTTCATTGTTCCCGTACACTCGGAGGAGCTGACCCGAGTACGGCACATAAAAAGAAATGGTTTCGCTTGAAATATCAACGGAGCAAGAATGATTGGGTGGGACCTCCACCTCCACGCTCACTGAGCTCAGCACCTTGTCAAGTCTGGATACTGTTTCCGAGGTCAAGTGGCTCTCGTCATATTTCACAGAATATTTTCCACCTACACTGAGCTGAAGTTGGGGAATTTTTCCAGTGACCGAAAACTCTTTGGCCTTTCCAGACGTGAGCGTGCGGCCCTTTAGGAACGAGCGTAATCTGTCGCTGCCTTGGTCCAACTTCACCACATGTTTGGCGGACTTGCAGTCTCTGTTTTCAGCTTTGAAAACTTTTATCATTTTTGACACCGTTGACAAATTCTTTTTGGCGGTGTCATAACTATCAATTTGTAAATGCTGCAATTGTATGTCAGTGTTTAGGGTGAGGATCTCAGTGCCGATGTCTGTCTTTTTAAAAAGGCGTTTCAGCTTTGAAACGATACCTTGTTTCTCTTTAGTAATGTAGAGTTTTTTACAAATCACTAATGGCTTAACTGGAATCTGGCCTTTCTGTATATCTCCCCATGTGTTCCACTCTAACATTTCAAAGTTGTCTTTATTCACTAGAAATACCTTATCATCCCCGCTGCACGGTGGATCTGAACTTTTAATCACTTTTACCTTCACATTATCACATGTCCCGCTTATACAAATGTAATAAGTTTCGTCTTCAATAGAAACTGGATTTGAATCTTTTGACAACTTCAAGTAAGTGGTTAAGTCCAGAATGCGCTGGTCCTGAGTTTTCCCAGGTATTTGATGTCCGAGAGGACGAGCGCGAGCTGCACGCCGATGACCCTGATGAGACGAGTCTGCAGGACAAATCCACATGGATTACACAAACCCAAGACCGATTATACAATGATTATTAACACTAATTATTACTAAGCCTCACACGAGGAATCTAGTTTGGTTTAGGTGAGCAGAACTTTGAAACACAAGAAGCTGAACATACCATTGCTATGATCCTCTGTGGTCTGGCTCCCCCCGGCAGAGTGGACTGTAGACAGCAGCAGACTGATCAGAGCGAAGATGCAGAGCGCGCTGGAGGCCATCGTCCCGTCCGACGCAGTACCTGTGGATTATCAGCAGAGGATGACACATTT
>CM022481.1:27426022-27436040 GCA_011952105.1 Coreoperca whiteheadi | reverse complement strand
AATGATGTTAAACCGGCACCAAATCCCACAAAAACTAATGATGTAAAAACCCCCCCCCCCCCCCCCCAGTGCAAGACGTCGGACCCATGGAGACGTTCATATTAGGGATGAACCAATACCACCTTGTCCAGAACGAGTCTGATACCAAAACTTTCATGTTTAGTAACGTTTCAAAGCATTTTCATTTCATAAAATATCGGGCAGAGAAACCAAAAGAACCAGTGAGCTGCCAGCGTCAGTCTGTGTTTCCTTCACTTATTTTCACAGCTAATTATGCAGTCAAGATGTGTGAGCAGCTGCTGTTTGACGCTCGCCTGCTTCTCATCCGCTGCAGTTCACGTCCGATGATCGATGTTCACCTTCCAGTACAGAACGACTGCGTTTGGATCCACTGGGCTGTTTGCCCTGTTGTCTGGTGTCGGTGCATCCCGAGTTCATATAGTTTATAAAAACCAATAAAGGCACAACGTTTTAACAGTACAGGTGTGAAATTCAGTAGATGTATTGCTTCTTTATTGATCTTCCTAAGGCAGCGAGTATGACAGGGAGCCACATCGCAACCAAATACATCTGGGTTGTTTCATGAGATCTTCAAAAGGTGTTTGGGGTCATAAGATTCAGAGATATCTCCGGGAAGTGTATTCCAGGAGCAGACCAGACACGTGTCAGATCCTGTTCCCACACACTTCATTCCTTTTCATCTCTGTCCTAAAAGTTCTCCACATTCAAAGTGCTGAATTTGAATCCCACGGCCGAGTGTCACACCGTAACTGCCCTTATCCTGGTCGCGGTAGAATATACAGCAGCTTGTCTTTAATTTACCTACACTTTTCATAAAGATGTTCAGTCGTTTCCTTGTTCTATGCTATCGTAAGGTGTGTTCAAACAGAAGTGGTGGGACTGTCATTGTAGGAGCCGATAAAGTGGCTGGCGGTGACAGTGGTTGACCTTTGACAGAGGAACAGTCGTCCATCTCGCTCCCGACTCCACTCTTTCTTGTACATTTGGGTTCCCTGAACTCGAAGCTCATACTGTTTTTTTCCCTCAGCTCTTTGTTCGTCCACGTTAATGTGTTAGTGTTCTCCAGCAATCTCCTGAGCAGGGCTGATTCTACGATTTTCATTTAGGGTCCAATTCTCTCTTTTCCCAAGCTTATTAGCATGCATGTTAGCATGTATTTTTACTTATATATATAAAGCAAGTGTTACGGCCTTATTCTGCGTGACCATATTGTACATTCACGTATCATTCAGCGGAACGTAGGCGGGTTTATATGTGAATTTGGGGGGTCGGGGGCTGAGAACACGTTACATGAAACGTGTGTGCGTAAGATGTTCTGAGGTAACAATAGCTTGAAAGCCGCGTCAGTGGGCAGATACGACTGATAGCGTTTTTACATCAGTGAAGCAAGAAAACACACGGTTAACCGATACTTATGTTTTAGGAATCATTTCGTAGACACGTTCATTTACTGAGGGCTAACAGGAAAGCTAGCAGAACTCTATTCATTGACAATATGCACACGTTTGTTACTAATCTTCTTACAGGCTGAAAACGCTGAGCTTTCCACCCATTCTCAAACCGTTTCCGACGGCAGGGTGCTTTCTGGGTTTCAATGAGAACCCTTTGGCGTTGTGTACAGACACGTTGAGCCTGGGAACGCCATAATGACATTATACACTGGGTTATGATTTTGCCATTACGACATGTTGGAGTGTGATTCTGCCAGCATCATTTCATTTACATTTATTTACACTACTAAGACACATTTGAACATGTAACCCAAAGCCACCGCACCCCTAACCTGCCCATCTGGGTGTTACATTAACATACAGCATGTAACAGGCAGACACGACTGAAAAATGAAACCTCCAATGTCTCTGTGTCTTTTATGCCACTTGGTGGATGACAGAGCCAAAAACTCTCCTTCACCCCTCTAACACAGTAACGTCCAACACATCAGCTGCCCTGTCGCCATCCCCTCCGTCCTCGCGACCTCAGACAGCTGAAGTCTAGACACACACGTAATAACTAGCTGGGGAACAATGACCTCAGCACATCGGCACCTCCTGCGTCGTCCCGGCTCTCCTCCATCCACAACACGCTGCTCTCAGTCCAGATCTGTACCGTCCTGGTCTTTGTTAGTGAACTGAAAGACGCTGATCCTGCGTCAGCTGAGCGGTCTGTTCACGCTTCTTCTTCATGGACTCAACCCCGGTCTTCCTCAGGTGAAGGTGAACGTGTGAGAGAGTTAGATGAAAGCCCACCTGTCACCTTTTAATCCAGGTTTGATGGGTTAAATTGTTACCAGACAGATCGAGCCCCGCCCCTTTCACTATGCTTCCTGTAAAGATCAGAAGGAGGCGCTGGACGCCATTAAACACGTGAAAAGGTTCAATTCTGTTTCATGAAACAAAACCAAATGGATGAAACTTCTGTGGAGTGAAAAGCCAAACAATAAATAACTAGATGAAATTAAACTTTAGGGTGTCTTGACTTCTCTCTGCCCCCCCCCCCATGTTGTTTTCTCCAAAACACGAAAACCCGCTCTTTACTTTACCGTAATGTTGTCACAGGCAATTTATTACATTTCTGATTCAGTGCAAACTACATTAAATAATCAGTTTCTTTTCTTTGGTTAACGTGAACAAAAGCTTTAGAAGGACGTTCCCTCCAAGCAACTCTGTGTCAGCTGAATGAATTCAAATGTCCAAACAGCGACCAAGCAGCATTTTCAGTACAATAACACGAGATGAAGTCCATCCTTCTCACGCCCCCCCCCCCCACCCCTCATTTACATTTAACAACGACCCCTTGATTTGAATACAAGCGATAACCAGCAAGTACAAGCTACGATCCTCTTTGGTTGAGACAAGTTTGTGTCCTCCTCATAACGGGACATGAATGCTTCAGCGCTTCACACATCCCAACTGCTACCAGTTACCAGAGTATTTATTCCAGTTATCAGCAGGCAGACGGAACCAACACCAAGACAGGGAAGCTCATGGACATAACACGCTCCAGGCAGGCGACCCAACTACATGACACAGGAGGGAACAGACAAAATGAAACAGGAAATAACCAACCTAAACCGGGACTATTTCAAAATAAAACAAGAACTCTGCAGTACAAAGAACTGAAAAATGCATAGAACTATAATACGGCTCGCATCAAACCAGCAAGTAAAAGCTACGATCGTCATAACGGGACTGTAATCACGTACATGCTTCAGCGCTTCACACTCTTTATTTTTTGTCAGTTACACATCCCAGTTTTTAACGTGTTGGAAGAAAACAAAGGTAAAGAATAGTTCTTTCATATCGTTTTCTGGACGGCGACATCTCTTCCCCCCGTCTGTCACTCACCGTCGTCATGACGACTAAACAACAGCATCCGCGTTTCAAACCGTATCATCAGTCTTCATTGTTGTTACAGCTCAACCATGAACAAAAGCTACATTTGCTTTAATGTAAAAGAAGAATGTTCCCGATGTCATGTGAGGACAAACAGCTTCATCCTTCGAACGACTTAACGAACGAAAGACAAGACAAAGGTAGTTTGAGTCTATATGTACGCAAAAAGTCTCCCAAGCAAAAAACAATGACCCGCCGAGTCCTGCCGATACTTCATGTCGGCTCTTCCAAATATGTTGACCTGGTAAAGCGCTGCTGTTATATTCAAGAAAGAATGATTGTCCCAGATTCCCGACAATGCTGAAAGACACAACCGTACTCGTATTGTCATTAATTCGTGCTGACGCGTCCACATGGGACTCTGAGAAGACAATTGGGTTGTTTCTGATGAAGAAACTGATGTCGCTGTTGTTTTCAAAAAGCCCGAGAGGGGGCTGCATGTCTGCAAAAGGTTTCATGAAAAAAGTGCACTGTACCCCCTCACCCCCGGCTGGTTTTGGAGGGGTGGCTCGTCTCCAGAGGGCAGTGCTGGATGGAACGGGGGAAAGGTCAAACCGAGAGGAGCGTTTGATAAAAGAGATCAACACTTTTATACCGACGAGTTGTTTACGGCGGTCGAACGGATACCTCGTCAACCCCCTGTGACGGAGAACCTATCCAAGGGGCGTTTTACGAGGCCGAGTGTCAAAAAGACAAAGCGTTTCAAGTGGAAGAGGTCGTGGACGAGCGCCTTGTGGGCGGTGAAAAAGAAATGCTAGTACGCTGGAAAAACTGGCCTGACGAGTTCAACATAAAAACAACAGGTTCGTCGGCCCGGGGGCATTCCAACACAGAGCCATCCGAGGGGTTTCAGGTCACTTTTACGTCCTCCCTCCTGATTGTCTGATCATGTTACATGATTAAAGTGAGGGAGCAAAGTCTGCAGGATCTCCCACTTCAACCAAAGAGGATCGTTGCTCTCACTTGCTGCTCGGATGGCCGTATTATTATAAATCTATGAAGTAAAACGTGGCGTGAGCTTTAACAAGACATATTCGTGACTAAACCTCAGCGCTGAAAATGTTCTTGGAGCTAGAATCCAAGAGTCCAGCTCTACATATTAAGCAAAGAAAGACATTTGGATGTGTGTTATATTCAAACACATTCAAATGAAGCGCTCGTTGTTAAATGTATGACAGGGAGAGAAGCAGAATTTAATTTCAGATTTTCTGAGTCGACAGAGCTGTTTCTGCGACTGCACTGTAGCTCTTGATTTCACATTCTAACTATATTCTCACACTTAAAGTAAAGGTCTTAAAATGGCCATCAGGGAAGGTGATGCATATTTCAGGAAGACCTCAAACTAAACTTTAAGGAGAAAATTCCCGTCTTTATTTAAGCCAACCAAATGATGCAACACAATGTTTTTGTTTCCTTTTAAGTGAACATTCTTGTTTTACAGCACATTTAGCTTTTGTTCATGGTTAAACTGTAACAAGGCAAACCCGTATTATATTGATCCACATTAAGGGAAGTTTAGTGTTGTGACTAAAGACAGTACTCATTGATGGGATGTGGTCTGGCTGAATGCAAAACTGATAAAACGCTTTGAAAAACGGACCCTGTTGTTTAAGATAAGCTCGTCTGTTGGTGCCATAAAGTCCAAAGACTGAACACAAAGAGTTTCCCCTCGGGTTAATGAAGTCTTTCTGATTGTGACGTGTGCTGGGGGGGCGTGAGAAGGCCGGAAACACTGTGTCACACAGCAGAGCAGGCAAGTCAAGAGAAGAAGGTTTTTCCAGAGAGGGTGGACTTGATCTTGTGTTATAATATCGATCATCTATTTATTTTTGTCTACTTCCCTCCTGTTTGGAAAATGGAGCACATTCAAAAACTTAACTTTTACATTTGTTTTAATTTAAAATTATTTAATTCAATCAATTAATTCAGTAATTTTATTTTTATTTATGTTATGTCGGGGGCGGGGCTTGATCTGTCTGATAACAATCCAATCCATCAAACTTGGATTAAAAAGTGACAGGTGGGCTTTCATCTGACTCTCTCCTGTGAACAACCTTGTAGAACAGACATTGGGATGACAGTGTCATTTGCAAATTGGACCACTAGTAACGCGTGAAAACGTACCAGGTTACGTATGTAACCATGGTTCCCTGATAGGGAACGAGACGCTGCGTCAGCTGACGCTATGGGGAACGCCTTCAGCGTGACGGCCTCTGAATCTCTGTATCAACTTAGACCAATCTTGATTGGGTTTAACGTCAACACGTGAGGTACGCCAACGACGGGAGTATAAAGGGAGCCGGCGTCACTGTTGTCGTCAGCCTTCTGATCGACTGAAGCAAGCCGCTCACAGGCATGCCGGAAGTATGGCAGCGAGACGCAGCGTCTCGTTCCCTATCAGGGAACCATGGTTACATACGTAACCTGGTACGTTCCCTTTCAAGGGAACTTCAACGCTGCGTCAGCTGACGCTATGGGGAACGCAGTACCAACTCCGCCATGCTGAAGGGATGCCTGTCAGAGTGTGAAGCCAGCAGGGCACACTTCAAGACAAGAGAGCCACAGATCCCGGATTTTTTAAGCAGTCTAGGCTGTAAATCTCACAAAGGTGTGAGGCGAGGACCATCCCGCAGCATCGCATATATCGGAGAGGGGGATTCCCGACCACCAAGCTCTGGAGGATGCCATACTCCGTGTGGAGTGAGCTCTTATCGACAGAGGTGAAGGCAAACCGCGCACCTCGTACGCCGAAACGATAGCCTCAACTATCCACCTGCTAATAGTGTGTTTGGTAACCGGGCAGCCCTTACGAGGGGGCCCGAAACATACCAGCAATTGGTCCGAATTGTACCACTGGGATTTCCTCCGGACATAAACTCCAGGGCTCTGACTGGACAAAGCAGTTGCAGCCTACCAGGTGGGGATTTGTTTTATGGCCCCATTGTACAAGAGAGAATGTATTTCTCGCTCCATCACCTATGCTTGTACATGGTCGACCCCTATTTCCAAAATTCCTCGGAATCATGGGGGTGTGGACCGGAACCGAAGCTTGTAACCTTGTCGGACAGTGCGCAAACTCAGTGCGACACGCCGGGTCAAGCTTCTCAAGCGGGCAGAAGAGTCCCTCAGGTGAACCAACCACTCGAGGCTGGTGCCTGGGGGACCTGGAGTGGCGGCCTCGGTTACCCGAAGCGCTGCAGCGGCGGGAAATCCCCGAGGATCGGCATGTACATGCCTGACTGCCCCCCGAACCTGCAATGTGAGAGCTGCGGTACCCCAAAGCGATGGAATGGCGGGATTTAACCGGAAAGGAACGTCTACAGGCCTCAGTAGAGGACGCAACTCTGGCCTGACTGCTGCACAGCCGTGCAGGTCTAAAGGCAGCAGTTGCATGGAACTCGCTATGCCCCGAAGCGCCACCGGCGGCAGGGTTAAGAGGCTGAGCTCCCGAGGGCACAATGGGGGAGCAGCTATGTGCTCGACCCCGATAGGGGGGGCACCCTCTGAGGCCCGACGCTCGAGTCAGGGCCTCTTCTGTGAGGCCTGCTGGGCGAGAAGCACGGCTCTCAGGTCCGTCTTCTCCCTCTCAGGTCCTCTCCGAGCAGGCTGGAGCCACACTCGCTTTCTGAGCCAGCATGTAAGAGCTGTGAGATTTTGAAGGCTGAGGTGGTCCACCCTCAGCTCAGGCCCGAGACCTCTGGTGATGGGGGTTAAACCGTCGTTGTAGCATGGTGGAGCTCCGTCCATCCTCGGATGTGAGGGCTCCGCCAAAGTCGAGGTCCTAAGCAGGTCGGCTGGGTCCGCCCGCACGCATGCCATGGCGTGCGGACGTGCCCCACCTGACCCGCTGCCCCGCTGCCTTGCCCGCTAAAGTCAATGTAGTGTGACAAGTCCTACTAGGCAACGTCGGGGTCTTAAGGGAGGACTCAACTTGGGCGGTAAACACCGCAAGTGTCTCCCCGCCCTAGCCGTTCTCCTTGCACCTACAGACCGGCGACCAGTCGGGCTAGAAAATACGGCCTGGACCAGAATTTCGACACCTTGGTGTGGAGAAGAACGGCAGGTCCCGATGTGGGTGTGGAGGTATGGCTAGAAGGAAACACTCACCGAGCTACTCCGGGTATCCTGCTGCTCCGCTGGCCAGGCGATATTGAGCCTTGGAAAATCACCTCCAGCAGCTCCTCATGCTGCAGTGACTGGGCTGACGAGCCACCCACATCACCACCTTCCACGCTCAGGACATCCAGGTCCTCGGAACTGGATCCTCTCTGCGCGGGCTCCACTTCCCCGGGCAGAAGACGCTGCAGGCTCAGCCTGGCTTCCGGATCCCGAATGCGGGTAGACTGTTTCAACAAACACCAAACAGTCAGTCGAGAGCGGAGCGTCTTATCTCTCCTCAGAGAGGGAACTTACCTTGCTCACAGTCACCCCTCAGGGCTGACAGAGCCTGCTCTCAGTGCAGACAGCAGACACAAGTGTGTGGCCTCTGAACACGTCCCCCGTTCCGGTCCGAAGAAGCCGCGATGTGGGCTTCCGGTCCCGAAAACGAGTGGGAATTAGCGGATGAGCCGTGTCCTCCCGTTTCTCACCGCGGGACCTGCACCAAACGGAGCGAGCTCCCGAGGAGACCTCGAGGGCTGACAGAGCGAGCTCTCAACCCAAAACAGCCAACCAAAACACGTGAGCTGCCGGTGGGGATAATCCGCGGGCAGGGAGGAAGCACTGCAAAAACCGCTTCACACTCGTCATTTCCACAGAGACCCAGCGCGCTTGCTGAAGATCAGAAGGCTGACGACAACAGTGAAGCCAGCTCCCCTTAAACTTCCGGTTCCGCCGGCGTACGTCACGTGTTGACGCTAAACCCAATCAAGCTTGGTCTAAGTTGATACAGAGATTCAGAGGCAGTCACGCTGAAGGTGTTCCCCATAGTGTCAGCTGACGCAGTGTTGAAGTTCCCTTGAAAGGGAACTAAAATTCTGTCAGCTATCACACATCACACGTTCTTGGGATCTCACGAGCTTTCAGATGCAACAGAGCGAGTGTAAATAAAAAGTAAAATAATGTGAATGCTCAGCTGTTCCTCGTGTGTGCAAGCTAATATAGAATCCAGTGAGCGAAGAGCTTCTGTTTGACATCATCATTATTATTGTCATTGTTGCATTTATTAGTATTGATAAACACACTGCGGAGATACGAGGTTTTCTGCTGTTGACTAAATCAGAGCTGTTAAAGCTTCGTGTTGATTTAATTTCAAAGGTTTCTAACTGAGTCCGAACACCTGAATAATTCATGATAAATAAATGGCTGCATTTATAAAGAACACTGGGACACGACGACAGGAGGACGTGGGGATCGACCGCCGCCCCGCCGATCAACGTGATAAGCAGTTAATCCCACACCCTTAATAATCATTCCAATCAATCCTTCTGTTTCTCTCATTTGCATTTACACACGTACGACTGAATTTTCAAAGAAAACCACAATTTCAACGTGTTTGTCTCATATTTCATCTCCGTGTTCATTTGTTTCTGGAGCGTCAAGGTTCCAGCTTTCAGCCGCCAGGATGTCATCGGTTGTCATGGAGACTGCTTGGACGTTATCACACGGCTGAAACGTCTGAAAGCTTCCGAAACACGTTGGAACTTGTTTTCTTATCACGTTCACTTGATGTGAAGACGCCAACAAACAGTTTATGCTAAAAACAGGACACAGTGTGCTGTTTCTTCTTTATTGACAAAGTGAAGATTAAAAACCTTAAAACACGGTGGCAGCACACGTTAACGCCCTGAGATGATTAAAACTTTATACTTCTTCATATTTACAGTCAAACAGCTGAAAAACAAACATTTACATGTTCCTCACTTTAAATCTGAAATAAAACAAGAACCTGAGCCCCAAACAGACCAAACTCTATTTACATTAACCCTAATATATTAAACACAAACTGATATACTCACAAATACACGAGAACAGAAACCCAACACACGTAAAAACATCTTTACACAGAAGTTAAATTAACATGAGTCACGTGGGAACAACAGAGTTAGTTTTAAATGTAATCTAACTTAGCTTGTTTCATTAACAGTTTCCCCAACACTGTAAATTACTGATAAAATCCATGTAACCTGGTGTGGAGGGGCAGGAACGTTCTTCGGCATCAGGAGGGGAAAATGTAAAACCACTGAACTAAAAAAACAGCAGAAAGAGTCAAAGAAGAGAAACAGGAAACAGAAAACAGCAGAAAAACTACATGAAAACCAACAAGAAACCCAAACAGCAACACGGCAGACGGCAGCTGGTGGTGACAGGTCACCATGGCAACAGCAGTGATGATGTCACACAGGTTTGGTGGTGCTGTTGTAAACGAGCGTGTCCTGCTCCGGCAGTGCCACGTGGGCGGGGCCTGTGGGGACGGGCCTATGGGAGCGCTTCTTCCTGGCCTTGAGGAAGCAGTAGCTCAAGACCGCCAGCAGTGCCAAGATGGCCACCGACAGAAGAACAGCCAGCGCTATGTTGCCTGAGGAGGACGTGGTGAGGTCACTTCCTGTCAGATGCCACATTTTGATCTCAGTGAGAGACGAGACTTTAAACACGCCCGACTGTAA
>CM022481.1:27386221-27396846 GCA_011952105.1 Coreoperca whiteheadi | reverse complement strand
GGTGTGTGTGTGTGTGTGTGTGTGTGTGTGTGTGTGTGTGTGTGTGTGTGTGTGTGTGTGTGTGTGTGTGTGTGTGTGTGTGTGTGTGTGTGTGTGTGTGTGTGTGTGTGTGTGTGTGTCTGTGTGTGTGTGTCTGTGTGTGTGTCTCTGTGTGTGTCTGTGTGTGTGTGTGTGTGTCTGTGTGTGTGTGTCTGTGTGTGTCTCTGTGTGTGTCTGTGTGTGTGTGTCTGTGTGTGTGTGTGTGTGTCTCTGTGTGTGTGTCTGTCTGTGTGTGTGTGTGTGTCCCTCTGTCTGTCTCTATACAGATATGTAGATGGGACTGTGTCTCAGTGCCTGAAGTCTTTACAGAGGGATTAAAGGTACCCTGATCAGTACTCACACACGTTAGACTGTGTTACCTGGGGGGGAGAAAAGTTATTCTTTGCTTGTTAATTAAATTGAACCGAGAAAACCAACTGTTACCCCTGTTCCCCCGAGGCGGAGCTGGTACCCAGGGAGGTCGTGGTCTGATCTGGGATTCGAACCCACGATCTCCTTATTGGGAGGCAGGGGCGCTAACCGCTCTGCCACCGTGCACCCCTTTTCAAAGCTAAGTCCCGTTTGGGGAGTCAGCCTGCTGAGCGCACAGTGCCCGAGGTCGGAGTCGAGCCCGCAGCCGCTGCGGGGACGACTGATATCCGAGGCCAACGCTCTACTGACTGAGCTAACTGCGCCTCGTTCAAAATAATGAAAACATCATACTGTTGACGAGCTGTACACCATCTGCTGCCTGTCTTTTAATCCAAAAGATTAAAAGACTTTAGGAGAAAATATGATGCGTATTGCTTCAGTTCGTAAAGCTCATAACAAATAAACATGAGAACTTATTTTCTCAACAGCATCATAATACGATGAATGATTGTAATCCACAGCATCCAGCATGACACTAACACACCTCGTCTTCCTTCTGTCCAGTGTCCATACTGAAGCCAGAGGACAGGACCTCGAACAGATCAATGTTAACAGATCGACTTCTTCGGTCTCCCCCCACGCTGAGGAAGAAGAGACGGGCTCAAGATTCCACGTTCGCGGTTGATGGAAGCTCCACCCTGAAATGGGTGGAGTGGAACGGCCGTGGCCCTGTCCCTGACGGATCTGTGTCCATTTACAACACAGCAGCTGGTCGCACCGACTACATCTGCAAACACAACTGTGAAGCCGGTTTCTTCAACCTTGGCAAGGCTCCAGAGCGACCTTCACCGTCGCTTTTGGTTTGGCCTACGTGGTGCTACTACCCCTTTAAACAAAAAGAGTGGCTGACTATTGATTCTTTTCACATCCTGGTGAACAAAGACAACTTTGATCTTCTGGAATGGAAGGACGGCTACTACGGTTCAGTGCCTGAGAATTCAGTCAAGACCTGCTCCAACAAAGATATATATGTTGGGAAGAACACGTATGGTCTTGGGAAGGTGAATGTTAGTGAAAAGGCCGGGTATATTCCCTGGAAAGGTACGGCGTATTGGTACAGGTCCTACCAGGTCCTGACCTTTACCAAACGTATTTCCAGAGAGCACATTTCTGATGTCAAGTACGACACTGATGCAGCTGAAATCTTTAAGAATCCCCCAGAGACCATCGGCTCGTCCACCATCGATAACAAAGAGTGCAGGCCAGTTCAGAAAACATTAAAGCTCACAAAAAATAAACAGGTACAGAAATGGTGGGACCACAGCTTTTCCTTCACAGCCGGCGTCAGAGCTAGCATTACTGCCCAAATCCCAATGGTCAGCTCGGCAGGTATAAACTTCAGTAGTGAGATTACATATCATCTCTCCAGGGAGTCCACCATGGTGGAGACGCATACCTACGATGTCTCTGTGGAGTTAACTGTCCCACCAAACCACTCCTGCTATATCCGTATGGTGGGATACCAGTACGAGGCAAACATCCCTTACAGGGCTCGCCTCAGCCGCACCTACAGCAACGGGGAGACCAGGCAGACGGGGGTCTATGGGACGTACCACGATGTCAACCTTGGAGAAGTCCGGTCTGTTGTAGATCGCTGTAAACCTCTACAGGGTGCTGAGCCTTGCCTCTGAAAGAAAAAGAGGCATCTTATATATCTGACATAACGAGGGTGAAATATTGAAACCTGCTTTGTTCTTTAAATGTCTTAATATGTTTTGAGACAAAACAATATTCTAGCATTTTAACTTTTCCTTCCTTTTATATACAATTATTATCCAATAAATGTACTGAAAACACAATTTTTACTCTGTAGAGGAAAAGTGCTGTTTGATGCTGCATGAATCGATATCCTTCCGGTTTTTACAAATACAGCCTAAACCTTGAGTGACTTGATGTACTGCCTGTACTCATTAAGCAGCTGTGTGAGATGCAGCTGCAGCCGGTCTGCTGAGGTGATGAGTCAAGGTGGCCACACCTGTAAATGACGAGGAGGAAGGTTGTTTGTGCCGCTTGCAAGTGTAACAATAAAACTCAGAAAGACACTCTGTTTGTGAGCTCTTTATTACAGAAGTAGCTGCTGCACAGCGATGAACTTACATGCAAACTGTGTTACCATCACACACATCTTCAGTTAACCTGTGAGAACATCCACTCAGGAGCAGGAGCATCATAGAGGTACGAAGCCACTTGGAATTGGAGCACGTCGTAGTAAGTTAGATTGATATTGAAATATCAGATCAATAAATTAGGTCTCTACTGAGTTACTCTCTTGCAAATGTTAATGAAAAACTGCTGTTTTAGCAGTGGTGCAACTGCTTTCGTGTTAGTAATGCATAAACTTAGTAATAATTTAACTAATAATATAACTAGACTGTGTAGGTTAATTGATAACTCTAAAATTGCCCCTAGTGAATGAATGCGAGTGTGAATGGTTGTCTGTCTCTGTGTCAGCCCTGCGACGAGTTGGCCACTGTCCAGGGTGGACCCCGCCTAAGGCCCAAAGTCACTGGGATAGGCTCCAGTCTCCTGTGACCCCTAACAGGAACAAGCGGTAGAAAATTACTGACTGATGACTGACTATAACTAGACTAAGAGTGAACTCATACTCTGCTGGTGCAACAGGTCTCAGGTCAGTTTTAGTAGTGGTGGCAGTCAGAGCGATGAATACATGATGTCTAATCTATGTGTCACTGCTGGCTGGTTAGTGTTTGGTTGTTACATGTACTCACAAGAAACAGCAGATAAATGCAGTCTCATCAGTTCAGTGTGAAACATTACAACAAAGTACGGTCTCATCCTCAGCCCTTATGTTAATGATATCAATTTGTTGACTTGGTGCTGTTGACCACTGAGTTACTAAACAAATAATGCTGTCTTGGTTTGGTTGATCACGCTCAGATGTCTGATAGAACACAGTTTAGCAGCCAAGGTTCTGTGCTTATTATTTACAATCTCCATAAACAATGTTATTATTCCAACACAAACTCATCCATTCAGCCATTCAGGACAGATGCCCGAGCCACCTCAGCTGACTCCTCTTAATGTGGGTGATTGACGAGTCCACACCTGAGCCCTCGGCTTCTTTTCCTCATTGGAAGACGTGTTGGTGGGGTTGAGGAGATCCTTGAAGTACTCCTTCCACTGTCCGAGGATGTCCCCAGTCGAAGTCAGCAGATTCTCACCCCCACTGTAAACAGTGTGTGCAGGGCACCGCTTCCCCCTCCTGAGGCGCCGGATGGTTTGCCAGAATTTCTTTGAGGCCGACCGATAGTCCTTCTTCTCAGCTCCGAGCAGCCACGTCGACAATAGAGGTAGAGAACATGGTCCACTCGGACTCAATGTCTCCAACCTCCCTCGGGATCTGGTTGAAGCTCTGCCGGAGGTGGGAGTTGAAGATCTCTCTGACCGGAGACTCTGCCAAACGTTTACAGCAGACCCTCACAGTACGTTTGGGTCTGCCAAGTATGTCCAAGTATGTCCAACTTCCTCCCCCACCATTGGATCCAACTCACCAGGTGGTGATCAGTTGACAGCTCCGCCCCTCTCTTCACCTGAGTGTCCAAGACATACGGCCGAAGGTCAGATGAAACAACCACCAAGTCGATCATCGACCTCCGACCTAGGGCGTCCTGGTGCCACGTGCACTGATGGACACCCTTATGCTTGAACATGGTGTTCGTTATGGACAAACCGTGACTAGCACAGAAGTCCAATAACAGAACACCACTTGGATTCAGTTCGAGGGGGCCGATCCTCCCAATCACGCCCCTCCAAGTGTCACTGTCGCTGCCCACGTGGGCGTTGTAGTCCCCCAGTAGAACGACGGAGTCCCCAGTTGGAGCACTTTCCAGCTCCCCTACCAGAGACGCCAAGAAGGTCGGGTACTCTACACTGCCATTTGGCTCGCAAACACAAATGACAGTGAGAGACTTATCCCCGACCCGAAGGCGCAGGGAAACGACCCTCTCGTCCACCGGGGTGAACTCCAACACATTGCGGCTGAGCTGGGGGGCTATGAGCAAGCCCACACCTGAAATTGTGTTGTTTCGGGGGGAAACTCCAGGGCTTGACCTCTTGTAAAAGAATGAAGCTCTGATCAGCATCTGACTCGACTCCGGTGATTCCTGAGTGTCTGAGACTCTGCTTCAGTGGTAAATGTCGTGGTAAAGGGTCAGAACTACAAACCTGGCCTGATCTGCTGACCCCCCCCCCCCCCCCACCTCATGGGGCAGAATTTCACCCAGAAATAAGCTGAAGAGAAGTAAAATGTTCAAATGAGGAAGTAAACCAAGAAAGGTAAAGAAATTTGAATTCAAAAATGTTTGGTAAAATTTATAAATCTAAAGGGAAGATGGAGACAAAGCAAATTAAACTGCACATGTTAATATACATGTCCCCACAGAAAACCCTAACGTTTAAGTGAAGTTTTGAACTCTAACCAGCAGGTGGCAGTAATCACCAGGAGCTGTCTCATCTGGACTCGTCACACATCAGCTGCAGAATAATCACAGAGGTTTGTCTTTGAGATCGTTTATCTCAGCAGCTGTTTCCAAAGTCAAGAGCGAACCGTCAGCGTGGAGCTGCACTGATGAAGACCATGAGAGAGAGTCAAAAGCTCCAGCTAAAGCCAAAGAGTGGAGACTTTTGATTGCTCAGGATGGGAGGGTGTCTGCAGCATTAAAGGAAACATGAATGAAACCAAACAGCCCATAATTCCTCGCTCCTTGTTGCCATAGAAACCACCTGGTTTAGTTCACATATTGAACCTGCATTATTTCAGATATTCAAAACGACATTGAACACACGGAAGCTGGTTTATTTGACCTAATTTAGACATTAATCTTCTAAACTAAAGTTGAACTGCGGTGAGTCTGGCTGTTGGTTGAGTCACCGTCCTCCCCCCCGAGGGGAGAGCGAGGCGTGCTGAGGCCTGCAGAGAGAGAGAAAACCTCTCTACGCTTTGTCTCTGTTTCATCACCTGTGTGTGTGTGTTGTCTGCAGGCCTAATCAATAATCACAAGAATCACTGAAGAGTTATAAAAACTAATCTGTTTGTCAGCTGATCCTCTTTGAAACATCCATCTGTTTACCTGCTAAATGAACCGTAATCTGCGTAGAAAACATTAATAACTCAGATTATATTATTCTGTTCATGTTTTTAATTGTTTATGTTGTCACCAAACTGGACTACAGTCGTGTCAATAAAGCTTATTTGAATTTGAATTTGCAGAGAAAGCAACAAATTGTCAGTCAAATTAACTCCGCCTTCCTCCACCTTTGTTTCCTTCATACCTGAAACCAGGTGAGACAGGGACGAGCGAGGCGAGGGAGGGAGGAAGGCAGGGAGGGAGGGAGGGCGTGTGTGAAGAGGGGGAGGAGAAACAGCAGCAGAGAGAGTCGTGTGTCTGAAGAGGAGGAGAACGACAGCAGGAACCGGCCGGAGCGAACTCACCTGGACTCACCTGGACTCACCTGGACTCAGCTGGACTCAGCTGGACTCAGCTGGACTCTGCTGGACTCTGCTGGCCAGGTGAGTGTGTCAGCATTTCCCTACATGTGAGGTTCAAACTGGAACGGTTCTTCACAGCCCACAAGAGACTGTAAAGTACCAAGAAGGTTCTCTGCAGAACCAGACTCTAGTGGTTCCACGTAGACCGTCACTGAGCAGTGAAGAAATATTCTGTAGCTGTGAGGAACTCTGTTAGAACCTCAAAAACGCAGTAAGTGAGGTTCTCTAGTTTAAAGAACACTGAGCAGTTAGATAACGGTGACTGCAAGTCACGCAAATGCAGACAGTCAGAAAAAGGTTCTACGGAGAACCAGAAAGAATTCTTTAGGGTTGCTGGTAGTTTATGTTTGGACTGATATGAAGCCTTGTTGGAAAGCGTCTGTCTGTCTCTGATTGAACATTTTCAGTAGCAGTGAAAGTACTGATACCTGGGATCTGACACTAATATCCGACGGTACTTTGTGAAGGTCTCTGTGCTTCACAGAGAAACTCAGAGTTTGTTAGGAGAAGTCTTTCTTTGCACATGAAGATTAAAGACCTGCATGTGAGTTTTTCAAGCAGCAGTTTCTTTACTGCAGAACTGGAATGTTTCCTATTGCAGGTTTAGGCCCATTTTATAGCGTCGGGTCCACATCTGGTCCACCGCTCGCTGTTTATTAACACTGTCCTTTCTCTGGCATCACCTGGTGATGATAATAAACTTTATTTGTAGCACACTTTTCTTAACAGAGTTTCAAAAAGAGGAACAACAAGGAACAAAAATGGCATCAATATTAACATCTGATTCATGTATAGACCAACACTTTCCTGGATCTGGAGAAGGGAACGAACCAGAGTGTGAAGCTGGAAACGTTCAGGTGGCCAAAGTCATGAAGTGCTCGAAAAGTTATTAACACAACTCTGATAAAAACTATCTGACAAAAGCAAGAAGGAATTCCTCCCTGAAAAGGGAGCTCAGTCCAGAGGGAAGAAGGAGCCCCCGCAGGAGGACTAGAGTCCGTTATCGGTTCTCCGACACCGTTGGTATTTATCAGTTCGCCACGTCATGATGCCTCAGTGATGCCGCGTTTCCTGTTTCCTTTGCCCATAAAAAAAATGCAGCGTTAGCATGAGGAGTGTTAGCTTCTGTGGCTGAAGTCAGAACAGCGCCACCAACAGGAACCCAGAAGTACTTTGAGCTCTAGAACTACAATCGTGAATTCAAAATCACTTTTAATGCAGTGAAAATGAGTGTGTCAGAGTTTGTTCGTTACGCGTTAGCTTATGGATGGCAGTTAGCTAACGCCAGCTAAACTGTTCTTGTTGTCACAGCATCAGCGCCTCCTTCTGGCCCGGAGGAGCACCGACCCTAGTTTACATGACGGAACGTAAAAATGTGCGTCGTTTTGTTTTGTAGATGCAGGAAGTGTTGATGACTGCTGGGAAATGTGGTATTTGTGTATGAACCCGTGCGGACAGACCGAGCTGCTCATTTAACATCATATTACAACACTTTTAGATCAGCTGATCCTGTTGTTGTTGCACTGCAGGATTTTATCACAGATCAGTCAGTTATACCACATGGCCAAAAGTATGTGGACACCTGAGCATTTATTTTTACACTGTAAAATGTTCCTCTCACTTCATATCTCAGTCTCAGTTCTTTGCATTTAAATACAACATGTTTCCAGTAACATACATAGAAGAGCTTCCTCCCTGGAGATTTAAGAGGGAGGATCCACTTCACTTCACTTTGCAGGTATAAATAGTTCTGGAACAGTTTAGTATATAACTGAAGTGAATTCATGGTTTCACTCAGGAGCTTGTTTGTCGCTTCGACTGAGAAGCTGAAGAGTTTATTTCTCCAAACTCAGAAGGTTTTCTTTTGTCCGGATGTATTGACGTGTTGCTCCGATCAATCTGATGATTTAATCGATCGATCCGTCACCCGAGCTGCTCTCATCACTCACTGATTGACTGGGTGACGCTCACTGAACACAGCCTTTGCTGCTCCTTGTTAATATATCAGTCACAACAGCTTGTTGTGTAAACTTCGGGTGAGCCGCCTCCACCTCTGCAGGAAGCGCAGTCATCCTGAACATGTTCCTGGCTCCTCCTGAGTCCGCTGCGAGCTGCTTCAGGTGTCGAGGAATCACTCAGGCTGATTTACAGCCACACTGAGGGCTCAGTGGAGCTGTCTGGTCATGTAGTGTGTCGGTTTGATTCCTCAGGTATGTCGGTCACACCCTGATTACACACACTGCTGCAGTTTGTACACATGTACTCGGACCCTGTACTGCAGTAGGAACAGCGGCACCATGAGACAAAACACTGCGTTAGAGTCCTACAGGCGTGTTTCAGGAAACACGTACTAGTAGTAAAATGTATGAAAAGTTAAAGTTCTCATTTCAAAGTGACAGTGTTGCTCCTTCATGACTCCTCAGACGTTTGGATGAAAGAAAATCTGAATCTCATTCAGTCAACCTTAAATCTCGAGGACTCATTGATGATGTCAAGACCACAAAACAGAATAAATACACAAAAAGAAGAATAAGTAACGAGAAAACAGACAGACAGAAAGAGAACAGTTACATTAAAGCTTGGAGAAGCTTGTAATCATGGTTTTACATCAAGTTACAGGTACAAATGTTTTGAGTTGTAGTGTGCGGTGTAAACTGCTCCAAGTGTGTCCAGCACAAAAAGCAACTCCTCTAAACTAAAAGCAGCTTGCGCAAATTCAGTGTTCGGACGTCCAGCTTCAGCCAATCAGTAGACTGAGTCACATAAGGACGTGATATATTAAGGACTTCATAAATACATAGAAAGCGATGTCACGAAGTATTTCTGCAGAGAACTTCAGTAAAGTACTTCCTCAGCCTCTGCTGTCAGTCAGATATCTAAAGTACTGCAGTAAAACGTACATACGTATTTTAACGTATAATCATCAATAAATAATCATTAACCTACCGTGTCAGTGTTCTCCCAGTTTGATGACTGGGTCTGACGGACTGGAGGTCTGACAGACTGGGGGTCTGACTGACTGGGAGTCTGACTGACTGGAGGTCTGACTGACAGGAGGTCTGACTGACAGGAGGTCTGACCGACTGGGAGTCTGACTGACAGGGAGTCTGAGTGACTGGGAGTCTGACTGACTGGAGGTCTGACCGACTGGGAGTCTGACTGACTGGGAGTCTGACTGACTGGAGGTCTGACTGACAGGAGGTCTGACTGACAGGAGGTCTGACCGACTGGGAGTCTGACCGACAGGGAGTCTGAGTGACTGGGAGTCTGACAGACTGGGAGTCTGACAGACTGGGAGTCTGACAGACTGGGAGACTGACAGACTGGGAGTCTGACTGACTGGGAGTCTGACTGACTGGGAGTCTGACTGACTGGGAGTCTGACTGACTGGGAGTCTGACAGACTGGGAGTCTGACTGACTGGGAGTCTGACTGACTGGGAGTCTGACCGACTGGGAGTCTGACTGACTGGAGGTCTGACCGACTGGGAGTCTGACCGACTGGGAGTCTGACCGACTGACTGGGAGACTGACTGACTGGAGGTCTGACTGACTGGAGGTCTGACAGACTGGGATCAGATTGTTTCTGCTTGGAACCTGAAACCAGTCTGTTGTTTTAATTCCCAGAGCTTCGTCTCCTCCCAGCCTACAGGCTGTCAGTCCATTCACTGTGTGTGTGTGTGTGTGTGTGTGTAATCTGGTCACCGATTGGCTGAGATTCAACCAGCTCCTCAACAGCTGGAAGGTGAGTTAGACAAACTCATAACCTGCAGGATCACGTGTGTATGTGTTCCAGGTCCTCCTCAGTCCTCAGAGCCTCCCTGTACAAACATCCTGTACAGACATCAGTCATCAGGACACTTGTCTCACCTGGTGACGGTCAGTCCAATATTAATAATAAGAATACATTTTATTTAAAGGCGCTCTCTGGGCACTCGAGGACACCGTCCCGAAATCAAACATCAACAATAACAAACAGAACCATGGAGCAACAAGAACAGATACATGTAGACGGGTTCGTAGGCGTGCAGTTCTCAGTAGGTGAGTTTCTTGAGTATCTGAGAGTCCAGGTTCCTGAGGTCCGATGGTAGAGAGTTCCAGTCAGTCCAACATTCAGGAGCAGAGATCCCTGCAGGTGATGTGATCTGAACCAATCAGGACTTCACCTGCGGCAGAGTGACTCGCATACAGGTGAGACCAAAAAGGTCGAGCTCAGTTCCTCAGTGCGAGCAGCAGGAAACCGAAATAGGAGTAAACACACGTGAGCAGTCGCACGGCTTCGCCACGCGGACGAGGCTTAGAACGCGAGGAACATTCGTTAGAGAGAAGGAGAACGTTTGAAAACTGCAGTTTGTGAGAAAAATACTCAGAAAGTCTTTTATCTTTCCTAGAAAGACAGACAGATTACTCTGAAACGAAATGTTGGATTCAACCTGTTCTATAGTGTTATTAGTTATTCATATTTAATGTTAATGCGGCGGTTTGTTCTGTGGCGGCTGCTGTAAATAGTTCCTGTTGATGATGCAGCCAGGTGAGCTCTCACCTGGGCGGCTCGGTCGCTTTGTGTTTGACAGCAGAGAGGGAGGAGCGGTCATGTGACTCTGCTCAGGTAAAGCACCTGAGAACCAGACGAGACGCTGTCAGCTTACCGATCAGAGGGCGTGTTCA
>CM022481.1:27358669-27384595 GCA_011952105.1 Coreoperca whiteheadi | reverse complement strand
GTGTGTGTTTTAGTGTGTGTGTGTGTTTTAGTGTGTGTGAGTTAGTGTGTGTGTGTGTGTGTGTGTGAGTGTGTTCACTGCGCGTGTGTGTGTGTTAACTGAGTGTGTGTGTGTGTGTGTGTGTTAGTGTGTGTGTGTTAGTGTGTGTGTTTGTGTGTTAGTGTGTGTGTTAGTGTGTTAGTGTGTGTGTGTTAGCGTGTGTGTGTTAGTGTGTGTGTTAGTGTGTGTGTGTTAGTGTGCGTGTGTTAGCGTGTGTGTGTTAGCGTGTGTGAGTTAGTGTGTGTGTCTTAGCGTGTGTGTGTTAGCGTGTGTGTGTTAGCGTGTGTGTGTTAGCGTGTGTGAGTTAGTGTGTGTGTCTTAACGTGTGTGTGTTAGTGTGTTAGTGTACGTGTGTTAGCGTGTGTGTGTGAGTTAGTGTGTGTGTCTTAGCGTGTGTGTGTTAGTGTGTTAGTGTACGTCGGCGGCGGCGTTGCTCCGGCGCTGAGCGTGATGCTTCCTGTTGTCTCCCTCAGGTCTCATTGTTGCGCAGCTGCCGTTGCTGCATTGCCGTGGCGATGTTCCACCGCAGGAAGAAGAAGCGCAGGCTGCAGATCTCGGCGCCGCAGGACTTCCAGCACCGCGTCCACACTTCGTTCGATGCCGCTTCAGGACGCTACGTGGGTCTGCCGCCACAGTGGCAGAGCGTCATCGACACGCTCAGGAGGCCACGCCCCCTGGTGGACCCCTCCAGGGTCACTGAGGTCGAACTCAGGAAGGTGAGGGGGCAGATTCTTTTACCATTTCTGACAATAACAATAACAACATTAATAATGATACTCTCTGGATTCACAGTGACATCATCACTGAGAAGACGTTTGATTGGTTAATAATTCGATCAGACAGGTAGATTTGATCAGATCAGCGAGTCGACCAGCTTCCCGTCTACAGACGGACGATCTCATAACACACGCTACACAAAGTTAGCGCTACAGCTAGTGAGAACTCAGAAGCCCCCCGACAAGTAATGCTAGCATAAAACTAACGTTAGCATGAAAAGGTAACGTTAGCATGAAAAGGTAATGTTAGCATGAAAAAGTAATGTTAGCATAAAAAGTAACATTAGCATGAAAAAGTAAGGTTAGCATCAAAGGTAACATTAGCATCAAAAGGTAACATTAGCATGAAAAAGTAATGTTAGCATCAAAAGGTAACGTTAGCATGACAAGTAAAAAGGTAACGTTAGCATCAAAGATAACGTTAGCATCAAAAGGTAACGTTAGCATCAAAAATAAAAAAATTACATTAGCATGAAAAAGTGAGGTTAGCATCTAAGGTAATGTTAGCATCAAAAGGTAACATTAGCATGAAAAGGTAACGTTAGCATCAAAAGTAAAAAAGTAACATTAGCATGAAAAAGTAAGGTTAGCATCAAAGGTAATGTTAGCATCAAAGGTAACGTTAGCATCAAAAGGTAACATTAGCATGACAAGTAAAAAGGTAACGTTAGCATGAAAAGTAACGTTAGCATAAAGGTCATTCCTGCTCAGAGCCAGGGTTGTAAATGGCGTCCCTGCAGTGTGGCAGGCTTTGATCAGCGTTATGATTGATCGGCCCCTCAGGACGGTTTACAGAGACGTAACAACGTGATGTTCAAGCCTCTGAGTCCCTCCGAGCTAACGGGCAGATTCCTCCAGCAACACGTCGCAGCCGTTCTGGTTTGTTTTCTTCCCCGATGACGTCGTCTTCACGTCAGCTGATCAGCGTCAGTTTCATTTGGAAACCCTGAGCGCTGACAGGTTGATCTGTTAACGTCCCGATCAGTTTGAAACGGCACAGCAGGAAACAACTCGGCAGAAACAGATGCTCATAAGTACGTGACGGGTCATTAAAGGTCATTAGGGCAGTAATGACCTCAGATACAGCCAATCAGGATCAGAGTGTGACGACAGCCTCAGTGTTCAGAGTGAAAACTTTTCACTGAATCAATCAATCAATCGATCGATCGATACCCTGCAGCTGCTCTTCGTTTAATGACGACGAGCACGAGACCGCGGAGGACGCCGGTCTGAAGTCTGTCACTCAGAACGAAGCCCAGAATAACTCAATCACCTTCATCATTAGAAAGAAGAGAACAGCTGGTCCGGAAACTAACAGCTAATAACTACTTTTACACGAACTGACGTTAATAAACGTTTCCCATCAAACCGAAGAGTCTTCATATGACGTATATATATATAGAAATATGTCAGTTTATAGCTTTAAATTAGAGTTTGGAGTCTTCAGACGCCGAAAGCGGCTCTCTGTCTCCATCTGGTGGCATCATCACAGCGGCCCTGACCCCTGACCCCTGACCTCATCATGTTCCCTAATGTGGCGACGCTGCTGACGGTGCATTCGCTGGTTTACTGTAAATGTCACGTTTGGAGATGAGCGGATGTTTCCGTGCAGGTGCCCTCAGGTGTGCTTCACCTACAGTCTGTGACCTCATAACAGACGCTGTCACGCGGAAACGTTGGACTCTGAATCAATAACGTGTTTCTCTCACAAACGGAACTTTTATGAGTTTTCAAACCAAAATGTAACCTTTAAAATTTGACTAGAAACTCATCTGCGTCCACATAAATTCGGAATGTGTTCAGTTTGAGACTTCAGGTGTTTTGAATCGTGTCGGATCTCTAATCGGACCGACCGGATGAACGTGTGCTTGCTGCCGCCGTCTCTCTGCAGAAGATCGTTCGCGGCAGCTTCGTCGGTCACGGCGACTACATCTCCCACGTGATCTCTGAGATGACCCGTCTGTCCGTCACCAGCTCCAACTCCCTGCGCCGCGGCAGCCCGTCGGTGCGGAAACGCGCCCGCTCACTGGGGCGACTGGGGGAGCTGGCGGAGGACGAGACGTACCAGTACGAGGCGCTGAATCGCCACGGCGACGGCGGGAAGCCCGACGGGAGCTCCACCTACTGGCAGGACAGGATCCGGCAGGTCCGCAGCGAGAGCAGCAGCCCCGCCCTGAACAGAGCTCTGCAGAGAGCCAAGTCCACCTGCGAGGTGGGGACCCTGTCTGAGGCCACGCCCCCCACACCTGTGACACCTCAGGGGACAGGTGTGACAGGCTCCACGGGTGGACAGTACGTCCGCAGTGAGGGGGCGGCGCAAAGGCAGCGGTCGACTTCCTGTCACTACAACCTGCAGACCGTGGAGACCAGCAGCAGACCTCACCTGAGACTGAAACCAGCCGCCAGTCACCTGCCCGACCTGCTGTCGTCCTCCAGAGAAGCTCCCGGGAGGCCTCGCTCCTCCTACGACCTCAAGGTACGGCGTCGTTTAGAGGAAAGTTCAGCTTTCTGAAGATGTATGTTTCCTGAATCTAAACTCGTCTCCTGTCGTCCGTCTTCTCCCCCAGTGGACCGCCCCCCTCCTGCTGCCGCCCCCCAACAGCACCAGCAGTCCCATCATCACAGGTAGAGGGTTACCTCAGCGCCTGCTCCGCCCCTCCTCCAGCTTCAACATCGGACTTTCTCCAAACACACAGCCCCGCCCCTCCCCCACAGGCTCCCCGGGGCACGCCCCGACCCGGTGCTCCCCCACCCAGCTGTCGGTACCTGACGGAGGTGCGAAGGTGACTCACGAGCAGTTCAAGGCGGCGCTGCAGATGGTGGTGGATCCGGGCGACCCGAGGACGGCGCTGGAGAACTTTGTGAAGATCGGGGAGGGGTCCACAGGCGTGGTGTGCATCGCCCGGGAGAGACACAGCGGGCGACAGGTGGCCGTGAAGATGATGGAACTGAGGAAGCAACAGCGGCGAGAGCTGCTCTTCAACGAGGTGCGGGACGCCGGTTAATCAATATTAAGATAAAAGAAACTCGGCCTCACCTGTCCGCGTGACATCACCAGCTTCACCTGTCCCTGGTTGTTCCTCAGGTGGTGATCATGAGGGACTACCGGCACCAGAACGTGGTGGAGATGTACCGCAGCGCCCTGGTGGGGGAGGAACTCTGGGTAATCATGGAGTACCTGCAGGGCGGCGCTCTCACCCACATCGTCAGTGAAACCAGGTGAGCAGGGTCGAGGTGCGCCGATCTCCCTCCGGGTTCGCTGATGAGCAGGGATCCACCTGAGACCTGCTCATGTCTTTCAAGCAGTGTTTATTTCCAACAAACACACAGCAGAGACGTCTGGAGACACAACCTACGGCGCTCAGCAGCTTAACGCCACGGCTCCCCAGGTGTGTCCGAAGCTAAAGGCACAACGCAGTCGGTTACACGTGTTAAAGCCACACCCTGTCCAACACTTCGTCTCCACACATTCCTGTTCACCTCTGACCTTGGCTTGACCTTTGCCCCACATCCTTTTCCTCTCTCCTGTGCATCTGGTTTCCCTCAGGATCCGGTTTCTGTCACTGTAAACAGTGACTAACAACACACACACACACACATATATATATACATATGGGTATATTACCTTTCCTAACAGGGTGTGTAAGAGCCCCCTAATTTCTACACAACACATCTTTTATTTATCACACTTTAACACATTTTGGGTTCATCATATCCACAGCAGGAAGTCAGCGACACCTGCTTGATCGTTTGGTGGTTTAGTTTCATAGTTTGTGTGTGTTTGTGTGCGTGTGTTTGTGTGCGTTTGTGTGTGTGTTTGTGTGCGTTTGAGGCTGAACGAGGAGCAGACAGCGACGGTGTGTGAAGGCGTCCTGCAGGCGCTGCGTTACCTTCACTCTCAGGGCGTCATCCACCGAGACGTGAAGAGCGACTCCATCCTGCTGATGCTGGACGGGAGGGTAACGCACACACACACTAACACACACACACACACACACTACACACTAACACACACAGAGACACACACTAACACACAGTAACACACACACAGAGACACACACACACACACTACACACTAACACACACAGAGACACACACTAACACACAGTAACACACACACACACACACAGACACACACACTAACACACACACACTAACACACACACACACAGACACACACACTAACACACACACACTAACACACACAGACACACACACTAACACACACAGACACACACACCACACACACACTAACACACACACACAGACACACACTAACACACACACTAACACACACACACACTAACACACACACACACACACACTAACACACACACACACACACACACACACACACTAACACACACTAACACACACACAGACACACACACTACACACTAACACACACTAACACACACACAGACACACACAGTAACACACACACACACACACACTAACACACTAACACACACACACACACTAACACACACTAACACACACTAACACACACAGACACACACACTAACACACAGTAACACACACACACACAGACACACAGAGACACACACTAACACACACACACACACAGACACACACACACACACACACACACAGACACAGAGACACACACTAACACACACACACACAGAGACACACACTAACACACACACACACACACACACACACAGAGACACACACACACACACACACTAACACACAGAGACACACACTAACACACACACACACACACACTACACACACACACTAACACACACTAACACACACACACACACACACAGTAACACACTAACACACACTAACACACACACACACACACACACACACTACACACACACACACACACACACACACACACACACTAACACACACTAACACACACACACTAACACACAGTAACACACAGAGACACACACTAACACACACACACAGAGACACACACTAACGCACACACGCACACACACACACCTGGTTCAGCTATACTTGTGAGGACTGTCTTCATATATTTAAAAGCACGTTTCTCTGTCGTCTTTTCACTCGTGCGTTAATCTTAGCGTCTGGTTCCCGGTAAAGTCCCATGAACTGAATGTTTCGCAGAGCGAAGCGACTCATGTTTCTATGGAAGAGAAAAGTTCAAACCAAACCAACTCCCTTTCAACAAACAGCAGGAAACTCAGTGAAACGTCCCGTCTCGCAGCGACGGTCAGTCGTCTGTTTGGGTTTGACGGCAGGTTTTGTGGTTGAACATCAAGCATCCAAACCCGCCAGGCGCTGAAACCCGGCTTATTACCAATCGGCGTTGTGTGCCGCTGTGAAGCGCCCGATGTGCACAGTAAAGCTCACGGGCAGCGCTGAGACTCGAACCTCCTGCATGAAGAGTCGTGGAGCCGCTAAACGGTTCCTGAACTCATGAAGAAACATTTCACTGGGTGACGGTCGGTGTCTTTCAGTCGCTGTGTTTCTGCCTCGGTAACGAAACCTTGTTCTTCCTTTAGTTCCACTTTTACACTCTTGGTTCTGCATCAGTGCTTCAGCCCTTTGCAATCGAACCCGTTGGAATGTGTCGTCATCCGTGTTGCGTGACTCCTGTTTCAGGTCTCAGAGACGACAACATTCACCTGCTTCCTTCCTCCTTCTTCTTCTTCTCTCCGGCTGCAGATCAAACTGTCGGACTTCGGTTTCTGCGCTCAGATCAGTAAAGACGTCCCGAAGAGGAAGTCTCTGGTCGGGACTCCGTACTGGATGGCTCCTGAGGTGATCTGCAAGACACCGTACGGGACCGAGGTAACCACCGGAAACCAGATCCACATCCTGAACGCTCACATTTGGACTTTTTATCATCTGAATTCAGCAGCAGAGACCTGAAGGCAGGAGGTGAGCGGGATACAGATCTACAGGTGTAGTTCTCCCGGGTCCGGACCCTGCTCCTCCTCCAGAGGCCCCCGAGTGACGCTCCGACTGACCTTTAGGGTCTCTGACGGCGGAATAAAGACCAATTCAACGTTAGCCGCTTCACGACCAAGAGAAAAAGGAAAAGAACGTTCAGGAAGCTGAGCCAGGAAACATTTAACCGTGTCGTTCGTTTCGGACATTTCCTCGCCTCTCAAGTCCAGATAGAAACAGCACGTTTATGGTAAACTAGACTAGACTCAACGTGATTGACACAGTAACAGCAGTGACATCATAAAGCTGCGGTCACAAGGTCAACACCGAGCCAATCACAGGGCCGAGCGCGGTTTCAGCTCTCCACTCATGTTCATTTCAAAATAAGAGCGCTCATGTGATAACTTCATGTGAGATTAGAAAATAAAATCTCTAAATGTGTTTGTAACCTTAAAACAACCTGCGGGTCCTGGTCCGGTCCCTCAGGTGAGCTCTGACACTGTCCCGTGTCCCTCAGGTGGACGTCTGGTCTCTGGGCATCATGGTGGTGGAGATGGTGGACGGAGAGCCGCCGTATTTCAACGACACGCCCATCGCGGCCATGAAGAAGCTGAGAGACGAAGCAGCACCGAGCGTGAAGAACATCCAGAGGGTCAGACACACACACACACACACACACATAACCCGGTACTTCTAGACTTGTGAGGACTCTCATTGACATATTGCATTCCCCAGACCCGTACCCTATCCTGACCCTAAAACCAGGTCTGAACCCTCGAACAGCCCTTTGAACTTGTGAGGTCCAACATTTTCTCCCCACAAAGCTGTCGGGACCCCACAAGTATAGTGAGCTCCTGGTTGTTGGACCCCACGAATATAGTTAAAGCAGCCCACAGACACACACTTTCTGGGACATTACATTGACTTACATTCATTCCCTGGGGACGCACCCTGACCTCTGACCTCTACGCTACCTGCCCGACCTTAAACCAAGTTTCACCCTGTAATTTAATTATTTACGTTGTGGGGACTTTCAATTTGTCCCCATAAGGAGGGCAAGTCCCCACAACATGGTTATACAGTAGGTAAGTAAACTGATCGTCCTGGTTACGACTCGGAGTGAAGACGAGGGGCAACGTTGACATCCTCCTCAACAGCTGAACAGTTAGCAGGTGTGTAGTTGATGATGATGTCACTCTCTGTTTTCAGGTGTCTCCGGTGTTGAAGGACTTCCTGGACTGCATGCTGACGCGTGACACGCAGCAGCGCTCCAGCGCCGCCGACCTGCTGGAGCACCCGTTCCTGCTGCAGGCCGGCTCACCGCGCTGCCTGGTGCCGCTGGTGGAGCAGCACCGCAAACACATGTCGCTCTGCTAAACACCTGAGACGCATGTGAGACTCACCTGAGAACACCTGAGACGCATGTGAGACTCACCTGAAACTCACCTGAGACACATGTGAGACTCACCTGAGAACACCTGAGATATATGTGAGACTCACCTGAGACGCATGTGAGACTCACCTGAGACGCATGTGAGACTCACCTGAGACTCACCTGAGACGCATGTGAGACAAACCTGAGACACATGTGAGACTCACCTGAGCACACCTGAGACACATGTGAGACAAACCTGAGAACACCTGAGCCACATGTGAGACAAACCTGAGAAAACCTGAGACGCATGTGAGACTCACCTGAGCACACCTGAGACACATGTGAGACAAACCTGAGAACACCTGAGACGCATGTGAGACTCACCTGAGCACACCTGAGACACATGTGAGACAAACCTGAGAAAACCTGAGACGCATGTGAGACTCACCTGAGACTCACCTGAGACGCATGTGAGACAAACCTGAGACGCATGTGAGACTCACCTGAGCACACCTGAGACACATGTGAGAGACACCTGAGACTCACCTGAGAGTGCTCCGGCCGTTGACTCCAGGAGCTCAGAGTCGGTCACTTTGCTTCCTGTGACCAGAGAAACATGAGCTCAGTTTCTCATTGGTTGCTGAGAAGGCTGCAGACTTCAACAGCCAATCATGTACCAGCCCCTCCCATTCTGCTGCCTGTCGCAGCTCCAGCGACCAATCAGGTGAGTGGAATCAGGGCAGAGCTGCTGCAGCCTGAACACAGAGTCCTGGGGTCTCATCAGGTCGTGAACTTTGACCTCCAGCTGCTGGATGGTTCGTTTATCCTGAAACAGCGGACGCCACCTGTAAACACACCTCTCACCTGAGAAGAGGAAGCGATCAGCTGAAAAACTCTTATTTTGACAGCTTTGTAGGTCATTTCCTGTCAGTGAACTGAACTTTTAGATGAAACAATCAGATCAAACGGTTAAGCCGGTTGACCTTTGACCTCCTGCCTGTAGTTTTTAACCTTGAAAACGCACCTTATAACAAGTATTACGAAAAATTTCAGTGACTAATGATGTCATGTTGTTCGCTTGAATCGTTTTCTGCTGATTGTGACTTCAGATCAGCTGCAGATTAATAAAAACAACACGATCTGTAATTAAGGAAAACATGAAGGCAACCAATCGCAATCAGCCGCCGGTGAACGTGACAGACTGCGTATAAAGATGGACGACACGGCGCCGCCCGGTGGCCCGCCGCAGTACAGCTCATAAACCCCGCCCCCTCCATGTCAGCGGATTAACTGAAAACTCAAAGTTCACGTCACAGAAATGTTTCCCGGCGACGGTTTCTGCCTCGTCAGCTGACGTTTGTTCACGCGTTTGTTTTAACGAGTTGCTATAAAAAGGGGGTTTCACGTCATGATTGACAGCTGTGGGCGGGACCTCGACACCGCGGCTCCACCCCCGATCACCACCGCGCAGACTCTGACGTCAGCGGTTTTCCCCGGGGAGGAGGCTGAGGCGCGGCGTCCATCTTTATTCGCAGCCTGTGGTGTCGCACATACGTGCAGGTGAGCGACTCGTGACGGTTCAGTCACGCCGGCGTTTAAAGCAGCAACATTACGCGTCAAAACCAGCTTATTTCAGCGACGCGATCAGTGGATCCCGTGAAGGAAGCCGTCGTCGCTCTGTAGCTGTGCGTCTCCGTCCAGCTGTACTGAGGCGCCACAGAGAGCTGGTTCCCGCGGAGACTCCGAAGGAGCGTGGACCCGAGTTCGAGCCTTTACCGGTGATTTCCTGCTGCTACTAACGTCACTGCTGTTAGAAAAGCGCCCACTCCTGCGCGCGTGTTCCCGTTCAGGCGTGTTGATTACTTCCCAGGATGCGGTGACGCTGAATGTTGGAAATGAAAGACGTGGGTTCAGTTTGAAAACTTGCACAGTTTTATAGAGAACGTGACTTTGCACATGTTGGTTAGTTACCTTTTAACGTGCAAACAGCACGACATCTTTCTCATTATTCATTTGTTCTGTAAATACTTCTTAGGTAAATGAATAAATAATCACCTTTTAACTCGAGTGCAGTGCTGTTTTTTCTCTCAGGCTAAGCTTTCGTTCTTCCTAAACAGCGTTTGGCTTCTTTCAGGCTGTAACTTATTTTGGAAATGGACCAAGCGTCTGGAGGTTAGAGGCCTTCATGTCACCTGGAACCTCCGTCGGCGGCGCTTCGTCTCCTCTGAAGGCGCCGACTGTCTCTGAGGAAGCAGAGTTTGTCATTTCTGTTCAGGCTCATCGTGTTAGTAACGACCTTTGACCTGCTGAGTCCGTCTTTGTCTTGAACAAACGCCGCCCATCCGACACACACAGGTTTGTTTCACTGTCCCCGTGGGGACAGTCGTGGACATGATGCCTTCCTTTGCCCCTCAACCAAACTGTGACCTGAACCCTGAACCCAAGTCTTAACCCCCAGAAAGCAGGTCTCTGCCTGTGGGCACGAGTCCCCACCGGGATATAAGAACAAGGATGCCACACACACACTTCTATAAGTAAAAGTATTAGCATCAAAATGTACTTCATAGAGTTAGTGTTAATAATGTGTCCGATAAACACACACTGATCATACGTTCATGTTTACTGTGGATTTCTTCATTTAATCTCTTTATTTCTGAGTTTTTAATTAAATCCGTCTGTCGGCGTCACGGTCAGTTTGTCCGAGTTTGTGTCGCCTGCGACTCTGATAACATGAAGATGTTTTAATGACCGTGTGCAACAAGCACTGGGCTGAACCTCACCCTCCTCCTCCTCGTCTTCTTCTTCTTCTTCATGTGTTTTACAACTTCAGCACTCTGATCCCAGACAGAGAAAATAAGCTGCTGGTTTCAAACTATTTAAAAAACTCCACTTGATGTCCAGTAAACATAGCAGCACTTAATCCCTCTAATTTAGTTTTCTTCTTAATTTAGTTTTGCGTTTCTCACTTAGGTCAGTAACAACAAAACGCTTTCCCATTTAAACTGAAATAAATGTCTTGAATTTCAGCATCAGAATCGGCTTTATTTTCCAGGTATGTGAACACACACAAGGAAGTGGACTCTGGTTTTGCGTTGCGCTCTGTGCGCAGACATTAATGTGATTCATGCAACAGGGAGCTTGAGTGCCTGAGGTAGATATACATACACCGTGTATCTCTGGTTCGTGCGGCGTGCGTAGATTTAAAGTATTAATGTTTACATAAACCATGAGAGAAATGTTCAGATGTAAGAGCATCATGTAAAAAAAGATGAGAGGATTAAACATTTTACATATTTCATCCTCTTCTACAAACCCAAATTAGCTGTATTACCCTAAATGTACCTGATTAATAACTGTATTTTCATTGAAAACATAATAATAATAATAATAAATAATAATCATACTGATACAAAAACTGTACAATAAAATAAAATCGGATGTATTAGACAGTTTAGGATCAGCAGACTTTGTATTCAATGGTTATAATATTCAGGAAAATTAATAATTAAGTTAGCACCTTTAACATTAATGGACATTTGTCATCATCAGACTTGTTATTGACATCGTTCTGAAACCAACCCAACTCAAAGGTAATATTTGACCTGCTCAGAAAGCAGCTGGTTAACTGGACACTCTTCAGCTTGCAGCTAATTATCTGTCGCTTCGTTCACTCTTAAGATTTCAAAGGAAATTCTCTGTAACAGATTCTTATCACCTCTGCTGAACTCTCCCCTTCGGTCCGCTCACTATTATGTCATTTCCTCATTCCTTCAATTGTCCTTCTACTTCTGAGTTTCATTTTAACTTAATTGCCTCTGTGTGACTTTCTGAAGTTGTAGAACAATGATCCTTTCTTTCGATATCTTACCTCTGAGAAATATGAGCCTGTTTTTCATTAAGAAAAAGAAGCCGACGTTGTCAAATGTCGTCTGAACAAAAGCAGCAGAAACAAGAACTTAAATAAAATAAAGTCTGAATGATGATTTAAATCAGGTACTGTGTGATCGAACAGGAAGTCAACAACATGATGGCTCTGACCAGACGCTTGATGTCATTTCACTCTGTAACAAACAACAGCAGTAAGCTTTGCTGCAGCCTGAAGTGTCGGCCACATGTCGCCCTGTGGCGGAGATAAAACCTCTGATTCAAGTGTCTCTGGTTTCTATTTGGAGGCTGAGAGCTGATGAGTGCAGACGGTCAGAGATAAAGAGACAGCAACACTTCAGCCGGTCAGACCTCACTCTTCCTATCTGAGTCACATTCAAACCAAAGACTCCAAGTTTGGAACTCCTTTACATGTCCGCTGCTTCATTTCACACGCTGATTTGGGAGCTTTGGAACCGCTGGGATCAGCTGTTGAAGACATTCTTGGTAGTTCGATATTAAACGGAGAAGCTGGTCTGAGGTTTATTGAGAGAGGCAGCCGGAGGGTCTGTAGTTATAGAGGGAAGTTAACAGCAGCGTCACAGAATCAGCAAAAGAGATGAGTTTGTAATGTTGGAGCTGATCCTGGATACATTTTAAAGGTTAAAATGGTTCAAATAAAAATTACATTAGCCTCATGAACACCAAACAGATACAATATACTCACTGTATGTCAAGATGGAAAAAACAAAAGCAAGAAAAGACAAACTATACATTAGAAATCAAGTTTAGATTTAAATAAAATAGCTGAAGGTAGGTGGAAAAACCATACGTTCAGTCCTTATTAACTTTCTGAAACAAACAAGACAGTATGTCTTCTATTTCTATTCAGGCTCAATCATATATTTATCTTTCTTTTTGTCTTATTCTAAGAAAATATGTTTTGTGCTCAATAACTAGTTAAAATGATGAGTTTTGCAGCATATAAGAGTGTGAAGCGTTCAGTAGATTTTTGGGATGTGAAGTAGCATATTGAGGCTCAGTTTAATGATACTTCTAATGCCAATCATGTGTACTTAAAATGACTAAATAAGTTATTAGACTTAGGAACTAGGAACCATTTAATGATTGATAAATCTTCTGGAACTACACGTTTACAGTGAAACAGCATCAAATATGAATAACTCTTTGTTTAAATACATACATATATGAATATATATAAATATATATAAGTGTATGTGGGTCTAAGGAAAAGATGGTGTCGTATGTTGTACAGATTGTAAAACCCTTTGAGGCAAATTGTGATCTGTGATATTGTGCTATATAAATAAAATTGAAGTGAAATTGAATTGAATAAAAGTGACCCACTAAATAGGTGGGAAGCAATCAGTTTTTAAACTAGGTTCTGCTTTTTAAATGTGTCTCAAACTGCTGCAGGTGAATAATTATACTGTATGAGAAAAGGTGGATGAACCGCAGTATAAGCACCAGTCCAGTGAGGATACAGTAGGAGCTGAGTAGAGTCTAAATGGAGAGGTGGCAGGAGTCCCTATCAGCGGGCCGATAAGCAGTGAAACACTCCTTTTCCTAAAATGGACTTTAACAGCCAAAGGTCCTGAAACTGCCCTCGTGGTGCTTCCTCATCCTGGGACAAATTTAGTTTTTTTCTTTTCAGCAGTTGTCTCCTAATTTGGTCCACAGGGAGCCTTTATAAACATCTGCCTACTGTGAAGAGTCTGCAGTTCTGCATCAGAGTCACCAGAGAAAAGTCTCTTCTCAGACTGATCTCTCTTCTCGCTGCCGTAATCCTCCACCCACAACCATGGGCGACGCTCTGATGGCTGAGTTCGGGAAGGCTGCTCCCTACCTGAGGAAGTCGGACAAGGAGCGCCTGGAAGCCCAGACCAGATCTTTTGACATCAAAACAGAATGCTTTGTAGTTGACGATAAGGAGGAATATATGAAGGGACAAATACAAAGCAAAGATGGAGGCATGGTGACTGTCAAGAAGGAGGACGGAACAACGGTAACCGTGAAGGAGTTGGACGTCCATCCCCAGAACCCGCCAAAATTCGATAAAATCGAAGACATGGCAATGTTCACTTTCCTCCATGAGCCCGCCGTGCTGTTTAACCTCAAAGAGCGTTACGCTGCCTGGATGATCTACACTTACTCTGGGCTCTTCTGTGTCACTGTCAACCCCTACAAGTGGCTTCCTGTCTACGATGCCGAGGTGGTGGCAGCTTATAGAGGAAAGAAGAGAACCGAGGCTCCCCCTCATATCTTCTCCATCTCTGACAATGCCTACCAGTACATGCTGACTGACAGGGAGAACCAGTCTGTCCTCATCACTGGAGAATCTGGAGCTGGGAAGACTGTGAACACCAAGAGGGTCATCCAGTACTTCGCCAGCATTGCTGCAGTTGGCGGTGGAGGCAAAAAAGACACCAGCAAAGGGACGCTGGAGGATCAAATCATCCAGGCAAACCCTGCGCTGGAGGCCTTTGGCAACGCCAAAACGTCGAGAAATGACAACTCATCTCGTTTTGGAAAATTCATCCGAATTCACTTTGGTACGAGCGGCAAGCTATCATCTGCTGACATCGAGACGTACCTGCTGGAGAAGTCACGTGTCACCTTTCAGCTCAAGGCTGAAAGGAACTACCACATATTCTACCAGATCTTGTCCAATCAGAAGCCAGAGCTTCTGGACATGCTTCTGATCACCAACAACCCATACGACTACTCCTACATCTCCCAAGGAGAGGTAACGGTCGCCTCCATCAACGACTCAGAGGAGCTGATGGCCACCGACAGTGCCTTTGATGTGCTTGGCTTCACTCCAGACGAGAAGATGGGCGTCTATAAACTAACAGGAGCCATCATGCACTACGGCAACATGAAGTTCAAACAGAAGCAGCGTGAGGAGCAGGCTGAGCCAGACGGGACGGAGGCTGCTGATAAATCGGCTTACCTAATGGGGCTGAACTCTGCTGACCTCATCAAAGGGCTTTGCCATCCCAGAGTCAAGGTAGGAAATGAATATGTCACCAAAGGACAAAGTGTGGACCAAGTCTACTACTCCCTCGGTGCTCTGGCTAAGTCTGTCTATGAAAAGATGTTCAACTGGATGGTAGTGAGAATCAACCAATCCCTGGACACAAAACAGCATCGTCAGTACTTCATAGGAGTGCTAGACATTGCTGGATTTGAAATCTTTGATTTCAACACTTTTGAGCAGCTGTGCATCAACTACACCAACGAGAAACTGCAACAGTTTTTTAACCATCACATGTTTGTTCTGGAGCAAGAAGAGTACAAAAAAGAAGGTATTGACTGGGAGTTCATTGACTTTGGGATGGACTTACAAGCTTGTATTGACCTCATTGAGAAGCCTCTGGGGATCCTGTCAATTCTGGAGGAGGAATGCATGTTTCCCAAAGCCAGTGACCAGACCTTCAAGTCCAAGCTCTATGATAATCATCTGGGCAAGAACAAGATGTTTGAGAAACCGAGGGCTGCAAAGGGGAAATCAGAGGCTCATTTTGCCCTGGTTCATTATGCTGGCACGGTGGACTACAACATTGGCAACTGGTTGGTCAAAAACAAAGACCCCCTGAATGAAACTGTGGTCGGTCTTTACCAGAAAGCATCTCTTAAGCTTCTCAGCCTTCTGTTTTCAAGCTATTCAGCTGACGGTGCCGACAAAGGAAGCGGCAAAGGAGCCAAGAAGAAAGGTTCCTCATTCCAAACTGTGTCTGCACTTCACAGGGAAAACCTGAACAAGCTGATGACCAACCTGAAAACCACACACCCCCACTTTGTCCGCTGCCTGATTCCTAATGAGAGGAAAACTCCAGGGGTCATGGACAACTGCCTTGTGATGCACCAGCTGCGCTGTAACGGTGTCCTGGAAGGCATCAGAATCTGCAGGAAGGGTTTCCCAAACAGGGTGCTCTATGGTGACTTCAAACAACGGTACAGGATTCTGAACGCTTCTGCCATCCCTGAAGGCCAGTTCCTTGACTGCAAGAAGAGCGCAGAAAAGTTGCTGGGATCACTGAACATCGACCACACTCAGTACAAGTTTGGCCACACCAAAGTCTTCTTTAAAGCTGGTCTGCTGGGGACACTGGAGGAGATGCGAGATGAACAACTCTCACGAATCATCACCAGGATCCAGGCTAATGCCCGGGCAATCCTCATGAGGGCACAGTTTGCTAAGCTTGTGGAACGCAGAGATGCCCTGATGGTCATCCAGTGGAACCTTCGCTCCTTTCTCGGTGTAAAGAACTGGCCCTGGATGAAGCTCTTCTTCAAGATCAAACCCCTTCTGAAGAGCGCGGAGTCTGAGAAAGAGATGGCTAACATGAAGGATGAGTTCAACAAACTGAAAGAAGCTCTGGAGAAATCAGAAACAAGACGTAAGGAACTAGAGGAGAAAATAGTGACTCTTCTCCAAGAGAAGAATGATTTGACTCTGCAAATTCAGTCTGAACAGGATACACTAACAGATGCTGAAGAACGCTGTGAACAGCTTATAAAGAGCAAGATTCAACTGGAGGCCAAACTGAAAGAGATGACTGAAAGACTGGAAGACGAAGAGGAGCTAAATGCTGATCTCACAGCTAAGAAACGGAAGCTTGAGGATGAGTGCTCTGAGTTGAAGAAAGATATAGATGATCTGGAGCTGACTTTGGCCAAGGTTGAGAAAGAGAAACATGCCACAGAGAATAAGGTGAAAAATCTGACGGAGGAGATGGCTTCCCAGGATGAAAACATCATGAAGCTAACCAAAGAGAAGAAGGCACTACAGGAGGCTCACCAGCAGACACTGGATGACCTTCAGAGTGAAGAAGACAAGGCCAACAGCTTGACCAAAGCCAAAGCTAAGCTGGAGCAACAGGTGGACGATCTTGAGGGCTCGTTGGAGCAAGAGAAGAAAGTCAGGATGGACCTTGAACGCTCAAAGAGGAAGCTTGAAGGAGACCTCAAACTGACCCAGGAGAATTTGATGGACTTAGAAAATGACAAGCAGCAGCTGGAGGAAAAACTAAAAAAAAAAGATTTTGAGGTTGTCCAAATAAATTCAAGACTAGAAGACGAGCAGGTTGCTTCAGTTCAGCTCCAGAAGAAGCTGAAAGAAAACCAGGCAAGAATTGAGGAGCTGGAAGAGGAGCTGGATGCTGAGCGTGCAGCCAGGGCCAAAGTTGAGAAGCAGCGCTCCGATCTTTCCCGCGAGCTGGAGGACATCAGCGAGCGTCTGGAGGAGGCAGGTGGTGCAACATCAGCACAAGTGGAGCTGAATAAGAAGAGAGATTCTGAATTTCAAAAGCTACGTAGGGAGCTGGAGGAATCTACCCTCCAACATGAGTCCACCGCTGCCTCCCTGAGGAAGAAACATGCTGACAGTGTTGCCGAACTGGGCGAACAGATTGATAACCTGCAGCGTGTGAAGCAGAAACTGGAGAAGGAAAAGAGTGAGCTGAAGCTGGAGCTGGATGACTTGTCTTCTAACATGGAGAGTGTGGTGAAGGCCAAGTCAAACATTGAGAAGATGTGCCGTACAATGGAAGACAACATGAATGAGTACAAGAGTAAATATGAGGAAGCTCAACGCACCATCAATGACTTGACTACACAGAGGGCCAAGCTGCTCACTGAGAATGGTGAGTTTGGACGGCAGCTGGAGGAGAAAGAGTGTCTGATATCACAGCTGACCAGAGGGAAGAACTCGTACAACCAGCAGGTAGAAGATCTACGCAGACAGATGGAAGAAGAAGTCAAGGCAAAGAATGCCCTCGCCCATGCTGTACAATCTGCTCGTCACGACTGTGATCTGCTCCGAGAGCAGTTTGAAGAGGAGCAGGAGGCCAAGGCTGAGCTGCAGAGAGCTCTGTCCAAGTCCAACACAGAGGTCTCAGCATGGAGGACAAAATATGAAACCGATGGAATCCAGAGAACAGAGGAACTGGAAGAAGCAAAGAAGAAGTTGGTTCAAAGACTGCAGGAGGCAGAGGAGGCCATCGAGGCAGTGAATGCAAAGTGTTCATCCCTTGAGAAGACCAAGCACCGGCTCCAAAATGAGATTGAAGACCTCATGCTGGACCTCGAGAGATCCAATGCAGCATCTGCAGCCCTAGACAAAAAGCAAAGAGCCTTTGACAAAGTCATGGCAGAGTGGAAGCAAAAGTTTGAGGAGTCACAGTGTGAGCTGGAGGCCTCTCAGAAGGAAGCTCGATGTCTGAGCACTGAACTCTTCAAACTGAGAAACGCCTATGAGGAGTCCCTGGATCAACTTGAGACGATGAAGAGAGAGAACAAGAACCTCCAAGAGGAGATCTCTGACCTTACTGACCAGCTGGGGGAGGGAGGCCGGAGTGCTCACGAGCTGGAAAAGATCCGGAAGCAGCTCGAGCAAGAAAGGGCGGAGCTCCAGTCAGCACTAGAGGAGGCAGAAGGTTCTCTGGAGCACGAAGAGAGCAAGATCCTCCGAGCCCAGCTGGAGTTCAATCAAGTGAAGGCCGACATGGAGCGCAAGCTGGCTGAGAAAGACGAGGAAATGGAGCAGGCAAAGAGGAACTACCAACGCATGCTTGAGTCGCTTCAGTCCTCTCTGGAATCTGAAACCAGGAGCCGCAATGAGGCCCTGAGAGTCAAGAAGAAGATGGAAGGTGACCTCAATGAGATGGAGATCCAGCTTAGCCAAGCTAACAGGCAGGCAGCTGATGCTCAGAAACAACTCAAGAGCCTCCAGGCATTCCTGAAGGACTCTCAGCTGCAGCTGGATGATGCACAGCATTGCAACGATGACCTGAGAGAGAACATCGCTCTCCTGGAACGCCGAAACAACCTGATCCAAGCCGAGCTGGAGGAACTGAGGGCCGCGCTCGAGCAGACGGAAAGAGGTCGGAAACTGGCCGAACAGGAGCTGACTGATGCTACAGAGCGCATGCAACTCCTGCATTCTCAGAACACCAGCCTGATCAACCAGAAGAAGAAGCATGAAGCAGACCTCCTGCACCTGCAGAATGAGGTGGAGGAAACCATACAGGAGAACCGCAATGCTGAGGAGAAGGCAAAGAAGGCCATCACAGATGCAGCCATGATGGCTGAAGAGCTGAAGAAGGAGCAGGACACCAGTGCCCATCTGGAGCGCATGAAGAAGAACATGGAGCAGACCATCAAAGACCTGCAGCACCGCCTGGACGAGGCAGAGCAGATCGCCATGAAGGGTGGTAAGAAGCAGCTCCAGAAACTCGAGGCTCGCATCAAAGAGCTGGAGAATGAGCTGGAGGCGGAGCAGAGGAGGGGAACAGAGTCCATCAAGGGGGTTCGCAAGTATGAACGCCGCATCAAGGAGCTCACCTACCAGACCGAGGAACACCACAAGAACATGGCTCGCCTCCAGGACCTGGTGGACAAGCTACAGCTGAAGGTCAAGTCCTACAAACATGCAGCCGAGGAGGCCGAGGAGGCAGCAAACACCAACATGGCCAAACTCCGCAAGCTACAGCACGAGCTGGAAGAGGCCGAGGAGAGGGCCGACATCGCCGAGTCACAAGTGAACAAGCTGAGGGCGAAGACCAGGGACGGATCCTCCAAGAAGGGCCTGGATGATTGAGGAGACCCCAGAGAGTCGGCATCACAGGTGTGTAGAACCAAATATTCCTGATATATACTTTTAAATTTTAAAGAGGTCATGAAACTTAGTTCATTCAAAAATAAGCAAAAGGAAAATCACAGCAAATAAAATCTTATCTTGAGGTCCGATGACCATGTGTCAACTTCCCCACTGATTTCACATAATGACCCCTGAGTGATTAACTGAGCAAACTCTCAGATGTGGTTGAGAGCTCAGAAAAAGACGTGGACCTTGAGTTAAGATGTTTTGGGGTTGTTGGGGTCAAACAAAAACAACAACAAAAAACAGGAATATTGAATAAATATATCCAAATTGTTGTTTTATCACCGTAACTATTATTTTATGTATTTATGCAGCTCTAAGGTCAGTGTATATATTAATACAAGTCATGTGGTCTCTCTCCTCATCGTGGAGTTAATGGTTTGTGAATCTGTTTTGATTGACAGGTGTTCCTGTTCCTGGCTGACTGGACGGATTCTTGTTATCACAGCAGAAACCAACAGAAACGGTTCTTCTATCAGCATCAGTAGAAATAGTGTTGTAGTTATTAATTGTACTAATTATTAATCATTAGTCATTTGAAAGGAGACGACAAGTGTTCAGCTGAGATACACTCTCTGATTTTGTTATAATCCCTATAAGAAACATCAATCTATCTCTGGAGGTTTCCTGTGGAGTTTCTGATCCTTCATCAATGGGTCTCTGTGTTGTTTGTGTCTCATGTTGTGTCTGCATTTGTTTTTGGACGAGCGTGAGGAGATTCATAAAACAGGACATAACATTTATATGAAACGTTGAGCTTCCCCAAAAATCTGAAGAAGGTTTTGCAAATGATCTGTGAGGAAGGAAACACAAACGTGTTGGTAAGTCAGAGACAAAAGAGTCTGTCTGACAGTAAGTCAGTCATGGTGTCTTTGTGGACGCATGAGCGTCCGTCCTGCCTCTTTGCTGAGCAAACGTAGAAACAGCTGTTTAAATCCTCCTCCATGTTTTAAAGTGTGTTTGGAGTTTAATCCCTCGGTTCCCAGACTTTAAGACTCAAGGCTCTCCTGCTGTCCCCCCTCTAAAGTTTGTCTACCTCCAGCTGAGTAAATCTTGCTGAAGCTTTGCAGCATCGGAGCATCTTTCTTTGTTTTACTTCCCAAATGATTATTTCTTTTCACAGCAACAACCTGTGGAACTAACAACACGAATGATTCATTCCTTCCAACAGTTCCTGCAACGCAGCAATGAATAGTGTTACTGGTCACATCTGTGTTTGACAAGTCAAAATATCTGCTGCGAAAACAAATATCTCGTTCCCAAAATGCTTTTAATTTGAAATATAATTTCCTGTTCAACATAAGGGGACTTGACTCTGAATCTCCTGGATGGAGGATCAATACCAGAATATTATAAAGCACATGATCAATATAAAGCTGCCAGAGCTGCATGCAGGTGAACATGAGATTATCGGAAACAGTCATTGATCTGTAGAGAAATAAACTCTCTGAGCTGTTTAAAGTCTTCTGGCTTCCATTAAAAGATAAAACCATCAGTTTTATGTTGCATGTTGATAAAATCATGAACTAAGTTAAGATCTCAGCAGGAGTAAAGACTTCAGATTTAACAGACTTCAGCTGCTGCCAGCTTCACTAAAAGAGCTGTACATTTAAACTACACTGCATATTTAATGCTGAGATTCATAAATGGCTCATTCAGGATTCAGAAACACACCAGAAAGACGTCTGTGAGCTAATACTGACCTGAGATCACGCTAGAACCTTTCCGTTTATTCTCCTCGTCACATCGAACCACTGAAACTAACTTTGTGTTCCGTTTTCTTTTGAACCTGTTGTCGTTTTTCGTCACATTTCTCTGAAAAAATAATTTTAAATAAGTAAGTGAGGAAAATGAAAGTCAAACTCAGAAAGCAGCTGCAGAGATTCAAAGGAACTTAAAGTGTTTTTACAAGTTTTGTGCTTCTGCTGAAGTTTCAAGGAAATGGTATTCAAGGATTTTCACATTAAAACACAGCTGACTGTTAAACACATTGTGGATGAAAATCCTCCTTCTGTCTGTTAACAGAAATAATAATGTTCTGTATCACATAAAGCAGCTGAGTGCGGAGGCTTACATGTTCATGAAGCTTTAATATCTGGCACCACTGACGTTCAGACGACCTGAATAAGTCACATTAAGAAATCAATGGATGTTCAGAATCCCCTGCAGACAGACAGCTGTACTCAGACTCAGAGGTCAACACTTTCCAAATTAAACTCGAAGTGAAAAACAAAACCTTCACCACAGAACTACAGAGTCCAAAAGGTTTCACAGCGTTCAGTAGTGCATAAAGAACCATACAAACCGACAGCAGGACGCAGTTTGCACTTCACATCCACATCTAACGACGTCTCAGTTTATATGAGACTCCTGCTGGGAGACGATTCAAATCCTTACTGTGGTTTTAGGTTTTAGGATGACTCCATTCATTTAGTTTGGAGTCATGTGACAAAGTTGGCCCCTGTCCAGGGTGTACCCCGCCTGAGGCCCGAAGCCACTGGGATAGGCTCCAGTCACCCGCGACCCCCAACGGGAACAAGCGGGAGAAGATGACTGACTGACATGTGACAAACAGCTGTTTTCCAGCTTCATGAGCCTCAAAATAAAAGAATATTTACGTCCCGCTGTCACGCAGCAGCATCAGGAAACTACATTAAAATGCAGTTTACACACATTCACTTCATTTGGTGCTTCAATGAGATCAGAGCGTCACATATTTTCATTTGTAAACAGTGGGCTTTTATTTTGGAGACAGCGCTCGGACCGGGTTTCCGGTCCGGGGTTACCTGGTGCACCTTGACGCAGCTCAGTGGGACTCCGGCTGTGGGTCCAGGTGGGGGGGGCAGACTCTCCGCTCCGGCTGTGACTGGCCTCACACACCGCGTCCTCCGGACCAGCATGCGGGACCCGCGGAACTGGACCCCGGTGTTCGGCCCGGCGCAGCGGGGCAAACCGGCCACCTACACCGGGGACAAGAAGGCGCAGCTGGTGGCCAAAGCCAACAAGAAGTGGGTGAGACTGGCCACCGTGGTGGTCTACGTCCTGTCCGTGTCTCTGGCTGCCGTCATCCTGGCGGTTTACTACAGTCTCATGTGGAAACCCACAGCGGGCCCCGGACTGACCGGGACCGGGACCGGGACCGGGGGACCGGGAGCAGCCCCCTCCGGGACTGGGATGAATATGACCGGTTCCAAACGTGCCACAAGTCAGACTCAGGGCAAGACTGAGTGTAGCAGAGGTTCTGTTCAGGAAGACACCGATGAGGACGCTTCTAGGACCGGCTCACGGGCAGCCGCTCCGGTTCCGCCGGTACCCCCCACCGGACCGGCCGAGCCCGCTCAGACCACCGCCGGGCCGCTCGCTGTGACCGCGGAGGATCCGTCCAACCTCCCGACACACCGGGCCGCGGGGGGCCGGGACCCGGCGGCGGACTCCGGGTCCGGGATGGATTATTACCGGGACACTGATCCGGTTTCAGAGTAAAATAACTGAGGGCTCGTTATTGGATCTTTAGATCACTTCGGTTTATTCACTGTGTGTCGGTTCTGTCCGGGTCCAGTTCATTTAGCGGTTTCTGTGACGTCACTGAAGCCCAGGACCAGGACTTCAGGAACCCTGAGGTTCACATTGACCCCAGATTTGAGCTAAATGAAAGCCTGTAAGTTGTTTTTCCTTCAGTTCTTGAGCAGCTGATCTGAGGTCTGCTGGTGTTCCGCGTGTTGTTCACGATGTTTCATATTCTGAATATTTAGAGGACAAGTGAAACAATAAAGCTCGTTTCTCCGAAGACCTTCTGCTCTCCTGTTGTAACACCGACGGGCCCACTCTCCGTCCACACAGGTATCTATCCAGCTCTCCTCTCATCTAACAGCTGACCCCAGGTCAGAGGCAAGCCCTTAGATCAGACTGTAACGTGTTAAAGAAAGAACAAATATCTTGGTTTGGGTCCAGAAGAGGAACAGGGAACTGGTCCTGCCTGGTTCTGGCTTCTGACCCGACGTCCTGTTTCATGGACGCAGGAAGGAAGAGACTCGTTACCGCAGTTAGCTCCGAATCCTGTTTATCCCGAGACGCGTCCCTGCGGGGAACCAGCACATCTGCTGCAGGACGAGTACCTCCGACCTGCGCCCGAGGATTTCGACACTGTTCACGGCCAGCACAGACGCAGCTGAACCAGCAAGGGTCAACTTAATCTGCGCTAGTTCTAAAACTAAGATTAAAATGATTAAGCCCAGACTGAAATGAGCTCTGCTGCAGTTAGAGACTAACGTCCGTTTAGCGAAGCTCACGGAAGGAAACCTAAATACAGGACCCGTGAGACGGGGTCTTCGGCTGCAGGATCTGGATTAGTTTGCCCAGTCCAGCTCAGAAGTGGGTTTAAAGTTAAGACTGCGTCACGGTTTAAACTGGAGTTTGACGTTTTGGTGCAACAGAATTCAATTTAATCTGGGTTTAAAATAAAAACCAACCGGAGGTTTAAAGAGACCTTACATGTAATCTTTAAGTTTACATTGGTTTTCACGTTTGGTGCAACAGGAAGTTAAACAATGACTTCACTGGGTTTAAGATGAGGGTGCGACCCTCAGCAGCAGCTCCGGCTGCACCAGACTCCACTGAGAAAAACAGACATTTTACGTGGCGGCCCGCCGAAGAACACACTTGATTCAAACTGGACAGAAACTAAATAAAACTGTCCCCTGCTCCGGTTTGGCCGGAATAAATCCTCATTTCACTGAAAGGCTCCGCGCCTCAGGCGGCCGCTGGGAAACGCGCTGCAAAGGCTGCTGGGAGAAGAGCGTCGGCTTGTTTCTGCTCTGACAGGCTCAGACGGACGGGAGGGAACCTGGAAGCCGGAACGAGGAATCTTTATTCGGCTCGAGACGCGTCAAAGAGACGGGCTGCTGGTCAAGAGGCGGCCAAAGGGAATTAAGGGAAGCCGCATGTGATCTGAAAGGGTTAAAACAGGGTGAGACGGGTCAGAGAGGCGGGAGGTTCTCTGCTGGCCGAGGAACCGGAGGAACATCCAGAAACCAGCTGCACCTGCGTTCTTCACAAGCAGCAAAACCAGGGAGGCAAAGCAGAGTTCTGCTGTTCTGCAGAGAGCAGGACGCTGCGGGGACACGCCCACCTGCGTGTCCTCGTCAGGCCACACCTGAGCAGCCCGTCTGTCACCCGTCTGTCTGTCTGTCACCCGTCTGCCCGTCTGTCACCCGTCTGTCTGTCTGCCACCCGTCTGTCTGTCTGTCTGTCACCCGTCTGCCCGTCTGTCACCCGTCTGCCCGTCTGTCACCCGTCTGTCTGTCTGTCCGTCTGTCTGTCTGTCACCCGTCTGCCCGTCTGTCACCCGTCTGCCTGCCTGTCCGTCTGTCTGTCTGTCACCCGTCTGCCCGTCTGTCACCCGTCTGTCTGTCTGTCCGTCTGCCTGTCTGTCACCCGTCTGCCCGTCTGTCACCCGTCTGTCTGTCTGTCCATCTGTCTGTCTGTCACCCGTCTGCCCGTCTGTCACCCGTCTGCCCGTCTGTCACCCGTCTGCCCGCCTGTCACCCGTCTGCCTGCCTGTCACCCGTCTGCCTGCCTGTCACCCGTCTGCCTGCCTGTCACCCGTCTGCCCGTCTGTCTGTCTGTCTGTCACCTATCTGTCTGTCACCTGTCTGCCTGCCTGTCTGTCTGTCACCTGTCTGTCTGTCTGCCTGTCACCTGTCTGTCTGTCACCTGTCTGCCTGCCTGTCTGTCTGTCACCTGTCACCTGTCACCTGTCTGCCTGCCTGTCTGTCTGTCACCTGTCTGTCTGTCTGCCTGTCACCTGTCTGTCTGTCACCTGTCTGTCTGCCTGCCTGCCTGCCTGTCACCTGTCTGTCTGCCCGTCTGCCTGCCCGTCTGCCCGTCTGCCTGCCCGTCTGCCCGTCTGCCTGCCTGTCTGTCTGCCTGTCACCTGTCTGTCTGCCCGTCTGCCTGCCTGCCTGCCTGCCTGTCTGCCTGTCTGCCTGCCTGCCTGCCTGTCTGTCACCTGTCTGTCTGTCTGCCTGTCACCTGTCTGCCTGCCTGTCTGCCTGCCTGTCTGTCTGTCACCTGTCTGTCTGTCTGCCTGTCACCTGTCTGCCTGCCTGTCTGTCTGTCACCTGTCACCTGTCACCTCTCTGCCTGCCTGTCTGTCTGTCACCTGTCTGTCTGTCTGCCTGTCACCTGTCTGTCTGTCACCTGTCTGCCTGCCACCTGTCTGTCTGTCACCTGTCTGTCTGCCTGCCTGCCTGCCTGTCACCTGTCTGTCTGCCCGTCTGCCTGCC
>CM022481.1:27342565-27358644 GCA_011952105.1 Coreoperca whiteheadi | reverse complement strand
TCACCTGTCTGTCTGCCCGTCTGTCTGCCTGTCACCTGTCTGCCCGTCTGCCCGTCTGCCTGCCTGTCTGTCTCTCCCTCTCCCTGGTTCCCTTCACTTACAACAATCGCTGCTGGTTAAACGTGCAGGGACCCGCCGGCCGGCCGCCGCCTCAGAGGCAGGTGGCGAGCTGTGAAGGTCCCAGCGGACAAAGGAAGTGTTGTGGTCAGACCGGAGGCTGAAGTGTCGACATGCGGCAGCCAAACATGACCAATGAAACAGCAGGAATATTATAGTACTGATAGATTGGATTGATAACGCTCGTTTCATTCGGTGCCGCAGACAGCTCAGGAAGAGATTTACTGCTTTTTACAGGAAACAGGATCCAGGGTCCGCCACATGATCCGAGTGGGCGGAGGAGGTGAATCTAGTAAAACCCTCCTCTGTAGGGAGCGTCAGCACTGTCGCCCACTACAACAGGAGCAGCCACAAATCTCCGAGATCCACTGTTTGAAACACCGTTTCCTGATTCAGGGTCAGCCACAACGTTCATGTGTGAACAAGCAGAGCAGCGTTAAACTGTCAAAAGCAGAGTTCAGAGGGAACTGATTCGACACAAGGAGAAGCAGGAGGCAACCACAGAAGTGAGCCAGGTGAGGATACGATGGGAAGAGGAGGAGACGGGAGCAGGTCCTGATGGAGGGAGGACGAGGACACTTCAGATTCTGAAGGCTGCCGGACTAATTACCAGGAAGTTAGTGGACGTTTAAAGCCAGAAGGTGGCAGTAACGCAACTCAAAGGACGCCGTATACACCCAATGAAGAAGAAGCAGAAGCCTGACAGTAAGATGCTTCTCATTTCACCCTCACTCGCCGCCAGACTCCACTGGACCAACGTTAAACTCACTTCATTCAAACGGGACAGGAACAAACAATCAGCAGCTGAGGTTTGGTTGAAATAAGAAACCCTTAATTGACGGCGTTACCGGAGAAAAGAAACAGCCGTCATGTCAGCCAACAGCTGCACAGGAGGACTCCCCGACGTGTAATAATGTTTCAATGAATGTTTTAACCTTTAAGGATCGGAATACTTCTCGCAAAATTCAGACTTCTTATATTTAAAAATGTCAGATCGGGAAACTGTATTTTTGACCTGTTGCCAAAAAACTATCATTAAATATTCAAACGTGATGTTGCATTGAATGACCGCTGTAGAAGACGGACTGGGTGAGCGCTGGTGTGCGTCCGCAGCACGTTGAGGGTTAGTTTGTACCAAAGGAGTTGTAATTTTGAGACTTCAGCTGAGACAGAAGTTTCTCCATAAACAACTGTGATGGAAGAAGAGCAGAACCGACTCCAACAGGACGTTAACGGTGCTGTTGAGAACCCGGATAACATCCAGCCACTAGATGTTCTAACGTTATGTTGATCCTGGCTGGTTAGCTTACGTTACCCTCCCCCCATCATTTAATAAGTATAGGGGCCCTATATCGCAACACTTAGCGTAAAATGACATGTCACTCATGCTTACCCTATCAGACATGAATATTGACACTTTCATCCAATCAAAGGGTCCGGATCATCGTAGGGCGGAGCCCACAGACATCAGACAGACCGCTGCAGTAAAGTTGACATTAGCTAGCGTCGGTGTTATGGTTAGGGTGGTGGTGACCTAACATTGGTCAAAGGGTTTTCTCGCTAAAAAAATGAACTTGCCCTGCGTCACCTGGTCCTGGCCCCGGGCCCTCGGGCACGTCGGACCCTGGCCCACTTCCTTGTCCCCTCTGATACACATCGTGGTCATAACGTTACACTGCAGGAGGGAGCTGTAACGGGACGCAGCCGTCACGAATGCTGACCCTCAGGGACTGACGCCGTCACCGCGACTGTCGGGCGATTAATACAAGTACACCACCTGATGCCAGCGGCGCTATTCTATTGGCTCACAAGCCTCGTTAGCAGCAGGAAGCAAACGTCTCGCACGAAGATAAACCAACAACTCATTTTAAAATGATTAATAAAAGTGATACTTTTATTCCACACCTTCCTAAAAGCTTTGAGCGTTATTATTTTAAATATTCATCTGCACGTTATCGATATAACCTTCAACAGATGTTTATTTCTTTGAGCTTCTCAGACCGACAGTCGACAAACCTGATGTTCTGACAAAACTGGTTATCAGTTCATCTTTAATATTTTGTACTGAAAGATCTATATAAGGTCTGTTTTTGGGTTCAGGACCACGATCTGGATGCCCGTCTCCACCGCAGGCACGGGCGTGTCCGTCCCCACCTACATGGGGAAGACGAGGAAGCCGCTGAAGGTGCTGAGGCGACTCTGGTCTGAGATGCTGTTGTTTGCCCACAACACGACCCACAGCCGGTCGCCCTCCTCCAGGACCAGCGTCATGCCGTTGGAGTCGCAGCTGTGGGCGCTGCCTGTGTTGAAGATGGCGAACATGTTGACCCCGTTCTTCAGCAGCGCTGCGTTCAGAACCCCCGACTTTCGAAGACAGCCGGTGAACCGGATGTAGTAGAGGCCCTTTGTGGGTGCCGTGAAGACGCCTGCAGTCAGAGAACAGGGACAAACGCTTGTGATGTCAGGTGACGCGTGACAGGAAACCAGTTCAGGACCAACACCTGAGTCTCCTTCCCAAAATACTAAAACACTAAGAAATAAGTCCGTCTGAGTGGTCAGAATCTGCAGTGCTTCCTCAGTCAGTCCAGGTGAGAATAACAGAATCAAAACATCAGCTTCATCACTTTACTTTGGAGTACGAAGCTGTCCTCACCAGGACTGTAGCTGCCTGAGCCGAACCTGAACCGCAGAGCAGAAAACGGGCTGAGGTTCATATCTGCGATTAAATACTATAAACTCAGGCAGTTTCTGCTGCAGCCAATCAAACTCACTTCGGTGTCGTCATGTGACCGAATTACAAAAGCACTCAGCCGGAAGCCCCTTATGGGAACCATGTCCTGAACCTGAACAGGTGAGTCCTACCTGTGTCTGGGTCGTATGCGTTGCCGATGTTTGTCGTCACCTTCCTGAACACCAGACTGGTGTCGGTGTCAAAAGGCCCATGATGGGTAATCTGTTCAACGGTGACGAGGGAGGCGGAGAGTGCCACCTGAGATTTACCTGCAGGAACACAGGAGCTTTTCATCATCATGTAAAACATTAGCACATTACAATACAGTTCAGCAGCTGGACACCAGACCGGAACAAAGTGAACCCTGTGGAGTCCAGCAGCCTGACCTGTGTCCTCACGCTCTGCCTCCAGTTTCTCCACTCGGGCTGTCAGCTGCTGCAGCAGGACGCTCACGTCTTCACCTCCGGCTGCAGGAGTCCGAGCCGCGACCGCACCGCAGACCACCAACACCACCGGAATCCAACTGGACACCATGTCATCCGGAGGACAGCTGGAGAGGGAACCGTGTGGACTGAAAGACTGAACCGCTGGCGTTCTTTATGAAAGCTCACGTCTGAACCTCGGACTGTTTGAACAGCAAAGTTTGTTTGACTTTAAACTTTTGTGTTTGTTTGAACTCAGTTAAAATGTTTTTTCCATTTTATCTGCCGGTGAATCGTTCAACTAAAATAAAGAATTATTAACCAGAGTCCTCTTATGATCAGACCAAAGCAGGTATTAGCTTCTCCTGCAGGTTGACATCAGTCACATCAGCTCACTGCTCTCTTCCTATTGGCTGGCAGAGGTGAGGTCTGCAGCCTCACATGACCTGGTGACACCAAGGACCTTGGCATGTAACTGACAAGAAGTTACTTCATTTATAATTATTTAATCTTTGCGTGACAGATTACAGTTACACACCAATCTGTCAAGTATCCGTAAAGCCAGGAGGGGGGATGAGGGGGATGAGGGGGGACGCCATCCCCCTTGTTAACCTGCTCTAAAGATGCCCTGTGCTTCGTCTCGTAGTGACGCTTCACATTGCTGCTGTTAATAATCGCCCGTCTCTGAACATCGGAGAAACATGTCTGTTCATTCTGGATGAAACGCTGTTTCTCTGTAGAGCAGCCGGGTGGGTGCGTGTGTGCTCTTGTACAGCCATCTTTGTGAGGACCAGTTTGCGTTTTAGACCTTGGGAGTGAGGACATTCCTCACTTTTCAAGAGACCTACAAAGGCTGTTTGAGGGTTCAGACCTGGTTTCAGGTTCAGGGTTAGAATTAGGTTTAGGATAGAGTAAGGGGCTGGGGTTAGCCACTTTGAGCGGAAACCTGTGGGTTATAATAATAACTTAGTGATATTCTCTACAGCAGACGGGGAAGAGAAAGTGCGACAGCAGAGCTTTGACCAAAAGTGGCCTTGAAAGCTCAAAGGTTGTTTTTTTAAACCGAAAAATCAGTTCAAGGGGAATGAAAAAGGCCTCCTTCTGCACAAGGAAGCCCTCCTCCCCCTCCACTCGTGTGTGCAGAACTGTCCATCAGACTGACCTCCAGTTTCTGGCCTGGCCACAGACCACCAACCCCACCAGAGACCAGCCGGACACCGTTTCAGTTGGCAGGATGAACAGTGAACCCGATGGATTAACAGTATTAATACGTATCTGTTTGTGAAACGTCCAACAGACGTCACGTTCAGACAGAAGCTTCATGAAGCCTCCCTAGTTATCGCAGTGTTAGGATCCAGGAGACCTCATGGCTCTGCGGCCTGTCCTCAGGTCGAGACGGACACAACATCTATGACCAAAGACACCTTCTGATTTCTGTGTTTTGCTCTCTGAAACAGCTCAGCTGACTTGGAGGAAGCCATGCGATGAAGGGATTGAGTGTCCTGACAGTCACCTCAGATAAACAAACACTTTCATTATTCAATAATCCTTCAACTGTTAATCTGAGCGGCAGAGAGCTGCTGGATTTAATCTGTGAACACGAGGAGCTGGGAACAAAAGGTCCACCTCCTCAAAAATCCCCGTCCCCTCGCTCATACCGGTAAATAAAGTAGAAAATGAAGCAAGTCTGGAAAGAACGAACGAGTCGTCCTCTAGACGTTCTCCCACACGGTCCACGTTTGACCTCTGATAGAGAAACGTTAGTGGATTTACTTAGATAAGGACTGAAGGTCATCGCTGTGAACGCTTTAAACCTGGAAACACGAACAGGTCGCTCCACCGGCTGAACAAGGTTTCGGCTGATTGCGGCTCGTTTTAATCCTGTCAGGCGAGGATCGGATCACCTCCCGAGTTCCACTCTGTTTTATTGGTTTTTACTTCTGAGCCAACGGTCCCTGAAAGGGTTCATCTGTGGTGAGTCGCCCACGTCGACGCCCCGTGTGGAGACCGAGGTCTTGACCCTCTCCTCTCACCCAGCAGCTGCTCACGAGCTCCATCCCACCTCGGCCTTACTGTCATCACCGCACTCACTAGTTCTTATGCGGAGATGGTTACTAAATATCTGCAGGTGGAACGGCTACATTAGCTAACGTTAGCATGCTAATATACGAGCCCTTCAGACTGAGGAGAGGAAGGGGTCATAGTGTTCGGACATATCTGAGTGTTGATCCAAATTCTGTCTAGTAAAGATGAAAACTTTCAGACTTTAAATAAAATTTCACACAAACCACATGAAATTAACCTGACAATGACAACGGCTGTCGGATAGCGACCGCTCACCTGAACGCAGACTTCTGCAGGAAGGCAGACATAAATAAAACAAAGGAGCGACGGCTTTAATAAGTCAGTTGGCCTGAAATGTTATTTTTGAAGGTTATAAAACAACTCCTGATGCCACGGCGACTTCCTGTTTACATAGCTGGTTGCTCCTGATTGGACAGCGCTACAGGTGTTTCCCAGCAACAGATTTCTTCACTAGCCGAGACGTTTGTTAAGCTTTAATGGAGCGACCTGATTCAGGGTTGGTCCTGTTCGTGACGCCTGGAGCCTTTTTTTACTCACTTTCAGTCCAAAAGACTTGAGAAGTTGATGACTTGAGTATTTACCGTGCAGAGCCACCGGTTCTGCTGCCTGTAACCCGTCCTGTCTGCTGCCCGGTGGGTACACGGACATCAGGAGCCGGATCCAGAAAGAACATAGTTCCCACATGAAGAAGGTCTGTGGACCATCGTGAGTAACCGGGTCATGGATTCTGGAGACGTTGCCGTATAGACCCGTTGTACCTCCAACACTCTGCAGCTCACACTGACACATTCCTGATGGATGAACAGCTGTACAGGTGAGAGGACGGAGACGTGGTGATGAGTTTGGGGTGAACTGTCCCTTTAAAGCTGTGATGAGGAAGGTTTTACAAATATAAACCTCCGTGGATCCTAACTGACGCTGTGTGCAGTTTGAGGTTTGCAAGGAAACCCGGGAGCCAGAAGCTGTTTTTGGTGTTTGTATTCACAGACCTGTCCATCAACCTGGGAGTGACGGCAGCAGCGTCCAATCATGTGGCTTGAACACTGTAGGTGTGCGGGGCTTCACTCTGCCGCCCAACCTGTGATCCAAACATGTAGAAGTGAACATTATGACACATGCAGTGTAACAGTCTGCGACGAGTTGGCCACTGTCCAGGGTGGACCCCGCCCAAGGCCCAAAGCCACTGGGATAGGCTCCAGTCACCCGCAACCCCCAACGGGAACAAGCGGTAGAAACTGACTGACTGACAGTGTAACAGTTTATCCTCTGGCTCTCCCTTGTGGACAAACAGTGAACTGCAGGAGAGAGGAGAGGCAGACATGTTAATAAGGACTGTCAGTCTGATGAAACGAGATCGGAGGAACAGAAGTGGAGGTCGAGTTGATGATTCACTCACCTTGTAAACAACTTCTCTTTTGGGGGTTTCGGTTGAAACTTCATCACTAAACTGATGAACTCGGGATGAATTATCCGTCTTTCTTCCCCAGCAGACGCCGGCTGGTTTCAGCCTGGTTGGGTTTTCTACATGGAGGAGGACTCTTACTGCGGGGTGATGTAGTTTGGCTGAAGTCTGCACTAAAACACAGATATCTTAACAGAACGTGCTGCAGCTGCTCCAACAGTCAACGGCATAGTTTAAAAGTCTCTGCGGGTGAACTCGAGGCCGTCTCGTCCAGACTTGGATATGTGAAGACACAGATTTGCTATAAACTTCAGTTTGTGTCAAACAAAGCAGCGACACTCGGAACAGACACGTTCAAGAAAACAGCCACAGACGTTTCTTCAAACAGAGTTTCACTTGGTTTATTTAGCGCTTAAGAAAGGCTTGTGTTTCAGAGATCAGAGCGGTCAAAACTCCACAGACTGAACATCAGCGAGAAAAACGTCAGAGCAAGAAAGCAGCTGAACACACGGAGGAGACGCAGCCGCACGACAAACGCCTGAAACTCACCAGCAACGCCAACAGCCGCCGCCGGCAACGAGGCGGTCCACCTTTAACAGCAACGTTCTGATATTTCTGTCCGCCGCCTTCGAAGCCAACTCTCCAGGATTTTGTGGGTATTTCTTTAAGATGTTCTTAAAGTGACCCGGCTCTGTTTCATTAAACTGGTTTGGTTTGACTCTGAACCGGTTTATGGCGGCATTAACCCGCCTCAGACCCACGTGTGAACACAGTGGAAACGCGTCAGGAGCTGATTTCCGTTGGTCGCAGACACATCTAGAGGAATTAAATTAAACTGATTGTAAATCCAACAAAGAAAAAACGCTCAGTGACAACAAGGCCGCAGCTTCGTCATCACAACAGCGAGCGTCCAGAGAACAAGACGTTTACTGCCACCGGAGGCGTCTTATGATCCTGTAAAAACTGATATTCAACCATCACAGACCAACTTCACAGAAAAAGGACCCGGTCTGGGTTGGTTCTGAACTGGTTTCAGATGGTCTTCCGACTAGTTAATGTTGTTAAAGTCGTTTTGTTCTGAACTGATCTATAACTAGTTAGGATGGTTCTGAAATGGTTTACGGTGGATCTGAAATGTTTGGTTCTAAACGTTTCAGGTTTGGGCAGCTCCTGACCTGGTTATAGTTGGTTTGGACCTGGATTGGGTTGGATGGGAAGTGGTTTGAAGTGGGTCTAAACTGGTTTATGGAGGTTTTCATATTGGTTCTGAACTACCTGCGTTTGTCTGAAACTGGTTTATACTGGTTGCAGGCTGGTGTGGATGGTTCTGAATTGGTTTGGAACTGGTTTACAATGGTCTTCCAACTAGTTATTGCTCTCTCTAAAATGGTTTTGTCCAGAACCGATTCAGGTTGACTTTTAACTGGTTTAGACATTTCTGAAATGGTTTATGGTGGTTCTGCAATGTTTGGCTTGGTTCTAAACTTATGTGCTGTGGTCTTGCCTGGAGAACATAATGGCCTTAACACAATTTTACACGACTCATAAGGCAACAGATGAAGTGTGGCCTCCTTTTCCCCCAGACAGAAGAGACTTAGGAAGCTTTAGACCCAGTCGTCGGGTTGCTCTGTTGTGAATCAGTGGACGAGTGGTTTCACCTTTGTACCAAGATGCATCACTAAAGACCAGGTGAGAATAATCCCTCCTCATTGGTTCGACGTGTCTGGGGTGGGAGTGAGAGAGTAAACACAGGAAGAAGCTCCGATCTGCCCAAACATCAACGAGGGAACGTACGTCGTCGTTCGTCCAGGTCATTCTCCGGTTAGCTGCTAGCAACCGGTGATTTCACTCATCCGCCTCCCAGCATGCAAAGCACGCCTGGCTACGGGCTTCGTTTAGCTCCCACCTGCAGAGCTCGAGTCCTCTAAAGGGTCTGTTTTGGTTCTGAGCCGTGTTAAAATGTGCCCAAACGAATCGTACCGACGCGGAAAAGGAACCCGAGTCTGACTCAACCGGACGAAACCACACAGGCTTGGAAACGCCCTTAAAAACAGTCCAGAACGCTGGTTCCTACGAGCCGGCCGCTTCTAGTGTTCAACGTTTTCACAATCTGACGTTTAAATCTTCACTTTGAAACGGGGGATCCTTACTTCCTGTCCGTCCCCCAACATGCATCACCGTGAAGGAAGCGACGACGCACTGCTGCTGGCGTGCGCCGTTACAGCAAAGGCACCAATCACAGAGCACGCCGGACAGCTGTGTCATCGTGACACGGTGAACGTAAAGCCGAACGACAACTGAAGGAAAAGGGGAGAAGCGTGAGAATCAGTGTGCACTCAACTCACGAAACAAGGAATCTAAGCAGAATTCAGTCGACTGTGCTCACTAACTAAACAAGAAGCTCAGCGTGTGTCGTCTTCAGAGACTTTAGTATTCTGGGAAACGGGTTGACATCAAAGCTAGAAAACGTTGAGGTGTCGCAGCCGTCTGAACTGCTGATGGACACTTTGAACAGACCGTTCACTCCAAGAAGAAAGTGAACTGGGCTTCTTCTCACAGGACAACTGTGGACCTTAGTCAGCACGCTGCATGCAGGGCCGCCTCCCTTCACCCGGGTCAGACTAGCTGTAATGTAGTTCTGACTCCGGAGCAGCCCCCTCTGCGGAGGTCGCACCAGTTTGGATTTCTTTTGGAGTTCGCCGCCGTTCGAACCGTGCGTTCACACTGTGAGCAACACAATCACGAACCAAACAAGCGGGGAGGCAAGATTTTTCTCGACAGGCCCGTGGACCAGTGGGCCGGAGACGAGTCGACAAACGCCAACAGAAAAACAGAAAAACTTCTGCCAACTTGACTTTGGTACGTTCTAGTGCGAAAACTATTTGCTTTTTAACAGATTAGTTACTTGACGGAGCGATTTGGTAACTGGTTCCAACTCCTGCTCATTTGTTTGTTTCATCGCAACGTCAGTTTCATTTCTTTGGGTTCTTGGACGACTTCAAGAATCATTTCAGACTCTGGGATCTAAAGATGGACGTCTGTGACTGCCTGATGGTCCAAATGACCTGAAATGCAAATATCATATTTATCATCTCTATATATAATATCCCAGCTTCTTTATAAATATTCTGAATAATAATATACATCTAGTTAGCTATTTAGCTGGTTAGCTGCGATGGCGTCTTCCTCCAACGGTGGCCAACGGAGGACAGATAGCTAACGTTTCTAACCTTGATCGTTTCCCGCCTAAAGTGATTGTTTCATCGACACAGTTGACTAACTTTTTAAAATCAGGTGACGCAAAGAAACATCTCATAAAATCCTGAACGCGAGCTGTTTTAGTAATGTGATGCACATCTGCTTAATGTCTTTTCATCAAAGCCGACACAAAGTAAAAAGCTGCACAGTCGCCAACAGTCATAACAGAGCGGCCAATCATGAGCCCCGCTGCTTGCAGTGTGAACGCTCGTTTAGGTTATGCATATACTTTAAAAGTGCAGGTTAAAAAGTTGTCTTTTTGGTGTTCAAGTGCATACATTTGTTCTCACATTTATGGCTTTTTAGTAACAAACTAGTATAAATGCAGAGGACGGTTTGGATCGCTCCTATAGTCTCTTGGTGTGCTTGGAGTTATAGTGGCTCCTCATGTCTTTACGGAGGCGGAACTTCTCTCCACAGACGCCGCAGATGTACAGGTGGACGTCCATGTGTTTCTCCAGCTGTTCTCCGCCGGGGAAGATCTGGAAACACACCTGGCAGATGGTTTCCCCGGCCGACAGGTGGGAGATCATGTGGCGGACGTGGTCGTGTTTGAGGAAGGTTCCCTGGTCGCAGACGGGACACACGTAGCGCGCCATGCCTTTGTGCATGTCGGTGTGCAGCCGGAGCTGCCGCTCCCGCAGGAACTGCTTCCCGCAGGTCTGGCAGGTGAACTGCTTCTCCTTGGTGTGAACGGTGTAGTGCTCCCGCAGGTGGCAGCGCTGATAGAAGCCTTTGCCGCAGATGCTGCAGAAGTGTTTGCGGCGGTGGTCCGGTTCACCGCTCTCCTCCAGCAGCACCGGGCGGAACAGCTCCTGGTCGTGGCAGGACAAGGCGTGCTCCAGCGCCAGGCTCTCGTTCTGGAACAGCAGGCCGCAGTGAGAGCAGGCCAGGTCGGCGGCGTCCAGCAGGCCCTCCTCCATCCCCTGCGGCTCCTCCAGCAGGGACACCTCGTCCTCGCCGTGGGAATCCGACTCGCCGCCTTGGGATTCGCCGCAGCGCTCGGCGTGCTCCTGGAGCTGGCGCCCTTTGATCAGCACCTGGCCACACCTCCCACAGGCACATATATGGCCCATGTGGTTGGACAGGTAATGGGGCGACTTGTCCTCCTCGGTTAACAGAGCACCACAGAGTTCACAGGGGGCACAGTCGGCGTCCTGCTTCTCCTCTTTAACCTTACGAAGCTTCGCAGGGATTCCTGAATCTTCACTGCTGGACATGTGGCCTTCGAAGGGCTCGCTGCCGTTATCCCTACCTGAGACGCCGGGCTCTGGTTCGCGGTCTGAACCAGTCTTCTCCCTACATGAGTCTTTATGTTTGGCGTCACTGAACCGTGCGCTACAGTCTCTGGCGGCGTGCTCACCGATCCGGACCACCTCTATCTCAGGAAATGTGCTTTCTTCTGGTTCTGTCTTGATGGAGATACTCTTGGTCAATCCGGACTCGCCTTCTGTTCCGGCTGCCACCAACCTGATGGGGGGGTCAGAGTCGGCCTTGGCCTCGGGCCAGTCGTCCTCGCCTTTACAGATGACCCTGTGTTCCTCTATGCTCTCAGAGGCGGAGCTCTCAGCTTTACTGGAGTCGTTGTCACCTTCGACGGTACCTCTTGCCGGGTGAAAGGCCTTGCGGTTGGTGCAGGTCAGGATGTGTTCGATTAAAAGCTTCTCGCAGCTGAAGACGAAGCCGCAGTCGTCGCAGGTGTAGGTGCGGCCGAAGCGAGGACGGTCTTTGAGAGTCGAACTCCTGCCACTGGACCTCTTTCTCAAATCACATGGCTGCTCGACCCCTCCGTCCACCACCGGCGGTGCCACTATCAGAGGAGCGTTCGCCACCTCCTCCGCCACCACTGGCCTGCTGACGGTCGCTGGAACAGCTGCACGCCCAGCGGAGCTGTTGACAGCTTTCGGTATAAGCTCCGCCTCCGGGCCAGCAGGCCTCTGCTGCTCAAACATGCGGACTCCAAACATCATCTTCCCAGCAGCGGGGCCGGTGGAGGAACTGGACGAGGAGGAGGAGGCTGAGGAGGACGGGGTGAGGTTGGAGCTCCTGATGTCCCTGAGATCCTCCAGCGAGTCGGGGATGTAGTACATCTGAAGGTACGCCATGGAGGCCTTGAGCTCCTCAAACTCGTAGCTCCCCACGACGATGCGCCCGAGGTACATGAGCTGCAGGATGAGGTCAAAGCACTCGGCGCTGATCTGCATGTTGCTGAGGTCCAGACGGCCCGCCCCTTGCTGGTCCCGGATGAACATCATCCTGAAGTAGGAGCTGCAGGCCGCCAGGACGGCCTTGTGCGCCCTGAAGTAGATGTCACCGATGGCGATGAGGCAGTCGCACAGGAAGCCCCACTCCCGCTGGTTGTTGAGCTGCTGGAGGACATGATCGCTGTGGCTCGGCCTCGCCATCGCCCTGCAGAGGAAGACACGAGAGATTAAACGGCTGCATTCTTCCTGCTGTGAGGTCTCTCTGTGGTCGACTTCTGTTGCGTTGCAGAATATTTCATAACGTTTGGCTGGTTGTGCTCGGCGAGGCAGAACCAGTTCTCAGTCCTGCAATGACTCATCAAGACCAAGATGTGAATAATTAAGAGATGTGATTTCACTCATCTAGCGCCCGTGTGTCACCAGAAGAGCAGGAGAACGTCAGAGTTCTTTATATACGAGGGGCTTTTCAGACCGGATTATTATTATTAATAAACCTTGTTGGACACGATGTTCTACACATTCCAACAAAATTCAGGATTTGCATTTTAATGATTTACTTTTTAATTAATTAAACGTAAGTAGCTTTTACCAACTGTTCTGGATCAGTTTGAATCTGCTTTGTGGGTTTTACTCATTAGTTTGCTGCAACAAAAGGAAGTTTGACTCGACGAATCACAGTGTCAGAATAAGTAAATTACACATCACAGTTACAAAACGCACAGCACAAATCTCCTCGAGAGAGATTAGATTTTAATCTCATCGTCTCACTGTAAACAGATTGTGAAACTACGTTACGTGACGAGGGAAAAGATGAATGGCCGGGTGCGTTTGGTGTGTTGACATCCTGCAGACAATAAAAACCACAAGTGTGAAGTGACAAACACACACACGCTTATTTCCCATCAGCATTCACTCCTTCAGTGCTGATCACTGCTGCGTGTTCACGCGAGTCGACCCACCGCCCCGGGACCAGCACCGGTACCGATCCTGGGAAGCGGAGCGGGTGTCGGCCAGGACCGACGAGCTACGTTACAAACCTTCAAACCACCAGCGTCATCGTTCATACGCTGCCATGACATCACAGAGGCCTGACTGAAAGGAAGGCTGTTGGTTTGTTAAAGCAGTGATGAGGTCGGTCAGAACAGCACCTGAAACCTACAGGTTGTTTTAGAGTTTCCAGTTCAGCTGGACTCTCCGGTGGAGCCTCCGGCGCTCTTCTGAACACAAAGTCCTTCCTGAGTTCACTAACTAGCTTCTAGTAATTCACTGAATCAGGTCGCACCATTAAAACTCAAACGTCTCAGCTGGTCGAGACTTTCTGTTGCTAGGAAACAGCTGAAAGGCAGTTTAGTTCAGGACGGGTCACAGTTTATCATGTGGACCTGGGAGCCACCAGGGTCCTGAACCTGAGACCACCTGGAGGAGCTGCTCTGAGTTCGGTCGCACTCAAACTGTGACTCATGTGAACAGCGTGAGGAACTCGGACTCCCGTTCCGAAAGTAACCTGCGCTTGTTTAAGCCGACTGTAACGTGTAGTTCAATAAAACCCATGTTGGTGACGGTGTCAGTGATTCACCTGGGCCATGAGCAGAGCCAGCTCGCAGCGGGTCCTGCAGCCTCCTCAGAGCCCCTTTACAAGCTGCAACAAAAGGCCCCCTTCATCCAACATACTGACCCGGGGTCAGTTTCCCATCAGACCCTGTGGAGGTTTGGGATCATGGAAGATGCACACAGACGCTCCAGGGTTCAACAGGATCCAGCTGAGCGGCGCCGCGGGGGAACCAGAACTATCGCGCTTGGACTTCTTGACGGCCATACTTTTTATATGTTGCTTTAGTTTTATGTGAAGCACTTGGAATCGCCTTGTTTAGATGTGCTAAACCCGCAAACTGGCCGAGGATCAGTGTTTTATTCTGTCAGGTGTTACGCTGATTCTGTCACCTGATTAGGACCTCAGGTGTCTGTTCCCCCTATCGGGTCACAGGTCAGAGGTCACAGGTCAGGTTACAGTCAGGGGTCACAGATTAACAGACCTCATCACATCAGATGAGAAGTCTTGTGTTTCAGTTCAGTTTGAGGTTATAAGAGTTGAAGTTTTGACTGCCACCACACCAGACTCCGTTGTAAAAAGGTGTAAAATAAGAGTCCTTCCAGTCACTGCGGCTCGGTTTACTGTAACTGAGCGACCGCAGCTCACCGTCCGCCCCCGCACTGCCGCCGCGGGAATGCGGGGGACACTCACGCATTCACCGGCTGTCAATCGCCGAGTAAACCGCGTTGAGAGAACCGAGAATGACCCGAGAGAAGCGGCGAGCGTGAACCCCGAAGAGGAGAGACCCTGTTAGGGCAGAAAGAAGGGAGAGGTCGGACACACCGACGAGCTAAAATGGAGATTACAGCTCCACGGCGGTTAGCTACGTCAAGCTAACGGCGGCTAGCATCGCTCAGACCGGAAGCTACTGCTGATGGAACTCCAAAATAAAACAAGTTACAGCCTCACAGGCGGAAAGATTGTTGTACGGAGTGTTTAAAATGGACACACACTGCACTGAGTATATGTTTGTTAGAAACGACACAATAAATACGGTGTACACGTTCATTTACAGCTTCACAGGACGCGCCAAACCGTAGATGTTGTTACTGCGCTCTTTATTTTGGAAGGCTACACCGGACGTCGTGGCTGTAAATGCCGCTAACCTCACGGTTACAGTGCTATCTCTCCCGCAAACAGTCCCGCCACCCCCGCACTGCCACCCGCATTCAGCTAGCGCCGAAAGCAGCAGGCCGCGGGGATTTTCTCTTCGTTTTCCCGGCTCCGACGGCCGGACGGACTCACCGTGGGTGCCGGAGGCCGGCGGAGGAGCTGCTGCTGTCGGCCGCGGGGGTGAGGGTGTTCCCGGGGTCCGGAGGCTCCGCTCCGGGGTTTGTTGTGTTCAGGCGGAAAGTTGCGACGAAGGAGAAGCCTCTTCTTCTTCTCCTCCTGCAGGATGAAAGAACTTCCGCACAGACTGCCGCTCCGTCAAGCCGGACTCAGTGAGGAAGCCCGAAGAAGACAAAATAAAAGGCTTCCGGTCAAAAGGCCGGCCTTCAAAATAAACGTAGCGCAGAAGCGCCTCTTGCAAAGCCTGATTTATATTTTTAATATGTTTTATAAATTTAATGCTGTGGGTTGTTCTGATATATATATTTTATCTTTCTCTACCCTTCTTGCTGTAAACTTGCTTGGAACTTATGTTGTTGATTCAGAAATACAGTTTGTCTGCTAATGAGAAAAAACAGCAGACACGTTAAAGAAGAGCTGAAGCTGCGAGTCCAACATCCTGCTTATTGGGCGCTTTGAGCTCCACGAACCGAGCGCCAGCGAGCCGCTGACATTCACCGTTAAGGAACGCCTCCTGTTCTCACCGCCTCCTGTTCTCACCGCCTCGTGTTCTCACCGCCTCGTGTTCTCACCGTCGTGTTCTCACCGTCTCCTGTTCTCACCGCCTCGTGTTCTCACCGTCATGTTCTCACCGCCTCCTGTTCTCACCATCTCGTTCTCACCGCCTCGTGTTCTCACCGCCTCGTGTTCTCACCGCGTTCTCACCGTCTCGTGTTCTCACCGCCTCCTGTTCTCACCGCCTCGTGTTCTCACTGTCATGTTCTCACCGCCTTGTGTTCTCACCGCCTCCTGTTCTCACCGCCCGCCTCGTGTTCTCACCGCCTCCTGTTCTCACCGTCATGTTCTCACCGTCTCCTGTTCTCACTGTCATGTTCTCACCGTCTCCTGTTCTCACCGTCTCCTGTTCTCACCGTCTCCTGTTCTCACCGTCATGTTCTCACCGCCTCGTGTTCTCACCACGTTCTCACCGCCTCCTGTT
>CM022481.1:27310772-27342163 GCA_011952105.1 Coreoperca whiteheadi | reverse complement strand
GCCTCATGCTGACGTCTGCAGAACTCTGCCCCTTTAAGGGATTCTGAAGTAAAACCGGTCCAGCTTTAAGGGCTTTTACTTTGACAGAGTATGTGTACAGTGTGTATTAGTACTTTTACTGCAGTAACGGGGTCCTTCCTCCTCCGCTGGGGAGAAGAGTCTGTTCTGAAGCAACAGTTTAAACAGGTTTCTTACTGAAACAAATGATGTAAGACTAAGAAGAAGAAACGTTGCCATGGTAATAAGACATGGTGTTATAAAACAGTAACCTGAATGGATTCATGCTGTCATTGTTATTATGTTTTACATTCAGCTGCGTGTTGCCTTCATTTTATTTTCTTAATTAAATGTTAAATCTTATTATTTCTGTATTTATTTAGTGTAAAACAGATCAATAAGGCCGTTATTGATTATTAATTACATGCCGGTAGTTGACACGTTCGGATCACGTGAGCAGCCCCTTTGACCCTTCCTCTCGCGAGACGTGACGCGGCTCGTTGCGAGATCATCTGCAGCAACAAATCGGCTCCGGAACCTGAAGACAATCTGCGCATTTCTGCGGTAAGTCATCGATCAACGGCCGCCGGGCGCGGCGCGCGTGCACGGCTCCGACAGGCAGAGGGCGTGTAGCGGGGGGGGGGCGTGCGCACGCGCCAGTGTGTGTGTGTGTGTGTGTAGGTGAATGAGGACGCGCGTGCTGCTGAATCTGAATGAGACAGAGGATGGAGAGGCTGCAGCCCGGCGCGCGCTACGTGACGTGCACGCGCGGAGCGGTATTGTTTGGTCGCGCGGGTGTCCGGTTTCCGGTTTGTTTGGATCAGAGAAGGTTTGTTATCATGTAAAGCCCCCCCCCCCCCTGCTGTGTGTGAGTGTCTCAGGTGACCTTCGCAGAGGTCAGAGGTCAGCTGGTGACCTGCTCACCTGCCCAGGTGTTTGCAGCTCTGTCTGCTTGCACCTGAGGTCAGGGCGAAGGTGGGCGGGGCCTGCTGGAGGTAACGCCCCCTCAGAAGAGCCTGTATGAAGTGAGTGGACGTGACAGGTAGGGGTCCAGGCGGGCGCTGACCTCAGACCTGCGTCCCGCAGGGAAACAGGACGTTGGTGTTAGAAAGTACAAAGTCGAAGTTACATAAAGAACTACGGGTCCCAGAGTGCATTTCACCAACAAACAGCCAATCACAGAGCCTAAACCTCTGCTAGCTGTTAACAGCAGCTGGAAGCTAAAGATGAAGCTGCTGTGAAAACTGAAAACACGAGTCTGAACTCTGACAGCACCAGAACCAGGTTCTGTAGGTCCTGTAGAGAGGGACCAGGTTCTGTAAAGCGGGACCAGGTCCTGTAGGTCCTGTAGAGCGGGACCAGGTCTAATATACTTTACAGTGGTCCAGAGACAGCTGTCTGTCCGTCCCCTGCAGACAGCAGCTGCTGGGACACACGTACACTTCCTGTTCACATCAACTGTAGTTCCAAAACTGTTTACCCGCTGTGTGTTGCGGGGGGGGGTCGTGGGGCGAGTGTTTTACCTGTTTACCCGCTGTGTGTTGCGGGGGGGGGCCGTGGGGCGAGTGTTTTACCTGTTTACCCGCTGTGCGTTGCAGGGGGGGTCATGGAGGTGTCGTCTCACAGCCTCTTCCTGCTGCAGCAGCTCAACGTTCAGCGAGAGTTCGGCTTCCTGTGCGACTGCACCGTCGCCATCGGAAACGTCTACTTTAAAGCTCACCGCGCCGTGCTGGCCGCCTTCTCCAACTACTTCAAGATGATCTTCATCCACCAGTCCAGGTCAGGGGGGGCGGACACCTGACCCGGGAGAGAAGCTGCAGATGGTTTTGTTTCTGATTATCTGTGAAGTTTCGGTTCCTTACAGGATCCTGGACTCGTCTTCCGTTGTGTGTAATGTGGAGGGTTTCTCTGAATTCTGAGTCTCCTCTTGCAAACTAAACCTGTGTGACAACAAGCCTTCGAACATCTGACCCTAATTCAGCTTTCAGACTGAAAGCAGCTGTGTGGGTGTTGTTTTAAGGTACGACCCAGGAAGCTGCACAGAGGTTTAGAATGCTATAATAAGACTATGTGTTACGGCAGCAAACATTTAGTCCTTTGTCATGACAGGCGAGAGGTTCACAGCGTGACAGAGTACCAGGATGTGAGCTTGCAGGTGTTTGATTGGCCATCACGGCTGCGTTTTTCCACGCAGGGCTAAAGTCGGCCTGAGCATGGCCTAAGTCTTCGTTTTCAGCTGAATGAATGTTCCTGAGTGAAAAACTTTAATCAGAACAAAGAAACTCTCAGACGAAAGCAGAGCAGGCCACCTGAGAGTCCCGAAACTGGGCAAACTACCGTGGTTGAAAGGTCGTCCCTGAGACGCTGTCCTGACTGTCTCGTGTCTCTGTCTGTCCTCAGCGAGTGTATCAAGATCCAGCCCACAGACATCCAGCCGGACGTCTTCAGCTACCTGCTGCACATCATGTACACCGGCATGTGTCCCAAACAGCCGGTGGACCAGAGCCGGCTCCAGGAGGGCATCAAGTTCCTGCACGCCTACCAGCTGTGCCGGAAACCCGGCGAGGGCACCGCCGACGCCGCCACTGACGTGGTCCGCATGTCCAACCTGTATGGCATCCAGATCTCCTCCCAGCTGGCCAACAAGGAGGCGCCCGGAGTCCCCAAGTCCACCACGGTGTCCTGCGGGGCCCCCGAGGACGGACGCTCCTCCGGCCGGGGGGGGCGGTCCCACTCCCAGCTGTCCCTCACCGTCGGACTGGAGGGGGTCCCGTCAGACCGCCAGGCCTCGGCGCTGCGCAACGTCTGCTCCGTGGCGTCCGGAGACGACTCGGACATCTCGACTCGCATCAAGCAGGAACGGTTGGAGGAGGAGGAGGGGGAGGATGGCGAGGGGGAGGAGGGGCAGGGGGTGGGGTCTCCGGCTCAGGGTGGCAGTCCCAGTCAGGGCCTCGTGTTCAAAGACCGGGCCCTGGTCCTGCTGTGTCCCCGCTGTGGAGAGCGCTGCTCCTCCCCTCAGGGCCTGCGGGAGCACCTGTTCAGCCACGCCCTCGACCCCGCCCGCCTGATGGAGGGGCTGTCGCAGGGCAGCGAGCTGGACGCCGGCGTGGAGGAGGGGCCGCCGGGGGCCCAGGAGCAGCTCGACGCAGGGTGTCTGGAGGAGGCACTGAGACAGAGCCAGGCGCTCGCCAACCAGCTGGCTGCAGAGCTGAGGAGGAGCAGGGGGGGGGGAGGCGGGGGCAGCAGCCCCACCCCCGCCGTCCTGCACTCGCGTAAACGGAAGATCACCTGCGCCGTCTGCAGCCTGCGCTTCTCCCACAAGAGCCAGCTGCAGGAGCACATGTACACCCACACCGGCAAACCCTCCCGCTACCACCGCTACAACCGCCTCTGCAGCCAGCTCTTCCAGGCCTCCGCCCACTTCTGCGACGGCGCCGCCGAGCCCGGGGTAGGGGGCGGGGGCGTGGCCTCGGCCGGCACCGCCGCGCTCTCCGACGAGGCCAACAGGGACACTCAGGACAACGGCAGCTCCTGCTACTCCCTGGACTCTGAGGTCTCGCAGGAGAGCGTGGATGGCGGGCCCGTCGAGTGATGTCATCACATGAACGCTGACAGGTGTTTCGCCTCAGGCGGGACTGAGCGCGCAGGTGCTGCTGTTGTCTGGCGGTAGAGAGACGCGTCGATCCAGCGGACGCCCTCTCTGGACTCTGTGAGCTTTGTGTTGTTGTTCTGTTTGTGTCTCTGCGGCTGCCGGACGGCCCTCCACCTGTGCAGGTGTGTGGAATCGGTCACGTGATCGTGGTGCGGCGCCGTGCTCATCGGCTGAGAGCTTCACTGCTGGTCCGAAGAGGTTTAGCTCGTGAACTTCAGCGGGGCTGCGGCGAGCCGTCGATCGGTTGATTCGTCGAGACAGAAAATGATGTTTTGAAAGCGGATGAACTGCTTTGAGTCATTTTCTAAGAAGCAGACGTCTCTCGCGGGAATATCTGCGCCGTGTCTTTGTCTTCTGTGGCGGTCGGACAAAGCCAGGCGCTTGAAGGCGCCTCGGACTCTCGTTCACAGTTTCCTGGGGTTTTGCAAACGACACGATCGGCCGGCTCGTGGAGCGAATGACCAGCAGACTGATCGAAGCCCGTCAGACCGACGTCGCCTTCGCGCCATCGTTTGTGTTCCTTCCTGCGCCAGTCGCTCTGCAGAGATCCTCCACCGTAACCGTGGCAGCGGCGCGGTCGTGTCCTTTCTGTCGGCTTCATCACAATCTGAGCGAGGAGGCTAAACGAGCCGCTTCACCAGCTTTTCAAACGTTTGGCAGCGTCGAGCTGTCGCCTGCCGGCCGGCCGGAGCGGCCTGCAGCTTCCTGCGCTTTATGTCTCGGCGGCTGAACTTTAATCTAAAATAGAGAAAACTCCCCAAAAAGGATCATTCCACAGTTTTATTTAGCGATTTGAACACTCACATTCCTGCTGATCGCACCCTGCTGCTGTTCATTGATTGATTTGCAGTTTCAGTTCGTTAGAATTCGTCACAACTTTTCAGTTTCTTTGTACAACAACTCACATAAACCGTTTTAAAGACATCTGAGCATCACGGAGGCCGTCAGGCTGCTTCACCTCCGGTCGCACGTCGGTGGTTGAAGCAACGTTTGGACCTTTGAGTCTGAGATAAAGTTCCATTCAACGGGATTTCTTCTCATTTCTGGTTTGTTTCTTGTGAAATAGTGAAAACGTTCACGTCTCCAGGCTGTAAAAGACGTGAGACAATCTGTTCTAACAGGAATGCAGAGTAGTGTTACAGCAGGCATGCTAACTGCTAACTGCTAACTGCCACGCCACGATCACAGGGTGTTGCTTTATTTTGAAAGGGTGGGGGAGAAAGCAGCCCTTTAAACGGAGTCACATGACCTCACGGTTGCGGTGTTATTGATTATTGATTGGTGAATGTGTGATTGACAGTTGTGACGTCGTCTTCATTCTGTGTTTCGCTGTTTTGTGTTGACGTGTTTTGTACATAGATGTCTGTTTTTTCATTGATGGAACAATAAAGTTTTGTAAATAAATGGGTTTTTTCCACCAATCAGACCACAGAAACATTTGTAGCTCTGACGTAAGGCTGCTGCTGGATTCATTAAAAGCTCAAAAACACGGCAGATATCGCAGTTTGTCAGAAGCTACGTACCTTTAAAGAGTCCTCGGAGGGTTTTTCAACACAGCGAGGTAAAAGGTCTCTCTTATTGTTGAAGATTAACTTGATTAGAAACAAGAGCAAAGCGTTAGAATCCCACTCTGAACGCCTGGAAACGCCTGGAAGCGCCTGGAAACGCCTGGACAGGGCCAGAGGTCAACAGGAGAAACAGGACAACTTGAATATTAAAATAATATTAAAGTGAGTAAGAAGCCCGAGCTTTCAGCCGAAGACCAAGGTCATCTTCCACAGCTAGTGAGTGAACCTTTGAGGATCAGAAGCTTCGACTCCGGTTTCCTGTTCGAACTGACCAGCAGGCGTCAGCAGGGAGCAGAGGCATTCTGGGAAACTGAGTCCCCGGGTTTGATGAGTATAAAGAGACGAGCTCTTTACTCAGAGTCAAATCCAAACTTTGGTTCAACATGTAAGAAGATTTATTAAGTAAACATGAAACCAAGACGTTTCCAACTTTACATTTCATGTAAAGTTTCGCTTCCTTCTCGTAACATTCAGATGTTTTCTCGTAAAAAGTCCAAGTTTCTGCTTCGAATCAGACTTTTATCTCGTAAAATTACAAAACGTTACAACAGTATATTTGAAATCCCAGCTTTAATGTTTTTAAGGGGAAACAACTGAAACGTGACTTTGTTCTTGTAATAACGACTTTAAATGACGTTTTTCATTGAAGAATGACTTTTTATTGCAAATCAATATAATTAAAGGAGGCATTGATATTTCGTCTCTCGCTGATATTTGATGTTATTCTTACGACTTTTTTAACTTTCTGACGTTTTATTGCAGATTTTTTTGCCTCGTAAACAAAACTTTTCCCTCTTATTTCTATAATCACCAACAGCTCAGGTGCGGTTTGTTCAGGCAGATGATTCAGGCGCTTCACGATTGGACGATACAGGGATGACGTCACAGACGCAGGTGGCTGAGAGACTCAGGTCCAACATTAATATTTAGCCTCCAGCTGAGCTGATCCCAGATCAGTGCAGGTGCAATTATCCCCTCCGGAGTCTTGGTGTTATCCTCTACCTGCGTGTTTTTCTCGGTGCGCTCACCTGTCCGAGGCTCTGATTGGTCGATCTGCTGTTGCTTAGCGACGCGTTATATTTTTATCCTCCATCGCTATAGAAACAAAAGCTGCCGAGGTTCTTCTTCACACCTTTATAAATAGACGACGACATGTGACGACGTCAGAGAGCACAGAGTGCTGCGGCGGATCAATAACTGATAACTGATCAGATCGTAAAGCAACAGTCCGACAGGTTACTTTTCTTTCTGTTTCTCTGTTAATTGTAACAGATCCATACTTTGTATTTTACGTCAGCGGTTGAGTCCTTCAGGCCTCATTCACACCTCCCGTTTGTCACGTCCGGATCCAGATGTGAGTTCGTAAACTCCCGTTGACCCGTGAGGCAGGAGAAGAGGCAGCGCTGGGTAACTGAGGGGACAGGAAACCTTCCAATAAGGTGTCCGCAGGTCACATGACAGCGATGACGTCACCACACGCAGGTAAATCTGTGTTCTGTTACCTCACTATTACCTCAGCAGCAGCAGTGACCGGCTCGACAGGTTAAAGGTCATCACTGTTTGTTACCGGTCCTCCGCCGTCCCCCACCGGAGCCGCCCGGCCGGCAGAGACGCCCACCCTGATCGGCCTTCAGTCCCGTGGTCCACGAACGCCCCCGCTGCTGTCACACGGTTTCTAGATATATTTACACAAGCACCTCCTCCGCTGATCCGAGAGTCTAAAGACGCAAAGTGTCATATCACATCAGGCACAAACTCATCGTGGGAAATTAAACCGAATCTTGTGTCCTGGTCGTCCCCCCGGGGGGGAGCACCACCCCGCCCACCATATTGAAGAAGCAATTTCCTTTAAACGAAATGCCAATCAGGGTGGTTGCTATGGAAACTGGGCCGGCGGATGGAGAGAGAGACCGGCTCAGCCTCCTCTCGTCTCTCGGAGACACAGATCTCATCCAGCAGGACGACGAGCCGCTCAGGTGAGGTCAGGTCTTTTATTCCAGTCGCCACGGAAACCTGATCACAGATCATGAACTTCACTGCTGCTCGGACGTCGGCTCGCGGCCTCCCTGAGGGCTGAACTCTGGTCTGGGATCAGCTCATTCCGAGGATTTTCAGACCAGTTGAACGAGTCTGATTTTATAACCCTGACTGAGGGTCGGAGACGTGCGGGGTCAGAGGGCTTCTAATGAACCAGCGTCGGTCTGTCGTCTTGTTTATTCAGTCTGTAACTGACGCGTCACGTCTGTGTCTTTATTGTTTATGATCCATAAAGTGTCCGATTGCAAACGTCCAACAGTCGAGTTCCTAACAAGTTTCTTCATCAAAGGGACAAAGAGACTTTTCTAACTGTTGCAGAACGCAGCTTAGTTCTCCCTCTTTTTGCTTCTTGTTTTCGCGTCTCGTTTCTGAAACACTGTGATTCTATTTCCAGCCTCTCGTATCCGGTTGACTTCATGTGGTCGTTTTACCTGCGACACGCTGATGGAAACGGACTCATGTGGATTTATTTTTAGGGTGTCGATAAAAGAAGAATGTTCACAGTTGCCAAATTTCAGTAATAAAATCAAACAGTGTAAAATCCTTTGCTTTGTAAAGTCTTTGCACGTTTCTGATTGAATGTGTTGGGAGCTTTTATCACAAGTCCACTGAAACCAGAAGAGACTCGCTGTCTCCGTCCTGCAGTTATGTGGCTGAGTGACCTTCAATAAGTGAACTTTACGTCTGAATGTAACTTCGTGCTTCTTTCTTGAAACGTGTGTTATGGGCGTGATGTCACATTCAGAGGCAGAACACATCAGGACTTTGCCTCTGAACGCAGCCTGAGGTTTAATGACGGGGCTCCATAAATCAACAGTAATTCATCTGGTTCTTTGTCTCTGCAGGTTCCCAGGTGTTTAATCTCTGGTAACGGCAGCAGGTGGTTCATCAGAGCTGAAGCGCCTCCAGGAAGCATTAAAAGCCACTTAGCTTCACCGTGGAGACGCACCATGGCGACGGAGGACGGAGACGGCGTCCAACGAGCAGAGAAAGTCACTTTAAAGAGGAAGCTGACGGGTCCTCCCAGGCTGCTGCTGGGAAAAACTAGGACCAGGACCAGGACCAGGAGCAGGACCAGGACCAGGACCAGGAGCGCGGGGGACGACAGACCTGAGGCTCGGACTAACAAAGACAAGATGGAAAACACTGGCGGAGACGAATCCTCTCTGACATCCTGTGACAGCATCGTCGGGAGCTGCAGGGGGCGCCGTGCAGCTGCAGGTGATGACATCACAAACAGGAAGGTGAACAGACGCAGGTGGTGGAGAAGATTCTGCAACAGGAAGCAGAAGAAGGACGTCGAGGAAAGTGGCGGTTCTGGTCCACCAGAGGGGGCGCCGCAGGAGACAGACGGCGCTTCCCCACATGACTCAAACACAGAAGAAGAAAACGCCGCGACCGTTCGTAAAGGGAAGCGGAGGCTTAACGTGAGCACGTGGCCGATGTTCAAAAGGCTCCTGACTTCCTCCGACGCTCGACGAACTCACAACCAGACGACAGAGTTCGCGGCGCTCGATGAACCTTCGATGACCTTCCGGAAGAAACTGCGAAAGGTTTTCAACAAAGGCGGAAAGAGAAGATGTTCCGGTGTCCCTCTGGAGGACACGGAGGACGTGGCGAAGCGCGAGGAGCCTCCACGTTCACCTGCAGAACCTGGCGGTTTCCACGAGGTGACTGTTGGGAGTCCGGAGGCCGTGGCGGCCGAGGTCCAGCTGACGGAGGAGCGAGCTGCAGCCGAGCGTCCGGACCGAACGGCGGCAGAACAACCGGTTTGTGACGCCGACGTCACCGAGGAGGATTGGACGGGCGCTGCAGGCGGATCAGAAACGACCCAACCCGAAGGCCCGGTGGTTGGAGGCCCGACCTCTTCCCAGGACGCCACGGAGCTTCACCGGGAGGAGGCGCCTGAAGCCGCCTCTCAGCACCTTCGGCCGTCGACTAACGGCCCCTCGGTCCGGATCGAGCTGGTTCCCCCAGACGACGATGAAGAGGACGATGACGAGTGCTGGGCGGCCAGTTCGTCCTCAGTGAACCAGAACCACCTCCTCCTCGGCTTCGACCACAGCGAGCGGCAGCTGGTTCAGGCGGCTCGCTCTCTGGTCCGAGCCGCCATGAACGCCGCCGTGGATCAGCTGACCAGGGAACAGCAGAGCGAATCCGACTGCGTCCACAGAGAGCCGCAGGGCTGCAGAGACCACGCCTGATGACGAGCGACGCGTCCTGAAGAAAAGAGCCGCAGCAGGTTTCGTGTTTTAGCTTCACGACCTTTTTACACGGAGTGTCTTTCATTAGAGCCTGGTAACGTCTCCAGTTTGTGACATGTGGCTTAGCCATCACTATGACATCATTAGATGACATCATACTACAAGGTCCATTTAGTGGCTGTCCCGGAGCTTTTGACTGTAGCGCACTGTCTTCATCAGCAGATGGCGTTCGCAGGTGTTCAGATTTCCATCTTCGTCTCCATGACGACCTGCTGAGGAAGATGGTGGGATGTGATCGAAAGCTCTGGAACAGCCGCTAAATGGACCTCGAGATTGGCTGTCACCTCATTGGTCACCGTCAAACAACGTCAGAGTTCAGAGAGACTGACTGAAGATCAACAATGACTCAAAGTGATTGATTGATGCAGCAGCCAATCGCAACGGTTGTACTCAGGCTGAGCGGAAGGTCTGCCTGACAGTCGCCGCTCAGGGCAAAATAACAACAAGAGAAACGTCATCAATCATTTATAAATCGATTCCGCTCATTAACTCTTTTAATATTCTGCACGATGTCATCTGTGTTGATAACTGTTTCTTCTTGTTTGATCGGCTTTTGTTTTGATTGTTCGTGAATGATTCTATTAATCGATCAATAAATGTAATCAGTCACAATAAACGTGACGCGTTCGTGTTCTATAGAATTGGTTTCATAAAGGAGAATATTGTGCATTTCATCAACATTTACTGATTAAAGTCAAATCAATCAATCAAACTTGCTGACTGAAGGTTTATTGTTCTGCGTCACAAAGACGGACGAGCGTCGACCGCAGAAACCAGAGAAGAAGAACATTTTTATTTTCAGAAACCATTTTTCAACTGTAAACGTCTTCAGTTCAGACTCACGGTGATGTCACCAGCGCTCTGATGACATCACACAGCTGTCGCCGGCTGTGTGACGTCACGGTTCATTAAAGTGTGAAAGTGAAACAATAATAATAATAAACTTTATTTATAAAGCAGCTTTAACAACGTTACAAAGTGTTAAACACACGACGATCAAACTAATTGATCTTCATGCTCATTTACTCTAAATCAATGGGAAAACACCACTATAATGATGTAATATGTCACATGACCTCATTGTTCAGCGTTTCTCCTTTAATTTTGTCTTCTGTCACATCGAGTGAATAACAGCATTGATTTACAAATGAATAAAACTTTATTGATTCCCAGGTTGCAGCAGCACAAAGAGCAGAAAGAGTCACATTAAATGAAAGATCCTGACGTTCCTGACCGAGTCTGTCAATAATCAATACATCGATCAGAAGTCCGGTCACGTCATGCTGACTTCAGTCCACAGCCCGAAACAGCTGGTGCCTCTCTGTTTCCATGGCGACGACCTCTCACCTCCCAGCTCCTGCTGAGCTGCAGGGAGGCAGTGTTACCCTCAACTCAGACTGACAGGACAGACAGTGTTACCCTGAACTCCGACCTCGTTTGAGATGAAGGAATGTGTAATATTTGGAGAATAAAGTTGTAATATTATGAGAAAATGTTTGCTCACATGTTAAAATGAAGGATGAGGAGGATCTGCAGTTAGGGGTTTCAGCTGCAGAGCTTTACCTTCGAGCGTTTCCTGCAGTGTTGTTGTGTTTCACCTTCTCGGCTGATTATTCAGGAGGAAACGTTGAGCGCTCTGCACCGTGTTCTGAAACAAAACCACCATCAACAACTTAATACAAACATCACCTCAATCTGAACAGAATCAGAAAACATTTCCTTCTGAATTTGAACAAAATATCTTCAAATATTAACCCCGAGAAGCCCCAGATGTTCCTGATGTTGGATAAAAGCGTCTGCTAAATGACTAAATGTAAATGATGTATGAAGAATCACCAGCATTTCTCATCCACAAGATTTCAGGGTTATCAAACTACAACAGAACCTTTTACTGTTCTAGGAAGAATCTCCTTAGAACAGCTCTGTAAGAGTTCCCCTTCAGAGTGATTTACAGACTCGTTGTTTGCCCTGTGCTTTGCCTGTGATTGGTGCATCTTTGTACCTGCAGCCTGCAGGCAAGACTCAGGGCTGTAGAAAATGATTCACTCTGCACTCCAGATTTATAATAGATTTCATCTTTAGCTGACCAAAGAACCTTGTTAGTGCTCTGAGTTCTGATTGGATGAATGTCGACCAATCAGCTGCAGATATCCGACAGAGTGATTAAAACTTAATGAGTCTTTAATTAAAGCCTGAAGAGTCTGAAGCTGTTAATGAGGAAAAGAGTCTGATGCACATTTACAGATTTACACTAAAATATTCTCATTAATTATTATTTAAATATTATTTAACATAAATCTGTTTGTCATTCCATTTAAATATGTATTTACTTGACCTGTGTTCTTTTAACTCTTTATATATATATATATATATATATAGTATTTCTTGTTACCCTTATTTTTCAATTTAAAAGAAAGGTCATGCAAACTAAACTAAACTTCAAAAGTACCTGCATGAGCATGGCCACCGTCATCGGCCCCACCCCTCCTGGAACAGGTGTGATGAATCCTGCCCTCTGATTGGCTGAGGCGTAGTGGACGTCTCCGACAATCCGTTTGCCGCTCGCCTTCGTCTCATCTGTCAGAAACGGCCGCACACACAGAGGTCAGAGGTCACACAGACACAGTATTCTACCGGTCATGTATCAGCGTTCATACGTTGTTTATTAGATATTATTACATCACTGACACGCTGTGAGAAACACTTCACCTCTCTATCACTACTCAGATATTATGTTGGCATCAGGGAGCTCATGCCGCCTGTACGTTCTACAGTTACACACACGACATGCTGGGTTTAGAAGCAAAAACGTACTTTCATTACATTAGAATCACATGTATCGACTGGACAGAGCAGAGGGCTTCGAGCCTCTCAACAGTAAAAACTTTATCGATCACTTCAGTGAAGACATAAATAAATGTGGCCACGGCCCTGAAATATTTCCTCTGTGTTACTGCAGTAGGATGTAGTACCACAAATACCATGCAGTACATCTGGTACCAGATGTAGTACCAGATGCAGTACCAGATGCAGTACCAGTGTGTACCTGGTATGTGGTTGATCCCACAGTCGATGACCACAGCGCCGTCCTTCAGCCACTCTCCTTTCACCATCTCTGCTCTTCCGGCCCCCACCACCAGGATATCAGCCCGGCCCACCTGCAGACACGCAGGAAACGCATCATCAGACACACTGAGACTCTTACAGAGTTTCTAAGGACTCTATTTGAAATACATTTGGAATAAAAACAATCATCATCAGGAGCTGAGTGACGTCACCTGTTCAGGTAGGTCTGCTGTCTTTGAGTGACAGGTGGTCACGGTGGCGTGGTTCCACAGCAGCAGGTCATGCATCGGGGCGCCGACGATTTTACTGCGACCAATCACAACCGCGTGTTTCCCCGCCACAGACACGCCTACACAGGAACAGGAAGTCACAGGTGAGACATATGCGTGCTCGTGACATCATCAGAGTGAAGTCAGACAGGGACACTGATGCTGCCGTAGAGTCACATGACGCGTCTGTATTAACGGGCTGCAGTCACGACACGCCGGAGCTGATCGCGTCACGTGTTACGTTCTCCAACGGAGACCTCCGCCTTCAGTCCCGATCCGCTGTGTCACTCCTGACTGACATTTAATATCTTCTCGAATGATATTTTCCCCACCGAGAAACGCTTTGTCCCCAGGGCGGGAGAGTCGGCCAGCTCCGCTCTGATTGGTCTGCTCGTTCTGCTTTGAGATGGTGATTTAACGAAGCTCTCCGTTGGATCCAAACGTTGTTCTGCTACATTAAATCCTCAGCGCAGTCTGTGGACCTTTGGTCTTCAGTTTGTTGCTCTGCAGAAGGATTCTGGACGTGTTTGATTCGTGTCGGTGGACACGTGGACGCTCAGACAGCTGAGACACTCAGAGACATGAGGACTCTCAGGCAGCTTCTGCAGCGTCTGTTCTCTCTGGTGTTTAAAGGGTTAAATTGAGTGTGTGTGTTTTATTGTGTGTCTTAGAAAGAGTTTGTGTGTGTGTGTGTGTGTTTTGTGTGTGCACTTGTACAGCCATCTTTGTGAGGACCAATTTGCATTTTAGACCTTGGGAGTGAGGACATTTTGGCCGGTCCTCACTTTTCAACAGACCTCCAAAGGGCTGTTTCAGACTTGGTTTTCGGGTCAGGGTTAGAATTAGGTTTAGGGTTAGGGTAAGGGGCTGGGAAATGCATTAAGTCAATGAGAGTCCTCACAAGTATAGAAGTACCAGGTTGTGTGTGTGTGTGTGACCTGTCTGTCTGATGAGCTCCATGCAGCCGTTGGGGGTGCAGGGGATGAAACAGTCCTTCAGATCACCTCGAGACAACTTCCCTGCATTAACACAGCTCAGACTACACACACACGAGCAAGCGCACACACACTGTTCTGTTGTCAAAGGTCAAAGCAGCTGATCAGGTAACAAGTTTATACCACAGATTTCCTGTAGGTAACTTCCTGTGAAGACTCACCCGTCCACGTCTTTCTCCGGCGCGACGGCGTCGGTGACGAGTTGGGTGTCGATGGGGTTAACTGAGTCCAGAGGCAGCTGGACGATCAGCCCGTGGACGGACAGGTCCTCGTTAACGGACATGATGCGCCGCAGGACCTGCAGCGCGACAGGAAACAGGAAACGGTCAGAGCGCAACCTTCAGTGGCTGCCGGCTGTCGTCAGACCTCGTCACAGACCTCGTCCTGCGTCGCTGTGTTCGGCAGCCTCACGTGCTTCGCATCGATTTCAATCTGCCAACGAGAAACTGAAAGTGTAATTTATATTAATCTTACATCAACATTACATCATCATTACATCATCGTCATGTCATGTCCCACTGAGGGTTCAGCATCTGTGCTGCTCCTCGCCACTGAACACTTCTGATGAAACGTAAAGCTCGTCCATAAATCTCTGGTTTTTAAATGTGAACTGAGCTCATTGCTGCCTCTTGTGGCTGCAGGGGAACAAACACTCAGCATGTTTAACTTCCCTCGTTCACACGTTCAAAGTCCAGCTGAAGGTTTGATGGGGAGAAGAGAATCGTGACTGCGTGAAGTGTTTCTCACCTCGGCGGCTGCCTTCAGCTTGGTGCTGACGTACAGGTCGGAGTCGGCTCTTCCTCCCACCTGAAACACAGTTCAACACTTTAGGATCATCGGGAGCTAAAACACACATAAGTAACATGATTACACTCAGTGAGGAGTGTCATGTCTGTCCTCATCGCCGGCTGCCGCCCACTCTGTGATGTATCAGCTCTAACGAGGCAGCTCGTTAAGCCTCCAGATGTTTCACAGCTGATCTGAAGGGTTAGCATTAGTTGAATCCTGTTTTGAGAAGCTCCTCGTTGGCAAGGCACCGGGGGTGGATGAGATCCGCCCTGAGTACCTCAAGTCTCTGGATGTTGTGGGGCTGTCTTGGTTGACAGGCCTCTGCAACATCGCGTGGCGGCTGGGGACAGTGTCTCTGGACTGGCAGACTGGGGTGGTGGTCCCTCTGTTTTAGAAGGGGGACCAGAGGGTTTGTTCCAACTACAGTGGGATCACACTCCTCAGCCTCCCCAGAAAAGTCTATGCCAGGGTACTGGAGAGGAGAATTCGGCCGATAATCGAACCAGATTCAGGAGGAACAATGCGGTTTTCGTCCCGGTCGTGGAACTCTGAACCATCTCTATACCCTCGCCAGGTTGCTGTAGGGTTCAGGGAGTTTGCCCAACCAGTCCACATGTGTTTTGTGGACCCGGAGAAGGCATTCGACTGTGTCCCTCGCGGCGACCTGTGGGGGGTGCTCTGGGAGTACGGGGTCCGGGGCCCTCTGCCAAGGGCTGTCCGGTCCCTATATGACCGGAGCAGGAGTTTGGTTCGCATTGCCGGCAGTAAGTCAGACTTGTTCCCAGTGCATGTTGGACTCCGGCAGGGCTGCCCTTTGTCACCAGTCCTGTTCGTTATTTTTATGGACAGGATTTCTAGATGCTGCCAGGGGTTGGAGGTCACAGGATCTCGTCTCTGCTTTTTGCAGATGATGCTGTCCTGTTGGCTTCATCAAATCAGGACTTTCAGCGTGCACTGGGATGGTTTGCAGCCGAGTGTGAAGCGGCGGGGATGAGAATCAGCACCTCCAAGCCTGAGGCCATGGTTCTCAGCCCGGAGAAGGGCGGCTTGTCCCCTTCGGGTTGGTGGAGAGCTGCTGCCTCAAGTGGAGGAGTTTCAGTATCTTGGGGTCTTGTTCGCGAGTGAGGGAAGGACGGAGCGAGAGATCGACAGGCGGATCGGTGCATCCTCTGCAGTGATGCGGTCGATGTACCGGTCTGTCGTGGTGAAGAAGGAGCTGAGCTGCAAGGCAAAGCTCTCTGTTTACCAGTCGATCTACGTTCCTACTCTCACCTGTGGTCATGAGCTTTGGGTCGTGACCGAAAGGACAAGATCCCGGATACAGGCGGCCGAAATGAGTCTCCTCCGCAGGGCGGCTGGGCGCTCCCTTAGAGACAGGGTGAGGAGCTCGGCCACTCGGGAGGAGCTCAGAGTAGAGCCGCTGCTCCTCCACATCGAGAGGAGTCAGCTGAGGTGGCTCGGGCATCTGTCCCGGACACCTCCTGGACGCCTCCCTGGGGAGGTGTTCCGGGCACGTCCAACCGGGAGGAGGCCCCGGGGAAGAGCTAGGACACGCTGGAGGGTCTGTGTCTCTCGGCTGGCCTGGGAACGCCTCGGTATTCCCCCGGAGAAGCTGGAGGAAGTGTCTGGGGAGAGGGAAGTCTGGGTGTCTCTGCTTAGACTGCTGCCCCCGCGACCCGGCCCCGGGTAAGAGGGAGAAGATGGATGGATGGATGGATGGATGAATCCTGTTTTCTATCTTTATTTATTCGTTTCACTGAGAGAAGATGTTTCCAACCAGTCCAGGGGATTGAACCAGGAACCTTCAGGCCACCTCTGCCCCTGAGGTTACAGCCATGGCTGATCTGGGTGCAGCAGTAAAGTCACAGGAAGTGAGTGAACTCTAAATGTTGCTGATGATCACTCGTTACTACAGTAAGTGTGGAGGGTCAAAGCGTCACAACAGACAGATGTGTTCGCTGACAGTTGAGGTCTGTGGTAATGATGTCATCGCGTCCTCAGACAGGAAGTTGGTTTCTGATTGATCCAGACTGGTTTGGAGGGTTGAAGGTTTGTGATCTCACCTGTAAGATGACCAGACTCGGTCTGAACCCGGAGAACTCGCTCCTCATCGTCTCCACCTGCGTCTGCAGCTTCTCCCGCACCAGCCTGCTCACACACAGACCCAAAGGTCAGAGGTCAAACATGTTTCACCCTGCGGGAACCGGGACCAACTGGCATGTGGAGCGACTCACTTGGACGTCTTGTTGCCAGAGACGACGGTTGCCAGGGAGCGCCTGCTTCCTCGGCAACAAGAAGCCCTGAGACGTAGAGAGATGGCGGCCAAGAACAACATGACTGAGAGGGAGAGAGAAGGCGAGCGAGCATCAGTAAACATCAGACTCTGAAGCTGATGAGAAATAATAATTAATTATAACTTAATGAACCAGTGACAGACGTTAATAAACCCACGGTCAGACTGAGGCCGAGCTGCTCACCTGAGGTCACCTGAGGTCACCGGAGGTCACCTGACACTCAGGAAGACACTAGATTTATTGATCAGTTATGTTTCATATCTTTCTCTTCCTTTACTTTCTCAGCCTCTGATGTTTCTGATTGATCTGAGGCCAGACGCGAGCCACCACATGGCCAAAAGTATGTGGACAGCTGGACCTCCATATGTGAACGTGTCAGTAAAACGTTCACTGGCAACATATTTCATTAGTTTTCCACTAAAACACCTGACGTACGCAGGTCAGTTTGTCCTTCTGAGATGTGGAGCAGCAGAAGTATAAATACTACGGAAACACAAAGTAAAGTACAAGTACCTGTTTCGTGCGGTACCTGAGGAAATGTACTGAGTCACTGCAGACAAACAACACACCTGTTGAGCTGAAAATATGTAACGCTGTTCAGCAACTGTTAATCCGTCTGTTCTTCACACACGCTGTCGTTTATTTCAGCTGCCAGGAACCCAGAATAAACGCCACATGTACAGAAACATGTACTGTATATATGTACACTGTGTACTGTACAGAAACATGTATATATATGTACTGTATATAAACATGTATATATGTACTGTACATAAACATGTACTGTATATATGTACACTGTGTACTGTACAGAAACATGTATAAATGTACTGTATATAAACATGTATATATATATGTACACTGTATATAAACATGTATATATGTACTGTACAGAAACATGTACTGTATATATGTACACTGTGTACTGTACAGAAACATGTATATATATGTACACTGTATATAAACATGTATATATGTACACTGTACAGAAACACACACAGGCAGCAGAACAATGCGAGACATTAAAGTGAGTCTGTTTACAGGTGAAACTTCCCTCCGTATGTTGATCTCGGACTACATTAATGATTCACAGCGGATGTTTGTGGTCTACAGACGTGTGAACGCTCACATCAGGACTTTGACCTGGTCCTCTCTGCTTGCTGCTACATGATTTACAAATAAAGTTCTGTCACTATAAAGAAAAGAGTGTGCTGAGCACAGTTGGGTCATTAATCATGTTAGTCACTAAGAACTAGAGACAGACGGTTTCTCATTTCATTAACAAACTCTTTCTGACTTTAAGACTCTCGGAGTCAAACTGCACACAAACCACTTTCTGTTTCCCAGGATTCATCTGTGCAGCTGCAGACAGGCGAAGACGGGTTCAACAAACTGACTTAATGCAAACAGACGGAAAGAAGCAACGACTCACCTGCGAGACGACCAGAGACACACACACACACACACACACACACACACACCGCTGCAGTGTGTGTGTGTGTGTGTGAGAGTATGGAAGCTCATCAAGGACAAAACACTGAAAGCAAACTTTCCTGTTGATCAACCTGCAGGTGAAGAAAAACAGCCATTCACATACTTTACTTTCTTTAAAAAACATGTTTCTACTATTCTTATTTACAAAACAGCAACCTAGTTACAAAGACATCAATACAGAAACAAACATTTAAACTACAGATTCCTTCATTTATCGACACTAAATCTGAAGACTGTACTGAAGTCCGGGTTCCAGCGACGTGTCGTGCACATTTTAATCATCAGAACATCTTCAAAAGAAAACGTGAGTCCCCGGGCTTCACGCACTTTGTTGCATTGTGCTTTCCGATGCCCCAGCTGATGCCCCTCCTGCACGCAGGAACACCTTTCCATGGCTAAAGATGGGCGTCTCCACTCAGGTTATTTCAATCCTCGGATAGAAATGAAACACACCAACATGCCGTTGTCTCGAGGCTGCGCTGAACAGTGTGCAATACCTTTAAGAATACCTGAGACACTGCACAGGGACACAGGACGCCACCCTGCGTTTGACGGCATTCCAATAATAATAACTACAAGTGAAAATAACAATTTGAAACTTGTAAAAATATGTGTATAGTGGCCCAGTGTGTATGTGGGCAGTCAGTTTTCATTACTCAATAAACATATAATAATAATAATAAAGGGTCTCAGGTGTAAGGGAAACTATGGGATCAAAGTTTGTACGTGGCTGAGTGCAAATACCCTTTTTTGAGTTAGTGAACAGAGTAATATGAAAATAAATAGATAAAACTAATGTCTGATGTCGTCGGCGCTGAAATATACAACGACTGATCTGTGACAGCTGTTCTGTTTCAAGCTACTACGCAGTATAAGGTACAACACAGCAATACATAGAAATACTCAGATAGAGTTCAGGTCAGTGCAGCGCTGCAGTGTGTGAACTGAACCGAACCAGCAGAGGGAAGCAGACTGACACAGAGGAGGGAGGTTAAAGGTCAAAGTGGAGGGACGGCCCACACGGCTCTCGGCCAATCAGAGTCCAGACTGTCCGGGCAGAAATGGTCATGGTAAATGAGGAGGAGGAGGAGGGTTCGACTTTTCTCTCTGTGAAACAAATCAGTTTCTGTTTATTGAACCAAATGTTTTACCTGGAACACAGTTTGAGTTTCAGCTGAAGTCGGTTCACACTGAGAATCACGTTCAGACTGAAATCAGCAGATTCAAACGAGCCACTTCCTCAAAGTCTGAACCTTCAAACAGCCCGTGAAGAAGTTCTGGCCCTCACTTTGAGAAAATGTCCATCCTGAATGAAGACGCTGTGCTGACCGTTCTTTGTCTGACTGTTTCTGTGTTAATAAGGAGAAACTTCATGCAGTTACACTTACAAATATGTCTTCATGTCATTCTTTCACGCTCCTTCAGAGTTGTTGTCAGAGCTATTTATTCCTCACAGACAAAGTTAAACGCCCGGCCTGTCAGACAGAACCAGCACGATGAACTGAAATCCCTTCAGCAGGGAGAGACACAGGTGCAAACACTCACAGACAGGAAGCAAAGCTAACGGACGCATGAGGGAGCCGACAAATTACAAAATAAAACAGGAACTAACAGAAGCTGAGCCCAAAACCCAGACTGAACAGACATTTTCAGAATAAAACAAAAACTCCACAGTAGAACTGAAAACCACGATGGAGCCTCCCAGGGTGCAGGTCTCTAACAACCAGCCAATCACAGAGCTTCACTCTAACAGTGGGCTAAAGCTGAAACAGCGGTCGCTAACGGTGTCGGCAGACCGGAGACGTTCCGATACCACTTGGTTCTGGGTTATGGAGTTCCCGCCCTCGTTTAACTGTACTGAAAACAGCTTCTGAAATCACCTCTGCTCTGATTCCGACTGGCTTCATCTACATAGCAACAGCAGCAGAGGCTCATGGGTATTGTAGTATTTAAAGCTGCTGACGTGACCCACAAAACCTCAAACTGAAGGTCAGAACACGAACCTGCGTGATGGAGAGTTTCTGAGTTCAGGAACATCGAGGAGATCGTTCCGAGCCTGGAGGAGAAACTACGGTGGCCCAGAAACTCAGGAAAAACACAAACGGCCCTGTCTAGAGCCAGTGGTTGGTTTGTCCGCTCTGGGCTGCTGGAGAAACATGGCGGCCTCTGTGGCAGGGGCCCCGCTCCCTCTGCAGATACGAAGGTCTGATTTGTAGTGAAACATCAAGCGGGAGGGACAGCAGAGACGTAATCTGGGTCCAGGTGCAGGTCGCTGTCGCTCCAGGTTCCTGCAGGGCAGCGTGGAGGCGGGGCTTCCTGTCGGAGCCGTTTAGTGCCGTCAGAGTGAGCGCTCTTCTCTTTCCTGCCCTCTCTGAGGCTACAGAGGCGTCGTCGCCGCCTTCATCTCTGACCTTTGACGTGAACGAGGAGGTTGAGCGGCGAGCAGGAGCGTGACCCTGACGTCTGTTTCGACAAAGATGGCGTCGCATCGTCAGCTGCGCTCAGATCAGTGAGTCCTGCAGCGCTCACAGGAAAGGATGTCATGATGCTAATCAAACCCACGGCGAGCTGAACACGTCTGCTGAGCGTCGTTGTTTCCTGTTCGTTCTGTCGATGTAAAGCTCTCTGAAATGAAATAAAGTTTTATTGATCCGCAGGCAGAGAGCCTTTAATGGACTCGAACAGGCGGACTCTGTTCAGAGTTTAATGTTATTTATTCCTGTTTTACATTTGTTGTGTGTGTACCACACGTGGTTCATCTATAGTTGTGAGGACTCACATTGACATAATGCATTCCCCAGCCCCTGATTGTAACATTTCCCCTAAAACCAAGTCTGAACCCTCAAACAGCCCTTTAAAGGTCCAAACGTGTCCTCAGTCCCAAGGTCTAACACGCAAAACGGTCCTCACAAAGACGGCAATACAAGTGCACACACACACACACACACACACACACACACACACTCACACTCACACACACACACACACTCACACACACTCACACACTCACACACTCACACACACTCACACACACACACACACACACACACACACACTCACACACACACACACACACACACTCACACACTCACACACACTCACACACACTCACACACTCACACACACACACACACACACACACACACACTCACACACTCACACACTCACACTCACACACACACACTCACACACACACACACACACTCACACACACACACTCACACACACACACACACACACACACACACACACACACACTCACACACACACACACACACTCACACACACACACACACACACACACACACACACACACACACACACACACACACACACACACACACACACACACACACACACACACACACACACACACACACACACACACACACACACACACACACCCAGCTGCAGAATGACGTCTGTCTTCTTCTTCGTTCCTGAGTTTCTCTGTCCAACCTGTTTCCTGCTCTCTGTTTCTGTCCTCGTCTCTGTGTCTCTGTGTCTCTGTCTCTGTGTCTCTGTGTCTCTGTGTCTCTGTCTCTGTGTCTCTGTCTCTGTGTCTCTGTGTCTCTGTGTCTCTGTGTCTGTGTCTCTGTGTCTCTGTGTCTCTGTGTCTGTGTCTCTGTGTCTCTGTGTCTCTGTGTCTCTGTCTCTGTGTCTCTGTGTCTCTGTCTCTGTGTCTCTGTCTCTGTGTCTCTGTCTCTGTGTCTCTGTCTCTGTGTCGCTGGACAAACTGGAAACAGATTTCAGCCTCCGAAGGATTAAAAACTAAACCTGCTGTTGGAAACTACAGGTTTAGGTTACAGAGGTTGAACTCCTGAAGTGTTTGACAGTGAGACGAGCCGACAGGTGTGACTCACCTGAGTGATGCGCTGATACTCAACAGGTGGGATCAGGTTTGTCCTCATACAGAAGGAATGCAGCTGGTCCACAGCCTGTTTCACTTCCTGTTCACCTGAAACACACCTGATCAGGTGGAAACCCCGTATGTCCAGGGCTCACAGGGTGGCTTCCACAGATCTGGAGTCTGTTTCTGATCCCTTTAAAATGGATCAAGTATCATATTAATCAGCGGGATCAGGCCCGGAGACCATGTGGTTCGACTCGCTGAAGAAGACAATAAGCATCACTGACACCACAAAGGTCAACGGTCAAACACATTCGATCGCAGAACCCGGACACATTTGGTTTTTACTGGACAGAAATCAGACTTCATGAAACCTTTCAGACATTAAATGAAACTGAAAAATAATAAAACACGTGAAGTTAATTATAATAAAGAAATAGAAGCAAAGAAGTCGTTTTAAATCTTTATAAAACAGGTTTGGCTCCGACATGGTGCCTGGGCTCGAACCACGTGACCAGGAGGGGCCGGGAATCGAACCCCCGACCCTGCTGGGACCCAAACGCCCCAAAACACTTCAGTTCAGGAGGAAACGAGATCTGACGCGAGTGAACGCTCGTTGAAAACGTTAAGCATCTTTACTGTTTACTGTTGAAAACCGACGGCGCTCTCAGGGCCACCGTACGGACGCACTGAGGTGACCTTTGACCTGTGTGAAACCCAGGAAACAAACTAATTCCCTCATTAATAATGAACCCTTCGTGTGAGTCAGTGCCAAAATAATGTTTGTTAATCACAGGAGGTTTTCACTTCGTATTTAATTCAAACCTTTACTCCTGATGTGTTCGGTGTCTCTGGCAACTCTGAAACGCTGCTCAGACAGACGGGAACCTGGACCGCCGAGCAGGTGGACAAACAGGCGGAGCAGGTGAGTCCAGGTGAACGCGGCTCAGGCGTGTCGTCACCGGCCCGACAGGTAGCGCCGGTCGGAGCTTCCTCCCTCTCCGAGGACGTTCAGGTATAAAGTGCTGGGATCAGACCGGAGCGCCACAACTCGACGGACGATCCTCTTGGGTCCAGTGGTTCTCAGCAGTTCAACAGTACCGAACCCGTGTTTGTGAAATGTTTAGGACCACTGGATCAAAGTGAAGGAACTCTCACCTGGAACGCATCTCCGAGCTTCTCATCCCCTCGCTCTCCTGTGGATCTGAAACCCCGGCGGACCTTCAGGTGGGCTCAAAGGACTCGGACTTCCCCGGACCCGATTCGAGCCCCCAAAGCTGATGGATCTGTTGTTGCGTTTCTCCTGCGGCAGCTCAGCTTACCTTTTCTGTGGTCAGCGTCGCCTGTTGACCAGCCACGTCCCGTCAGAGGGCTTCGGCTCGTCCAGTCAGCACGTTTGATTCAACATTTAACATGATGGACGTGCTCACGCTCGTTCAGTAGAATTAGTATTAGTGTCATTAATGCCCTGTTTGCTTCTGGGTTCGTGAGCTGTGTCAGTTACTCAAGTTGGGTTGTTTTTATTATTTTTATCTAAAACTAAAAGAATCTCATTTCACCTGTTTCAATGTTTATGACTTTATGTTCATTTGACTTGCTGCTGGAGTGTAAATGTCCTCATAGTTTATCTTCGGTAGAGGGTTTTAATATGTTTTACATGGAATTGTTTTATTAAATGAACCACAGGATGTGTGTGTGTAGGTTAAATCCTTGTCTCTGATTGGCTCTCAACATACATGTGAACGCTTCTCTCATAAGTGCAGCTCGTAATTGATTTTATTTAAGAATATCAGCGACGTTTTCAAAGGTTTTGATGTAGTTTAGTTTCTGAGTTTCACAGCAGAACGGGGTCAAGAAATATAAAAATATCAATATTTGAAATATGCTGTTTTTCTAAACAGACTTCAGTCAGACATCAGCATTTTTACCATTTTATCAATCATTTATATGAAACGTGTTATATTTGAAATGTATTGATAACTTTATTGTAGCCTGTGTTTGTGTATCTGCCGGACTGTGTTACACACTCACAAGATGCAAATACTGTCCAATATGTATCAGAAAGTTTAATAAAGTCTCTATTGAAGAAAACTAAAAGGGATTTTAGGAGGAATTAGTGCGTTAATAATAGCACAGTTTAACTCCACGTTGACTCGTCACCATTCTGATCAAACGTCACTTTATTTGTCCTTTTTTCTGCTGAGTGAAAATATCCAACATCTTTAAATCAGGTTCATGTTTTTATTTAGTTTGAAAGTTTATCCAAATTTGAGCTCGTGTGCACATCAAACGGGTCTGATAATGAAGTATTGGACAGTTTATGGTGCTAATGAACGACACGGACACGTTAAAACCAGCTCCAGGAAATATCGTGGATCAGTTAAAGCGTCTCTCTCCCTCAGGAGAGCGTGAACACAGGAAGACGTGGCTGTGACGGGTCAGGTGACACATTAAACAGGTGTTCCATCACCTTTATGTGTTTACGATTAAAAGGAAGGTTTTTTGTTGCCAAATTGTCAACAATTATTTTGTTGGTGTAAAACAGTCAAACTAAACTTTAAAAATAATTCCAGAATTAAATTAAATGGGTTCAAGCGGTCAGCATGTTGTCTGTGTTTAAAGGGAGTGGAAGTAAAGAATGTGATTGGCCGTGATTGTGACACGCCCACCTGTACCGTATGATAATGTATTCTTTGTGAGAGCACCACAGGTGCGCCAGGTGAGCCTGGGCAGCGCCACCTGACTGATTCATGAAAATAGAGTCATGGATGGAAGAGTTAAGTGAATTTAGTAAATGTTCTTGTTTTAGAAAGATTGTTTTTAGGAGCCAGTGCTCAGCTGTCCGGTTACGTCGTGTCCTATAAGAGTGATGGAAACGGAGCATTAGGCTGAGGCGGAGTCGAATCGAGGGTCTAAGGACCGAGGTTGTCGTATGTTACAGATTGTAAAGCCCTTTGAGACAAAATTGTGATTTTGGATACTGGGCTATTTAAATAACAGTATTTTTATTACAAACCTGGCAGCTGCATCTGCAGGCTAATATTTCACCCTGTGAATCGGGTACTCGCTTGTTTTTGTGTGTCTGGTTTCAATATGAAGCCAGTGTTGTTATTGAGAAGTTCTGGAAATTTAGAAACACAAGTAGGCCATTTAGATTTTTGTCAGGATAATGTTGGGAAACAGGGAAAGGACCCAGACACAGACAGAAGTGGCAGGATGATACTGTATACTGATCTGAAATCGGTCATTATTACATCCCACTACAGGTGATACAAAGGCTGAACTGAGCTTTGGAAAGACTCGAACTTGGACCAGTTGTCCTTGTTGCTGGAGACTTAAATCAGGCTAACCTTAAGAAGGTTATGCCTGACTTCCATCAACATACTGACTGCGCCACAAGGGGAATAAACACTCTGGATCACTGCTACACGCCATTCAAAAATGACAACACAACCAAATTTCTACCCACATTCAGGAAAGCAACCATGCGGCCATCTTGCAGAGGTCAAAGTACATAAACAAATTACGCCGGGTTGCCCCCAGTGATGCAAAAGGTCAGGAAATGGTCGGGCCAATCAAAGACTGCCCTGCAGTCTGCACTGCACATCGTAGCAAGATCCAGGAATGGCCGCTGTTGAAACCAGACTGGAGGTTGTTCTGTGTGAGAAAGGAGGAGAGCTGGTTAAACACAAGTCGCTCCATCGCGGACATCGATAAATTCACTGAGTCTGTGGTGGGTTTCATTTGTAAAACAACAGAAGAAACTGCACCCAAAATGCTGTTAAATCGTTCCACAACCAGAAACCATGGATCACCAGAACAATCCGGGATGCCAGAAACACGCACTGCAGCCTACAACTTAGGGCTGCAGTCTGGAAACATGGACAATTATAAAGCAGCAGCCTACAATGTAAGAAGGGAAGAAAGGGGAACTACAATTCCAGGACGACAGTCCCAGAAGCAGGGGGCAAGGTCTAAGAACCATGACAGATGACAGATGACTAGATAAACTAGCACTGGTGTCCACATTGAGCCTGTCCCTGGCTGTCTCAGTCTGTCATACCCACGTGCTTCAGGAAGTCCATCGTCTTTCCTGTGGCCATGAAAACAAGACCAGCCTGCCTGAAGGACTTCCGCCCAGTGTCTCTCACCTCTGTAGTGATGAAGTGCTTTGTCAATGTCATTGTCACATTATTAAGCACATTTAAAACAACCACTGTTGACCAAAGTGTTGAACAAGATAAAATACCAAATAAAAAAACCTAACAGTTAACAAATATATGAAAAGAAAAGAAAACAAGAAACATACTAGAAGACGAACAGCACAATAGAAAATAAAAACAAGGTGTCGAGCTCAACTAGAGCAGAGGGGGGTCTTTAGCAGTGAGTTAAAGGTTTCTAGGTTCTGGGCAGCTCTTATACCAAGAGGTCCGTTGTTCCTAAGCTCGCCTGGATCTCGGAACATCCAAGAGCATCTGGTTGGTCGACCTCAGTGCTCCACCTGGAGAACAACAATGTAACAGTTCTGCCAGATAAGGTGGTGCCAGCCAATTTAAAACACTCAAAGCAAGGAATAAAATCTTAAAATGAAGCCTGAAGCAGACAGGAAGCCAGTGGAGGGAAGCCAAAACTGGTGTCATGTGATCATGCTTTCTCTTACCTTAAAAGACGAGCAGCTGCTACCTCAGCTCCTCACTGCTCAGCACACTGGACCCACTACAGCTTTCCTACCATCCCAACCGACCAACGAAGACCCCATAGCACACAAACTCCACCCCGCCCCATCTCACCTGGACAGGAAAGGGGGCTATGTGAGATGGCTGTTCATTGACTACAGTTCAGTGTTTGACACTATAGTTCCCTCCAGGCTTGTCACGAAGCTCACGGACCCCAGGTGGTGAGGGTAGGTAGACACAACTCATCCACCCTTATCCTTAACCCGGGGCTGTGTTTTGAGCCCCCTGCTCTTCTCCCTGTACCATCAAGAGCGTGCTGACAGGGAACATCACTGCCTGGTACGGAAGCAGCACTGAACAAGACTGCAACGCCCTGCAAAGACTAGATTTTTCGGCTGAACATACGGTGGGTCAAGTCCTCCTCATGTTCAACATCCAAAGGACACTAGGACAACTCAAATTTCCAACTCAGTCACTTTTAATTCTATTTTTTGGCTTTGTCAGTTGATTTTGTACATTAGTGCAGGTTGTAAACCTTTAAAAGAGGAGAGACTGTGAATATATTGGTAGAAGGATGCTGAGGTTGGAGCTGCCAGGCAGGAGGTCTAGAGGAAGACCAAAGAGGAGATTTATGGATGTAGTGAGAGAGGACATGAAGTTAATTGGTGTGAGTGAAGAGGATGCAGAGGACAGGGTTAGATGGAGGCGCATGATTCGCTGTGGCAACCCCTGAAAGGGAACAGCCCAAAGGAAAAGAAGATTAGCAGAAGCAGTAAGTGCAGCAGCAGCAGCAGCATCAGAAGTGATGATGATAACAAACCTTACCTGTACAACACCTTTAAAAACAAAGGTGCAGAGTCTTTACAGGGACAAACGAGTGGAAAGGCCTTTAAAGAAAAGGGTCTGAAGCCAAAGTCTGTTTGAAGAAGAGGTTTAAAAGCAGACTCCACCTGTGGCAGCCTGAGGTTCCGGAGGTTCTGGTCCCCCTTTGTTAGGAACCAGGACTGAGGACCAGAGTGAAGGGCCCCGCCCGGGGATCTCAGACTAACATGTCCAAAATATAGTGGTGAAGCAATGAGATCCACCCTGCTGCTTCATCACGTGTCTCTGTGCTGAGCTGCTCTTTAGCTCAGTAGACGGTTAGTTAGCAGCATCTAGTGGACAGGTAGTAGAACTGCACCATCTGATGGGGATTTCTCTGACACTGACTGGTTTCTGCCACAGGTTAGACCGGTTTAGACGTCTCTCGGGTGCATTTTTAGACGTGGACTCTGAAGTTCTGAGGGTGTGCCGGCGTCCTCAGATCAGATGCACACAGACACCAGGACTGACGAGGAGGAACTGAGCAGCTGCTTCTCTCCCAGAGTTTCCTCCACACAGGAAGCTGGAAAGTGTCTGTAAGTTGACCTGAAGGGACTTCAGCAGGTGAGAATCCCACCAGAGGAATCTGGAAGTGTCTGATAATCACGATCACTGTGATCACATTGTGCTGTGTCGCTGTTTGACTGGACAGTAGAAATGTTTCTGGATGCTGATTGGCTGTTGCTAAATATCTGTTTGAAATATGCTGTAGAATTTCTCTCCGAGGTAAAGAACAATGATCTTAGAAAGATTAACATGTCATATTGTTAGAGTTTCTCCAGGAGAATCAGCAGCAGTTTGATTGTAGTCTGAGCTCCCGTCATCAGCGGAAAATGCAGCGAGTGTCTGAACTGGTCTGACAGCTTGGATCAACTGGGCCGAGGTTTAGTTTGAACTGTTAACACTCTGAAGGGAAGCGCATGGATGAAGTGTTGAGAGCTCAGGTACAGAAACCTTCCAACACTGAGACGGACTCTTTCACTGAAGACCCTTTAGCACAGTCCAGGTCTCAGCTGTCCCAGAGGCTTCACAACCCTTTCTAGATGGACCAGAGCCAGCCCGGGGGGGGGACCTAGTGGTTGCTTAGGGGCCCTCAGACGTCAGGGGCCCCGCAAAGGAATAGAAGATGTGAACTATCCTGTGTCTCTCTGGTCAACTGCTGTCATGATTTCAATATTTAAAGATACAAATAAAGATTTAAAGACACAGACCTTGATTTTCTCTCTGCTCCCATAAATCCCCAAAATGCATTTTGTTCTTCAGGACGGAACAAGAGTTCAGTTTTGACTTTATGACTCATTTAGGATTATTATAAATAATAAATGTGTGGGTGCATTTAAACATTTTTCAGGATCGTAACAGATAAAACTTTGAGCGCTGTGTCACATTTTAGGATCTTTTGACTCTCTAAATATCAAAATTGACAGTCTAATACTGTGTGACACATTTTGGGTTATGAGGTTTTGGGTTTAGGCTCCAACAAGGTTTCTGTCAGCCCTGAATGTTTGTGTCATGTTACTGAGAGGAACGAGAACTAATGTGTCCTGTGATGTAAAGCTCGTTGGAGTGAATGAGTGCATGTTGCTGTGTTTGTGTGCAGGTGTGGGCTCTGCTATGGATCAGTGTGAGGACAGAGAGGAGGGAGCCCCTCCCTCTAAAACCCCTCTGTGTGGGGGACAAGACACAAGGACCAGAGCTCAGAGGTGAGATGAGGATCTCTGACTGTCCAGGACTCTTCTCCCTGTCAGAGCTCAGCTCTCAGATCACTCCACCATCATTATTCACACTCACAGCTCTGTGTGTGTTGTGTTGCAGCCCAGAGCGGCAGAGACCAGACTCTGCTGGACCTGGACCTGGAACTGAGCCTGGACCCAGCTGTGTGTCCATGAAGAGTGACCGGTCTATGGGTCAACCTATTGAGTTCAAAGATGGACAGCAGTTTGATCAAAAGTAATAATTTATCTCAGTTTGTATTAAAACTTCAAAAGTCAACATTATTTTATTTTATTCATTATTTTGAATACCAGAAGAATTTCAGCACAGCTGTGCATTTATCAGTATTTGTGATTCTATCAGGATCCAACTTGAGAGATCTGGACCTGGACTTGGACTTGAACCTGGACCTGGACCTGGACCTGGACCCAGCTGTGTGTCCATGAAGAGTGACCGGTCTATGGATCGACCTATCGTGTTCAAAGATGGTCAAAGGTGAGAATTTAAACTGGAAGTTATTTTAGTTTTTCGGTATTAAAACATTTGAAACTCAACATAACTTTCCGAAGCGTTTCCTGTCTCAACCTGCACATTTATCAGTGTTGTGTTTCTATCAGGATCCAGCAGAGTCCAGTCCACCCTGCTCCCAGATCTGTATCCATGACAAGTGACCTCTTCAGAAGTTTCAATACCAGGATGCAAGAAAAGCATTTTCCCAAGTAAATCACTTTTTGTATAAATGACTAAATCTAATATTTCTAAACAGGATTCAACCCAGAAATAACTGTAATGAGCATTGAAGCCTTTTTCAAAGTGCCCTGTGTTTGTAGGAGGATCTGTTTCTACCAGGATCCACTAGATAGACCACAGCACAGGTAACACTGAGAGTCATTACATGTTCACAATCATCATATTTGCTCCACAGAGTTCGTCAGCAGAGATCAGAGGTTCCCATTGGTCAGTCTGCCCAGCAGCGTCAAACACACCTGGACTCCATATTTAAGGTGTGTAAATGTACAAACTCAGCTACGTCTGCTAATTACAGCCAACGCAGCAACCCTGTTTCCTAGCAACAACACGTATCTGTTACTCAGCTGTTGTCTCAGTTATGCTGTGCTGCAAACGTCTTCTCTGCCTGGATTATGTTCACGGACAGCGTTTGTTTGAGAGATGAAGTGTTACATTTATGTGTCTCGCAGGAGTCGGAGGTCAGAGGTCGTATAAAAGTTTCAGACTCTGACAGCAGAGAGCAGGTTCACATTCTGAGTTCTGTCTGTGGTTTAGACAACAGAAACTCTTTGGTTAGTGTTAGTGAAAGGTGGTGGTTTCAGTTAGATGTTGAGAACACGTCTGGTCTCAAGTCACTGCAGACTGTTTCTGTATTAAACCAGACCAGGATCTTCCTCTAACGTTAACCAAGAGCTGTGAGAGTCCATGATGCTGTAGTCACCACCAGCTGATACTGGACTGTAACATCAGATACTTTGGTGGAAAACTAAAAGATGTGATGTCAGTGAACATTTTACTGACACATTAATAAACTAAATGCTTGTGACGTGTAAATACGATCATGTAAAGCATTTTCTCGTTGTATTAATATAAAACCGGCCTCCAGTCTGATCCAGTCTTCATGCTGCACTCTGCAGACCAGCAGGCTTTCAGTCACTGATCATCTGAGGTTGAGTTCTACGAGTTAAACTTCACATGTTCTTCTGTTCCAGCTGCTGGAGGAGAACATTGTCAGTTTTGTGAAGAACGAGCTGAAGAAGATCCAGAGAGTTCTGAGTCCAGATTACCCAGAATGCTTAGAGAGTCAGAGGGAGGATGAGGAGGTGTTGGACGGTGAGGATGAAGACCAGAGGAGGA
>CM022481.1:27282972-27309226 GCA_011952105.1 Coreoperca whiteheadi | reverse complement strand
CCTGCATGTCCAAAGTCTTCAGAGACAAACCTAAACTAACACATCTCTACCAGAGTGCTGTGGATAAGGCCTTACAGAGTCCAAATGGACACCTGGATTTGTTCCTCCGCTTCCTTCTGGGTCTTTCACTGCCAACCAATCAGACTCTCCTACGAGGTCTGCTGACACAGACAGGAAGTAGCTCACAGACCAATCAGATAACAGTTGAGTACATCAAGAAGAAGATCAGTGACAATCTGTCTCCAGAGAGAAACATCAATCTGTTCCACTGTCTGAATGAACTGAATGATCGTTCTCTAGTGGAACAGATCCAACAGGCCCTGAGTTCAGGAAGTCTCTCCACAGATAAACTGTCTCCTGCTCAGTGGTCAGCTCTGGGCTTCATCTTACTGTCATCAGAGAAAGATCTGGACGTGTTTGACCTGAAGAAATACTCTGCTTCAGAGGAGGCTCTTCTGAGGCTGCTGCCGGTGGTCAAAGCCTCCAACAAAGCTCTGTAGGTGGATATATGAACAACTTCCAATATGCTTAATTTTATATATGACAAATCAAACTTTTAGTTTGTGTTCATCACTAATTCTTCCTCAGGCTGAGTGGCTGTAACCTCTCAGAGAGAAGCTGTGCAGCTCTGTCCTCAATACTCAGCTCCAAGTCCTCTAGTCTGAGAGAGCTGGACCTGAGTCACAACAACCTGCAGGATTCAGGAGTGACGCTGCTGTCTGCTGGACTGGAGAGTCCACACTGTACACTGGAGACTCTCAGGTCAGGATTAACCTGGCTTTAGGTCAATGTTAGTGAAGACGGTCAACACCTGTAGGATTTTCCTCCCGACATGGTTTTCTAAAACACTAAGTTTACAATATTTTCCTAATTCCAGGCTGTCAGCCTGTCTGGTCACAGAGGAAGGCTGTGCTTCTCTGGCCTCAGCTCTGAGCTCCAACCCCTCCCATCTGAGAGAGCTGGACCTGAGCTACAACCATCCAGGAGGCTCAGGAGTGAAGCTGCTGTCTGCTGGGCTGGAGGATCCACACTGGAGACTGGATACTCTCAGGTATGTTCAGACAACAAGAGCTCACACTCTGCAGGTGCCTCTAACTTCTCTAGTTTCATGTCATTCCTCTCCGGTCCGTCATCATGAGGGACGTCTTCTTTCTCTTAACTCTGTTCAGAGGAGTGAATAGGCCTGAGTTAGGAAACACATGGATCCCCAGAAGTCTTAGTCCAGACTGAAATATCTCAACAACTACTAATAAATCTAGTTCAGACGTTTATGGTCCCCAGAGGATTCATCCATAGTGATCCTCTGACTTTTCCTCTAGCGCCACCAGCAGGTTCACACTTTTAGCTTTTAGTGAAACATCTCAACAACTGTTGGATGGATAGTGATGAAATGTGGTTCAGACATTCATGTTCCCCTCAGGATGAACTGTAATAACTTTTGTGACTCTTTGACTTTTTATCCATTACCATCATCAGGTTAAGAATTTCTTCATAATGTTTTTATTATTATAAATTATTATTTTAATATAAAAATAAAATGATTATAAATTCAAAGCAAAACCAATGAGCAAAGGCAGATTCTCTGTTAACTTCAAAGGTTTGCCTTTATTTTCACCTTGATATTCAGCCCTGTTTTATATGGAATCATCAACTCGGTTTTATTTATCAAACTCAAAATCACAATTTATTTTCAAAAGTCTTTACAGTGTGTCCATCATCCAGCGCTGTCTGTCCTTAGACCCTCTGTTTGAACATATAAATGACACAATACTAACTGAACCTGGTGGTGAGACTGATCTGTGAACAGTCTGTGGACAGTTTAGTTGTTCCTGTGTGAATGCTGGTCAATCTGTTCACTGTAAGGGACAACATGCAGAGGACAATATTTCATATAGTTGTATTATGTGGGAAGACATCAGTACAAACCAGAGCAGATCAGTGGTGACTGTGCTCTCTTAGTGTTTGTGCATCCCATCATCTTCTTCTTCTTCTTCTTCACGTCTTCTTCTGTCAGTAACAAGTGAAAGAGTGATGGAGACAGTGGACACAGATGAGTTTCAGCCTGTTTCTCTGTCCCACTGACAAACTGAGGACCACTGCTTCATGTTGAGCAGCAGTTGGGACTCATGTTGGACAGAAAATCACTCTGACTGTGTTTCTTCCTCCAGGGTGGACCACGGTGGAGAGCACAGGTTAAAACGTGGTGTGAGGAAGTGTAAGTGTGGATTCAGTCTGACTCCTGAGGACAAAACAGCTCACAGTCAGTTTCTCTTTAAACACAAAGCTGATAGTTGTGGTGTTTAAACTTTACTGACAACATGTGTCATCATTAAACTTTATAGAAATGAACAACAGGAGCACACCAACACAGAATAAACCCTTCACATGTGTCTGATGATAAACTGCTGCTGTGTTGTGTCTTTTTCTCTCCATCAGATTTCTGTGAACTCACACTGGACACAAACTCAGCAAACAGATTCCTCAAACTGTCTGACAACAACAGGAAGGCGACACATGTGAGAGAGGAGCAGCCATATCCTGATCATCCAGACAGGTTTGACTACTGCCCTCAGCTGCTGTGTAGAAATGGTCTGACTGGTCGCTGTTACTGGGAGGTCGAGTGGAGAGGAGGAGTTTATATATCAGTGACTTACAGAGGAATCACAAGGAGAGGAAACAGTGAAGACTGCTGGTTTGGTTGGAATGATCAGTCCTGGAGTCTGAGCTGCTCTGATGGTGTTTACTCTGTCTGGCACAATAACAGAGAAACAGTCCTTCCTCTCTCCTCCTCCTCTCACAGAGTAGCAGTGTATGTGGACTGTCCTGCTGGCACTCTGTCCTTCTACAGAGTCTCCTCTGACACACTGATCCACCTCCACACCTTCAACACCACATTCACTGAACCTCTTTATCCTGGGTTCAGGTTCTGGTCTGGTTCCTCGGTGTCTCTGTGTTCTCTGTAGGAGGAGACGACTTCCAGTCCTGTGGTTTAAATGTTGGTGGTGGACGAGGCTTCCCTTTGGTTAACGTTCGGCTCACTGATTGTGCCTTTAATGTCCCAAACGTTTCTTCTTAGAAATGGTGAAATGATCTCAGGGCTGAACTTGTTGTGTTCAAACTGGGTTGACTTTGATTTTCACTTTAATGCACTTTTCTGGCAGCAGCATCTGGTAGCTGCTGATGTCTGTAGTGCTTCTCATTTAGTTCAGTAAAGGTTTAGGAGTCGATGTCAGAATCAGAATCAGGTTTATTGCCAAGTTGGTTTTCACACACAAGGAATTAGCTTTGCTATTTTGATGCAAAACAATAAAAAGTAAGAGAAAAGAAAAATAAGTAAGTATTGCAAGTTAAGAATCTTAAATATACAGAAATGTATGTATTTATCAATTAATTATTTGTGTAGCCTGACTGAGGATGGTGGGATGTTGATGCTGATGTGTGTTTTATATTTGCTCTTAATAGTGTTTGTGTTGTGTCCCTGTCTCTACCTGTATCTGCTGTAACACATATCACCTCTCTGAGGACAATAAAGTTTTCTAACCTAAAACTAAAGACTAAATGAGTTACTTTCCCCCACTGCTCATTAATATTGACCAGTCATGTTTAATCATGTGTCTTAACTCAGAAACTACACACAGCAGTTATGTAACTCCGTGTCGGAGCAGAGGAGCTCATCTCAGCCTTCACTTCCCGTCCTGCAGTCTGAAAGTTCACGCTTCAGCGACATCATTCTCCTCCCACAGTCCTGACACACACTCTCAGTCTCTTCATGCCCACTGCAATGAAAGCAGAGATTTCATCACCAGCTGACCGAGACTGAAGCTGCTTCTCTAACAGCAAATGAAGGAAAGTCACAGAGAGTCAGAGAGTTCATCAAATAACCAGGGTTTTTTTAAAGTTTATTAAAGAGAGTTTATTAACAGAGATGTACTCTCAGTTCTGGAACACAGCTCGGGGACACAGACCGGACTACAGAAGATACACAGTGAGTATCAGTTCATTATCTTCATGGAAAAGCCTCAGGATGGAGTCAAGACAAACAGTTCTGAAAACAGGTCTTTCTAATTAAAACCTCATTATGAAATTAAGTAATGGATGATGTAAAGAACCACAGTAACATTAAAGATGTGCCGGGGAAAATCTGGCATTTCAGTGGTTGGATTGCATTTCCTTCTTAGCTGTAGTTTTTTCAATTTAGCTGAAGCCTCTGAGCTAGCTGAAGCTGTGGCTTCACTGTAAAGTTTATTCATAATTCTCATTTTCTATGGGTGTAAAACTTGCATTTCTATGCTTTTACTCTGAAGGTAAAGTCCGGTGACCTCAGGTGATTTTCCTGTCTCGCGCTGTCTGGTGTGACGCAGGTGAAGCTGACTTTATACCTGTCTGTGTGGAAGCTTATGTGAAGTTAACTGTTGTTGAAACTTCTGTCGATCATTTGAACATGTAAATGTGTCAAAGACTTGATGTCATGAGGAATTCACTCTGATCGTTTATCAGCTCGTGTGTTTTCACTCGTCTGTGGGCTGAGAGTTCATATTCAGTGTTCACTGATTGCTGTTGGTGAAGATTTGTTTTACACCTGCAACATTTTCCACTGTTTCACCATTGTTGTACTTTTACGTCAAATGCTCTGCAACATGTTCAATGTTAATAGTTTGGGAGAGACAAAACATTTAGTCGCATAAATTGTTATTTACAGCTCAAAAGGGCCATTTAATTTAGTCAAGCAAGTAACACAGGGAACACAAAGGATTGGACCCAAATGCAGACACTGAGGCAGAGCAGGTGAAGTTCAGTGATGTAATTTAAGGGTCACTGACCAAAAGGCTTACAGAATGGTGAAGAGGCACTCAGGGATCAAAAAAGTCACTGAAGGCAGTCCAAATGTGGCAAACATGTCCAAAAGGGAGCTAGCAAAATCCAGAAGTCCAAGGAACACAGCAAATATCCAATAAACACCGGAGAAGGGCTGGAACAGTTGACACAAACTGACAAAGACGAAATGGCACAGAAGAAAGGAAGCACACATACTTAAATACACTCAGGTGAAGGGAGAAAACGAGATGCAGGCGAAACTAATCAGGCCAGGACAAACAATCAAAACTGGCAGGAAAACCCCACAAAGACAGGAAATAAAACTACAAGACTCTTGAACTGATTGGTTCACCCAGCCTGTTTTACATTGATCAAAACTGCAGGTGTGGAGTGGAGCCACTTACTGCAGGCTGACGAGGGAGAGTGAAACCAGGTGCGTAAGTGATGGAGCAACCAGGGGTTATTGCAGGGCAAGAGAGACTAATGGCAGGAAACAAGATACAACACACATGAGGGGAGAGGAACCCAAAAAGCAATACAAGAATACAATACTAGATCTTACTGGATCTGTCTGCTGCCTTTGACACAGTTAATCAATGGAATCGCATTGCAATGGTTCAAATCGTGCCTCTCGGGTCGGTCATTCAGAGTATCCTGGAGAGACAAGGTCTCTGACTCCAAACATCTCCATACAGGGGTGCCGCAGGGCTCGATGCTTGGACCACTACTCTTCTCCGTATACATGACATCCCTCGGCTCGGTCATTCAGAAGCATGGCTTTTCCTATCACTGCTATGCAGATGACACGCAACAACTGTCTGCTTGTATCTCGGCATGCCTGAGTGACATCATACTTTGGACGAAGGACCATCACCTGCAGCTGAACCTGGACAAATCGGAACTGCTTGTGATCCCGGCCAACCCAAAGATTCACCACCACCTCTCCATTCAACTAGGCTCATCGACCGTTACGCCGTCCAGCACGGCCAGAAATCTGGGGTTGGTAATGGATGATCAGCTGAACTTCACAAGTCATGTCGCCAGCACCACCCGGTCCTGTAGATCTGCCTGCTTCTACAAGATCAGCAGATTCTGTAGCCACCTTTAAAAAGCACCTAAAAACGCATCTCTTCCGTCAACACCTAACTGACCATCACTAACTCCTACTTTCTTTCTAGCTCTAAGAAAAAAAATAAATAAATAGAAAATGACTGACTGACTTTGGTGCAAAGTTAAGTTTGGCGTTAACTAATGTTAGCTGACAACTATCTCACTGTTTCAATTCCTCAGTTTGATGATCCAGTGTAAATATTAACCTTATTTACATTCTTTACAAACAATCACTTGGGGGTGCATGGTGGCAGAGTGGTTAGCGCTCCTGCCTCCCAGCAAGGAGATCGTGGGTTCGTGTCTATATGTCAGCCCTGCGACGAGTTGGCCACTGTCCAGGGTGGACCCCGCCCAACGCCCAAAGTCACTGGGATAGGCTCCAGTCACCCACGACCACCAACGGGAACAAGCGGTAGAAAATGACTGACAAACGATCACTAAACCTGCTTATTTTCACTTTGTTGGTCTGGAATCTGAACAAAGTTAAACAACTTTTCACCCAAATATGTGATATAATATGTATATATTTTATTATTAATAATATAATTGTTTTTTGATACAGAAATTTGTGTATTTACATTTTGAACTTCCACTCAGACAACTTGCGTTCTGACATCATATTGATTGCAGCTGAACAGGAGAACTGATGAATAATCAGAGGATCTTTGTCGCTCATATTCTTCACCTCCAACTCTGTCAGTTCTTCAGCTGAATGCTGCTTAATACTAAAAATTAAAAAATGTTTGTGGTTGTGAGGGAGCGAGCTGGTAGCCCCTCCACTTACACCACACACAGTCTCATTGGTCACTTCCTGTATTTGACAGCTAACAGCTTAAAGAGCTCCAGCAGCAGCACCTTCAGCACTGCAACTAAAGGAAATAGAAATTAGCACAACATAGGACAAACTAAAGTGTGAAGTTAACTAAATGTGCGAACTATGTTAAATAAATAAACTATGAAAATGATGTATGAAAGAAAATCAATGTGTCATCATTTATCTGTTTGCTGATGTGATGTAAATGTGCGGAAGGTCAAGAGGAGAAATGAAGTGTTTAAACCATAAAGAAAAGTAAGGTGTGTGAGTGCAGGAGGCTGCAGGTGAGTTTCCTTCTGTCTGACTGCAGGTGGTGGAGGGGGAGACTCCTCTTCCTCTGGGCTCAGCATGTCGCAGGAAGCGTCTTCGCTCTGCAGGAGAGGATGACGAGGAGGCGAGAAGCTGTGCGTCGCGGCCGAACCCCGAAGGCTCGCTGTCGGCCAGCGAACTGAGCCGCCATGGAAAGCCGGAGGAGCAGGAGCTGCAGAGACTGTGTCAGCGGTGCCACATCATGGCGTCACAGCTGAACAGACAAGCAGCTGCTCTGGCCGACACCACGGCTCTGAAGGTCAGGAATACATGACTCTGTAAAAAATGTTTAAAGTCATGAGGTGTTTCAGGAAAACAGGGTGGGAGCACATTCAAACATGTCAACCAATGGGACAGAAGATAGGCACAGTTTGATTGGATGTGAGGAGCAGAGGGGCGGGACTGGACCAAATACTGCAGCGCTCATAAGAGTGAGGAATTAGGCAAAACGAACAGAATTTAATGATTTCCCTTCTGAGACAGATTTCCCTAAATGAGTGTATTGTATGTAGAACATTAGATCAGCATTATTAGAACATGAGGTCAGCATTATTAGAACATGAGGTCAGCATTATTCCTGCCTTCAGAAAAGGAACAGGGATGGCAGTTTCATGAGCACACAAGAAAATACTTGTTTGACATTTAACATTCCATTTGCAGACAATGGGAGAATGTGTAGAAATCAAAGGTAATGCACTTGTTTAGATTCTTGAAGATGTTTCTCCTTTGATCCAAAAGTCTTCTTCAGTTCTGACTGTTGCAGAGTCCCAAGTGTTCCCAGGTGTTTCAGCTCTGTGTGGTCATTGTAGAGGTAGGCCGCAGCCTCACCCCTCTCCGAGTTAATTGATGAGAAGAGATTCACCAGAGACCTTTCAAACCCAAACCAGTTTATTTCACAGCATAGTACGTACAGATTAATCCGGAGGCACAACGCAACCACCTCAGGCTTCTGTTCCCTGTGATGGCTGCGTTATGTCTCAAGCTAAGATACCAAAACCCTTGGTTATATTCTACCCTTCCCCCGTCACCCATTTTTAGTACTTTACGAAGCTTGTTATCTCAGCATGCCTCTGTTCCTTTCAGCCTTGGTCTAACCCTTCTCTTTCGTCCTCTTATCTTAACCTTTAGTTTGCTACATTCTATGATGCCGTCACAGCTACTGTTATGAGATGTGGCAGGAGTCAGACATGTACAGAGACACATATCTTGAATACAGGGTGTCAACAATATCCAAAATCCACATTGACGCACGCTGGCGGAACCGGAGGTACAAAGGAAGCCAGCTTCACAGTTGTCGTCAGCCTTCTGATGGACTGAAGCAAGCCGCTCACAGGCATGCCGGAAGTATGGCAGCGAGACGCAGTGTCTCATTCCCTATCAGGGAACTATGGTTACCTACTTAACCTGGTACGTTCCCTTTCAAGGGAACTTCAACGCTGCGTCAGATGACGCTATGGGGTACGCAGTACCAACTCCGCCATGCTAAGGGGATGCCTGTCAGAGTGTGAAGCCAGCAGGGCACACTTCAGGACAAGAGAGCCACAAATCTCCAGGGCTCTGACCTGACAAAGCAGTTGGAGCCTACCTTCCTGATCCACCGACTCTGAAGGAGGATGGAATGCCTGCAGGACTACCGACCAGTGGGTACTTTAAGTACATAACCCGGCCTGGGATGCAGGATGGCTCTAACTGCGCCTGGAATGATCTCCAGGTTAGCAGGAGCCACCGACAGGGCCTGCAGATCTCCCACTCTCTTGATAGAAGTCATGGCCAGCAGGAACGCCACCTTTAAGGCCAGACACCTGTCTGATGCATCGTCCATAGGCTCGAAAGGTGCTGTGGTCAGTCCATCTAGCACCACTATCAGATCCCACGGAGACTGATCTGACTCGAACCCTCATCCTCAGGGTGGCACGAAGGAAACTGGTAACAAAGCAGTGCTTCCCAAGCGAGCAACCATCAACCATACAGTGGAATGCTGAGATCGCAGCCACATACACCTTAAGTGTAGTGGGGGACAGCTTTCCAGGAACTCCAGCACTGAAGCCATCGGCCAGTGAACTGGGTCAAGATGGCTCCTGGCATCATGTAGTGAAAATTTTCCACTTGCCCGCATACAGTTTCCTTGTGGAGGGGGCTCTAGAGTGTAAGGTGGTCTCAACTACCTCGGCAGAGAGACCGGCACCTCGGAGGTAGTCCCCCTCAGGGGCCAGACCCACAGCTTCAACTTCCCCGGCTGGGGATGGAATATTTCGCCTCGGCCCTGCGACAGCAGGTCGCTCCTAATGGTAATCTCCCACGGGGGGCCATCCAGGAGGGCTACCAGGCCCGAGAACAAGATTCTAGCAGGCCAGAACGGGGCCACGAGCAGCAGCTGGGCCCGTGTTCGGCAAATCTTCTCTAGAAGCCCCTCGATCAGAGCAATCGGGGGGAAAGCGTACAGCCTCGGCCACAGCTGTGCCATGGCATCCAGCCACAAGAGAGAACCAGAGGGGGCAGTGAGCGTGAATCTCCTCCATATCATCTGCACCGTCTCGGGGTGCAGTCTCCACTCCCCGGGCGTCGGCCCCTGCCTCGACAGGATGTCTGCTCCCACATTGAGGTACCCAGGTACGAAAAGTGCTCTGAGAGAGATCAACTTCCCCCGGGACCACAAAAGGATCTGGCGCGCCAGTCTGCACGGAGGGCGCAACCCCAGACCGCCTTCTTGTTTTATGTAGGAGACCACCGCCATGTTGTCGGAGCGGACAAGCACGTGGTGGCCCCTGAGGTGTGGAAGAAAGTGCCATAAGGCCAACAAGACCGCTCGCATTTCCAGGCAATTTATATGGGTCAACCACAGACCTCAGGCTGTGCGGTCTTCCAAGATTTTGCCCCATCCTGTGCTGGAGGTGTCTGCATTCCCAGAACTGGGCCCTGGGTCTGGAACACCCGTTGTCTCCACCTGTCTAAGGCACACATGGCCCTGCGTGTAACCTTGATCAGCCGAAAAGGATAGCCCCTCGGGGAAAAGCCGGCGTTCCTGAGCCACCACTGCAGGAGCCTCATGTGCAGCAATCCAAGCGGAATCAGGGTAGATGCAGCCATGAGGCCTAACAGTCTCTGAAACTGAAGTACATTTACATTTACATTTAGTCATTTAGCAGACGCTTTTATCCAAAGCGACTTACATATGAGGAAGACAATGGAAGCAATATAACAACACAAGGTAACAAAAAGCATAAGTGCATCAAAAAACGAGTCTGATTAAAGCCCAGCACAGTACACAAAGCTAAGTATAGGAAAGAATTTTTTTTCCCGTTTTTTTTTTAGCAGAGGTAGAAAGGAAGAAGAGTTAGTAATTGTCAGTTAGGTGTTGACGGAAGAGAAGTGTTTTCAAGTGCTTTTTAAAGGTGGCTACAGAATCTGCTGATTGTGTAGAGGCAGGCAGATCATTCCACCAATGTGGAACGGATCGAGAGAAGGTGCGCGAGAGTGATTTTATTCCTTTTTGGCATGGTACCACTAGACGTTGTCCATTTGCAGAGCGCAGGGACCTGGAAGGAGCATAGGTCTGTATGAAAAAGCAAAGATATGTTGGTGCAGAACCAGTGGGGGTCTTGTAGGCCAGGAGCATCGCTTTGAACCTGATGCGGGCGACAACAGGGAGCCAGTGTAACCTGATGAAGAGAGGGGTTACGTGCACTCTCTTCAGTTCATTGAAGACCACTCTTGCCGCCGCATTCTGGATCATCTGCAGAGATTTGGTTGTGCAAGCAGGGAGTCCAGTCAGCAGTGCATTGCAATAGTCCAGTTTGGACAGGACAAGAGCCTGGACTAGGACTTGTGTAGACTGCTCCGATAGGAACGGTCTGATTTTCCTGATGTTGTAGAGGATGAATCTGCAGGACCTGGTGGTGCTGGCGACATGGCTTTTGAAGTTTAGTTGATCATCAATTACCACCCCCATGTTTCTGACCGTGCTGGATGGAGTAACGCTAGTTGAGCCTAGTTGAATGGAGAGGTCGTGGTGAATCTTTGGGTTGGCCGGTATCACAAGCAGTTCCGTTTTGTCCAGGTTCAGCTGCAGGTGATGGTCCTTTGTCCAAAGCGCGATGTCACTCAGGCATGCCGAGATGCGAGCAGAAACAGTTGGATCATCAGGTTGAAACGACAAGTGGAGCTGCGTGTCATCCGCATAGCAGTGATAGGAAAAGCCATGCTTCTGAATGACCGAGCTGAGGGATGTCATGTAGATGCAGAAGAGTAGGGGACCAAGCACCGAGCCCTGCGGCACCCCTGTATTGAGATGTTGGGGCTCCGAGACCTCGTCTCTCCAGGATACTCTGAATGACCAACCCGAGAGGTACAATTTGAACCATCGCAACACGATTCCAGATACACCCATAGCACTGAGAGTGGACAGGAGGACGTGGTGATTAACTGTGTCAAAGGCCGCAGACAGGTCCAGTAAGATAAGAATGGATGACTTGGATGTCGCCTTTGCCAATCTCAGGGCTTCGACAACTGAGAGCAGCGCGGTCTCCGTGGAATGGCCGCTCTTGAAACCAGACTGGTTGCGGTCCAGGAGAGTGTTCTGTGTGAGAAAGGAGGAGAGCTGGTTAAAAACAACTCGTTCCAGAGCTTTGGCAATGAAGGGAAGGAGGGAAACCGGTCTGTAGCTTTCTAATAGTCTCGGATTGAGAGTGGCTTTCTTCAGTAACGGTGTGATGCGGGCTTCTTTGAAAGCTGTGGGGAACGACCCAGTGGTGAGGGAGGAGTTGATGATGTGGGTCAGAGCAGGGACAACAGTCGGAGAGATGGCCTGAAGGAGATGGGTGGGGATGGGATCCAGCGGGCAGGTGGTAGGGTGGTTAGAATGAATGACCTTGGAAACGTCAGCTTCAGATAGACGAGAGAAAGCGGGGAGCAGACACGTATCTGGGACCCAAGGTCCATCTGTGAGCCCCAGGAGTGCAGGCGCTGGGATGCCTCAGCAGCCGCCGGTCCCTTACCGCATGAGGAGCAGAGCTGGCCACCTTCCTCAAAAAGTGCCAGCCGAGAGCGGAGCTTCCTAACCGGGAATCGCTCGCAATGCACACAGCCAGCCCCCTTGAGGGCTGCTTGCACATGCTCTCTTCCCAAGCAGGCCGCACACATCTCATGTTTGTCACCGTCGGGAATATAGCGTGGGCAGGGATACACGTACTGTTTAGAGTTTAGTTTGTAGTGAATCCAGCTTTTATCTGATCAGATGTGTTCAGTAATGATTATAGATATTTTTACCTTCTATATTTATGTCGAGGACAAAGAAACGTGCTGGAAGAGTCTTCACTTCCTGTCCTGCTGCGGTTTCTCAGAGTCCGTGAAGTGTGGCGGCCTCGCTTCAGAAGTGTACAGAGAAGTTAGTTTGACGTTGAGCTCCTCTGTCAGGTTTTTATATCAAAGCGTGAACATGTGAGCAGCTCTGTCGGGGCGAGAGAGCTTCACTTTCTATGGCGTTTACTCTCTCTCTGTCTCTGGTTTGCTCTGAAAAACGAGGCGCTCTGATTTATTCAATGATCTGACTTCACTGCCTCTCTCTCTTTCTATCACTCTTTCTCTGGCTCGCTCGCCCACTCAGTCTCTCACTGTACATTTACTGTTTTCTGCTCTGCTGCACACACACACACACACACACACACACACACACACACACACACACACACACACACGTCAGAACAAGTTTGTTTCCTGTGGTGGACTCGTTGCTATGGAAGGTTGCGGGTTTGAATCCCTGCACTGGTACGATGTGAATCTTCAATGAAACCTGAAACAAGTGGAAATGTTTCCTGTCTGAGGTGTAGAAGTTGTTTGTGGATGAAACCAGAAACAGATTGAGTGAATAAACGCTGATGTCCATGAAGAGCTGAGAGCAGCAGGTCTGAGTGCAGCGACCTTCGTCACATCAACATGTTTCCATCGTCTGAGCGTCTTTTAATGACGTCACCTCGTTGTGTCCTCTTCTTCTTCTGCTGATGGTTTGATGGCGGCGGCTGGAGAATCAGCTCCACCAGCTGTTTACCTCCATCAAGTTCACACAGCACCAGTGGAGGGAAACAGGTCAGGTTTTATTATGACGTCCTGTTCATATATGCACTAAATTTGGATGGAAACTTGACTTTGTGTCCCAAAGTATATTTTTACACTTTGAATCCAATTTCAAGCTGTGACATTCTTGCTTTTAACTCCGTGTTTGTGTGTGCATGATGTCCATACGCTGCATTTACTGACTTGGTTGATCTGACTTTGATGTGGACAGTAATAACTTTTTATTTAGAAAAGGTTGAGCTTTCTATGACAGAGTGTTTTGGGGTGTACAATCAGAGCGTTTCAGCTGCGTCTTTGATTATTGTAATCTAGTTTAATCAATGCAGCTCTCTACACAGGCTTCATAACAGCAGCGTAAACGTGTTGGGCTCTGCTGCCAAAAGGAACTACACTCATTACTGTGCCTGAACGCATCGTGTGAGACACTGATGGTGCTCTGCTAGATGAGATTATAGCCATGATATTTCTAGAAGAAAAAGCCATGTGATGTGACAGTAAAGTGGTATCTTTACAAGACTTCATATGAACATTTGAAATGTCTGAAGTCTTGATAAAACAGGGGTGGTGGGGGGGTTATAGGTCAGTGTTCAGAGGTTTATTGTTCTGATTATTATCACGGCTCATATTTCAAATGATACTGACGGAGCCGGATTTCAGCTGGTCCAAATGGTCCAGAAACATCGCAACAACTATCGGACGGATTGTGATGAAACGTGGTTCATGGTTCACGTTCCCCTCAGGATGAACTGCAATAACTTTGGTGATCCTCTGTATTTCCATCTAGTGCCACCATCAGGTCAACATGTTAATTACGAGTTATACATTATCAGACATCATAGGTGGGCGTGTCAGAGGCTGTGACAATCATGGCCAATCACATCACACATAATCACCAAACTATCAACTGAGTGAAGTCATGCTGGAAACATCTGGACGTTTGTCCCGCAGGTGTCCATCCTGTGCGGCTCCAAGATGTGCAGAGAAAGACGACACCATCTTGTCTTTGTGCTGACAGGAAACTAGAGCAGATGACGGTTTAAAACTACAGACAGTATAACTTCAATCTGGACATGTTTACAGTCTACAAGAAGTCTCGTCCTGGCGTCCTGTCGAAGATAAATGACTGTGCTGGAGGACAGACGAAGCTGCTCCTCCTCCTCAGACTGAAGCCCCAGATCTGTTTGAGTTGAAGAATGGAGTCCAAGCTGTTTCCTAATGAAGGCCGGCAGCTGACTGAGAGTAATGACCTGCTCCCTGCAACACCTGAAGACCAACTCATCCTTCTACCTGCTGAAACACAAGGCGAGGAAGCGCCATGTGACCACGTCTTTGAAGCCTCAGCTGTTCAGAAAATAACCAACACCACCTGTGTTACTCTTCAGGCCGTGAGGCACCAATCAGTCATCTAATGTCACATCCCGAGGTTGAGCTCACTGTAGAATATCTCAGTTCATTTGGAAAAGAAAAATAGAAATAGATAAAAAGATATAGAGTCACCTGTAACACCTGAATGGGGATGATGAAGGATGCTCTGGGGGTGGCTTCAGCAGCACAGAGTTCAGGTGGCCGTTCAGGCCTAACGGAGAGGTTAGGTGGCTGGGACGGCCCAACAGAGAAGTCAGGGGATTGCAGCAGCTCAGGTGGTTCACGGGGCTGCAGCTTGGTCGTGAGCTGCAGCGCAGAGGGAACTGGTGGTCGCTGCAGCAGCTCGGGGAGGTCAGAAGGTGCAGGAGCAGGACGGGGCTGCTGCAACCCAGCAGGGAACAGGATGTGGTTGAGTTGGGCCGCCGACTGGAAACCAGACAGGACTGACGGCTGTGTCTCGCCGATGCTGGACAGCGATGACACAGGACATAACTAAGGATCAAGCTGGTTTGCAGGCAGGAAATCCATGGCCCCCTCAGGTATGGAGTTCCTCAGCCAGGGCTTGGAGGAAACTCCATAGTGAGCAGTAACCAAGTCTGTCTGTTAATATTTCTCACTGCTGGCCGTCCTCCAACACCACCTCAAACTCATCAGGTCCAGGATTAACCTCAGCTCCTCAGAGTGGACGTCTGCTGGGTCCATGTCTTGGTTGGATGCTGCTGTCGTGCCATGTGGTGGCAAAGAGGGAGAGGGAAAGGACCCAAACGCATCTCAACAGAGGAGGTTGTAGACAGGTAGGCAGGCAGGCGACGAGCAGGTAACAGGCATACATAAAACACTTTAGCTGAACAGGCAGACAGAACACCAATATGATGACGAACCAACAATGAACAAAGGAGGGCACTGAAAGGAACCTGGGGTTGTTCTTATTTTCTTCTAATGAAGAGTAGGAGGCTGCTGTGGCCTTACGGAGGGCCTTATATATTATGTTTCATATGTTTGAAGACTGTCTTGCCAGGATAAACGAGATTCTCCCAGATTGTTGGAACGCCATTTCCTTTCAGATTTTTGTGATGTTCGCTTTAATTTGTGGGTTTGGGGGTTAACGTTTGATGTTATTAATGTGTATTAAGTGGTTGGGGGCAGACAGCGTCATTATGGGGGGGTAACTGCTCCGTAGGACTGCAGCTCTGCCTCCTGGTCTCAGCTCTGGGTTGTCCTGGTTCAGGTCCACTAAGAAACTTGGCCAAATTTCTAGATATGAGAAATCTGTCTGTGCGTGCGTGCGGCTTCATACTGTTTCAGTTAATTGTGTCCTGAATGTCGTCACTTTTCATTTCTCTGCTGTTATGAACTCAGTCATGTGTCACATTCTGATTAATCTGCCAGCTGGTTTTAATTAATGAGTATTGGAAGGTCATTCTGTGTGTGTGTGAGTGTGTATCCTTGTACAGCCATCTCTGTGAGGACCAGTTTGCGTTTTAGACCTTGGGAGTGAGGACATTTTGGCCGGTCCTCACTTTTCAACAGACCTGCAAGGGGCTGTCTGAGGGTTCAGACCTGGTTTTAGGGTTAGAATCAGGTTTAGGGGTCAGGGGCTGGGGAATGCATTATGTCAATGAGAGTCCTCACAAGTATAGAAGTACCGGGTTGTGTGCGTGTGTTATTAAAGAGTAAAAAGCTTCATCTCTCTGCAGCTTAAGTATAATTTTTCTGGATGAAAGTAATTTAATTTAATTTACTTCAGAACTTTGGTCGCGGCTGCTGAATGTCCAAAAGCTTCCTGTTAACAAGTCAGAGGATACAAATATGAATTTTTTAATCAGAAAGCAGAAACATTTCTGTCACAAAATCATGTGAGAGGATTATTGATTCATGGATTGGCTGATGGCCAGGAAATGATCTGTGGTAGTACTGTTGCTACAGTCCAGGATCTGAGTGCTTCTTCCTCCCACGGAGAAGATTCTGGATCCATCCAGAAACCAGTTCAATAAGAGGACGTGATCCGACTCAGACGCCCCCCCCCCCCTCCTCCTCCTCTTCCTCCTCCTCCTCCCCCCGCCCCCCCCCCCTTGAACACCGAGCCCGGTTGAAACACAAGTTAAAAAAAGAACCTTGACAGTCTGACTTCTTCCCTCTTTGTAATGTTTGTATTGATTTCCTCTCAGTGTGTAGTTAGCAGCGAGCGGGGGCCGGGCCCCCGTGGGACAGATTTGCTGCTGCGAGGAGCCTCAGAGGACTCTGACGCTGCACAGATAACGCTGTGTTGAACCTGCAGCCTCTCGGCTTCACTTCAGAGCGGCTCTGCTGAGCTCGGAGGTCACGTGACTCAGTAAGAGGAGGTCTGATCGAGCAGCAGCCGCAGCTGCAGAACAGCCTTCCCAACGGCCAGCAGGGGGCGACCGCACGGTTGCAAAGAGAAGTCCGACTGTATAGAAGTCTGTGAGAAAGTGACCCGACTTCTCAGCTGATGTATTTCCTCAGTTTGCCGTTTCTGGTCTCAGTCTGTAGTGTCAAAGGTCAGCTTTTACCTGGAGCGCCTGGCATCCCAGAACCTTCCACCACTGGTCATTGTGATGTTCACACGCTCACCCAGAAACTGCTTAGCTTTCCCTTGATGTTCTTTTTTCCGTCATTTGGAAATAACACACAGAACAGATTATAAATGCCAGATAAAGAAGATTATTACATAAAAACTATATTACAGAATCCTTTCTTACAGCGTAATATGCTCTTATATTATAAGTAACTTTCCACAAATTATAAATAAGAACATTGCACAAAAACATAACCAACTATACGCAAACAGGTGAGTGCAAAATGCAACATGTAGCTACATCTACAGCCTTACTTCTCTAGCAGCAAAGTCCTCTATGATCCCATCATACGACAGCTGCTTCATGCTACTGACTGAAGGGCCGCTGTAGATCTGAGGTCGTTCACTTCGAGAAGCTTCTAGAGAAGAACTGAATGACAGCAATGTTCTAAACTGTAGCACATTTTTCATCTTATAACCATGAACAATAAACACAGAGAAACGTAAATCATTATTTAAATGTAATACATAAATGTGGCTGTTTTAATAAACCCATAAACGATGTACAGAAATAAACTTTGCTAATTTATCCAATTCAACGGAAAATACGGCGCAGGTTCGAGTGACTGTGACAGAAGCTGTTAGTTAATGAACGTTGGCGTCGTGTGCAACATGGATAAAGTGATCAGACGTCACCTCTTTATCCTCTTCTCTTCTTGTTTTCTTCACTGGGCGCCAGAGGGCTTCGCTCTCTGTGACATTATGATCATTTAGCAGTGAATCCGGCCACCCGCCACAATCAGCTAACGTTAACTGATGTCGCAGCGCTAGCATTAGCTGATAACTTAGCACCTCCCTCTTGTCCAAATATGGTCACTTCTGGTTCCAAAATACCAAGATGGCAATAATGCCAAATTCGAGGCTTCAGAAGGTAGTCCACAAACCAGCGGGTGACGTCACAGTGGCTCCGCCCACCTCTGTCACGCAGGCTGTGGACGAGGCTTACCTGTGTTTCACAGGTAGAGGACGTCAGTGACCTTGGTGACGTCACAGTGGCTCCGCCCACCTCTGTCATGCAGGCTGTGGGCGAGGCTTACCTGTGTTTCACAGGTAGAGGACGTCAGTGACCTTGGTGACGTCGTGAGGGAGGGGGCGGGCGCTGTGTGCTCGAGCTTCCGATGGTTTAGCTTCAGCCACCGTTAAAGTGAAAGACACTGAATAAAACGTGTCTGTATCATCGCTGCCGCGTTCAGAGCGTCATGGAAACAAGCGGCGCTGCAGCTTCGGGATTCTTTAATGTGAAGCGACGCCAACAGTAAGAGGAAAGCAGACGGAAAGAGGTTTAAAAGGTCTGCATGGCGTCTCCGTCCTCTCTCAGCTGCATCTTCCTCTTCCTGCCTGTGATGGTTCAGAGATGAAACAGGAAGCGTGTGGACGCTGCTCGGTGGAGATAACAGGCAGGAAACGTCTGTTTCTAATCCAGCGGTTATTCAGCTGGGATGAAACCTCAGAGGAGGACGAAGGTGGATTTCTGCCTTTTGGAGAAGAACAAACGAACACCTGAGGAGGATGTGAGTGTTTGATGGTGGCAGCGTTCAGAGGGTTGTGTTTAAGCAGATATGATGTTCTCACCACTGACCCCCCCCCAATGTTTTCATCCTGAAGTCCCAGAATGCACTTTGTCACAGTCTGACAGATGTTATAAATTCACTCTAAAAGCAGAATATCCGATTCAAATCACTCATGTTATCGTTCATATTCGTGCAGAGCGACAATAAAAAGAGAATATTAGTAAATGTTTACTAAGAGAGAACTGTTTAAACCATTAAACTACTTTATATTTCAAAGTGAAAGCAATGAAATATTATATAGGGATTAATATTAATATTAAATAGGGAATCTCATCGACTCCTTGAAACAGACATAAACCACACACAGAATAATAAAACCGTTCATTAAAAACATCATTCAGGCGGCTTCACGTTTCTAAAACACATTGCTGTTGTAATCTAATAGAATATAAATGTCCGTTCTTCTGGAGTTAAGCTTCCTGGACTTCAGCGGCTGTGATGCTGCTGTCTGCTGACACGGTCTGGAAATGACCTGCAGGTTCCACATTAACTTTAGATTTCATCTAAAAGGACTTCCCTTTGTTAGATTTATTAAACGGAGAGATGAAAGGAGCCAACACGTCCTCGTTGCTGCTGACTGCAGGTTCTCACGTGATAAAATCTAACTCAGTAAAAGGCCGTTTTCCCAGCAGCTCATGATTAATGAGATAATTAGAGCCGAGGGAGGAGACGCAGCGAGTTCAGTTCTCACCTTCAGCGGCATCAAACACACTTTAAAAAAAAAAAGAGTCATTAGTATTCAAAAGTCTCTCAAACCCAGAGAGGGGAATCAGAGGGCTGATTAATGCGAGTGTCGAGGGAAATGACTCGAGTGAGAAAATCAATTTTCCCTCTGCAAAAGGAAAAAGAGTAAGATGTTAGTTATTTCTTGTGTTTCTGTGCTTGTTAGAGTTTGTCTGAACAAAGCCGAAAGACAAACGCAGCCACTCCCTCCTGCTGGTCGTCAGGACGAACGCTCGCCGCGGCACAGACGTCGACTCACTAGACAGAAGATCTGCAAACTTACGACGCAGCGGGAAAATTAAAGCCCTAGTGAACCAATAAAACCAGGTTAATGATAGTTTAGATGTTTTTGTCGAATTCCACTTCAGTTTGAGTTACTCCATAATGCCAAAAGTATGTGGACAGGCCTTATAGGCAACTGGCAGGAAACAAGTTAAATCATGATAAATTAGAAACGAGGCAAACAGATATAAAGACAAGTCTTCAGACGGACCAGAGTTCATTGTTTTCTTCATGACGTTTAGGGATGAGAGGGAAGAACAGGATTCTTCATTAGAGGCAACAAAGGGTGAAAACGTGTTCATGAATCTTGGATATATCAAGTTAAATAAGATAATTAGCATAAGTGGCTCAACGCAGTCCCAAAGGTTTTACTATGTGGAATAACATTTACTCAAGTACTGTGCCTAAAACTATTATGCTGTACTTCTACTTGAGTGTTTCTATTTCAAACTACATACTTCTACTCCACTACATGTATTTAACAGCTGTGGTTAGTAGTTACTTTATTAAAGCTGTAGAAGCATTTGTTTCCTGTAAAGTTCTTATCAGGAAACGTCCACCAGAATGTTTCCACCTGTTTTTAAAGCAAATGCTTTTGTGTCCAGCGGTTCTGTTTAGACCCAGATCCTGGTTCAGGCTCAGCAAACACGGAGGTCTGTGGCTTCTGTACGGAACTAAAACGTTGCACTTCCTTCTCTTCCAGCGCTGCAGGTTTACGGACGGGTTTACCTGCCCTTCATGCAGTGAGGCGGCGCCCCACATCGGGGCTGCCTCCACACGTGTTGGGGAATAAGTGGTTCATGTCCTGGTTGATTCTTTACACTCCGCAGGGTTTTAGTACATTTATTGGACCAAATGCTGTTCATTTCCATTAGATGAAGCTGATGTTTGCGGTGAGATCAGCCTCTGCTGCGTCTCCATCCCTCGACCCTGAGAGTCGATCAAACCTGAGCGTTAATTCAGACCGTGATGAGCTGCAGGAGGACACCTCATTACTGTTTCTGTTCCCTTTCATTACTGAGCCTGTCCATCAGTGGAGGTCCGACTGTCAGCTGACATCAGACTGGGGGTTTGAACGACCGACGGCCGCTACATTGGGTTTCTGGCGAAGACAATATTCAGGATTTAACCGTTTGGTAAGCAGGAAACAGGACAGGACCCAAACACAGACAGCACAGGCAGACTGGTGCAGTTCAAGGATTTCCTGCCGCTTACTGGCAGGTACAGGTAGGCAGGTGCACAGGCAGCAAACAGGTGACAGGCAGGTAGGCAGGTACAGGTTCACGTGGCAGAAAACAAACCGAGGCCGAGGACGGAGGACTGACACAGACACAGGTGAGACTAGCCAGCAGTCAAAACTGGAGGGAAAAGACACAAAGGCAGGAAGTAAGGCACCAAACACAACAGGAGAGGTGAGTACTACAAAATAAAACAGGAAATGACTAAGCTCAAGACCCCAAACCATGACACGTTTTCATCCCGGTGAAACTAAAGAGTTCATTTCCAGCTTCGGGGCGGTTTGGTGTCTGTTGGAGTGCAGCTGATCAGAGTTCAGCTGCTTCCGTCTGCAGCTGCTGTGACGCCCCGATGTCACGACCACTGAATAGAAAGAGATTTACAAGCCTGACGTGTGGAGACAGAACGAACCGGACTGCTGGTCTGCAGGCAGACGGTCGAGCGGATTGTAAAACTAAAGGATCGTCCGGACTCTGAGCTGTCTGGACTGCGCAGGTTAGTTTGCTATATTTCTTTTTTACATCTAGTGGCCATGAAAACAACACACTCAACAGATTACAAGCAGCTGGTAAATGCCTTTTTTCAAAGTTTATCTTTCAGACCAAACCCGGGTCCTCATTAAACCCTTAAACAAGGGCCCCTCTCAGAAGGAGACTGGTGCTGAAACCCTGTAGACTGCAGTCAGGATCCTGGTCTCTTCTGAGAGGGAACTTCCTGTCAGAAGGTCAAACCGAGTCTCACCTCTCCACAACACGATGACTCTGATACAAACTGATCAGCTGCAGCTTTTCAAATCACTGACTGACAGAACCATGACGTTTCCAGTTTTCCAACTGACAATAAGTATTTTAGTTTGTTGTCAGTTTGGAGCTCGACACTCGTGGATGTTTCGTAGTTTCTGTTAAACTTGGGATTCTGGTTTACCGCTTCCTTTCTCTTCGCCTTCTCTCCTCTCCCTTTCTTTCGTATCAAAGTCTCTCTTCAACATCGGCCGTCCCTTTGTCAGAGCAGAAATATCCAGATCAACAATCATGTGATGCAGAGGAGTCTGACTTTGCTGTGAACTTTAACCGGCTGTTTGACCTCCTGCCAGCTGCTCTGCAGAGAGCCGGAGGTCAAAGGTCAAACAAAGAGGCTGTAAAGTCTGAGCTGAAACCTTCACTCTTCGTTTACACAGACAGTGTAGTGGAAGCAGCTTAGTCCTGCAGTCACAGTACTGCTGCGTATTCTGGGTACTGCTGGGTACTGCTGCGTATTCTGGGTACTGCTGGGTACAGCTGCGTATTTTGGGTACTGCTGCGTACTGCTGCGTATTCTGGGTACTGCTGGGTACAGCTGGGTACTGCTGCGTATTCTGGGTACTGCTGGGTACTGCTGCGTATTCTGGGTACTGCTGGGTACAGCTGGGTACTGCTGCGTATTCTGGGTACTGCTGGGTACTGCTGGGTACTGCTGCATACTGCTGGGTACAGCTGCGTATTCTGGGTACTGCTGCGTATTCTGGGTACTGCTGGGTACTGCTGCGTATTCTGGGTACTGCTGCGTATTCTGGGTAATGCTGGGTACAGCTGCGTACTGCTGCGTATTCTGGGTACTGCTGGGTACAGCTGGGTACTGCTGCATACTGCTGGGTACAGATGCATACTGCTGGGTATTCTGGGTATTCTGGGTATTGCTGGGTACAACTACTTCACTTTCCATGTGAGCATCTGAGACACTATGAAGGTGGTCTGAACATGTGAGCAGTTGGCGTCTGTTTGAATCGTGAAGTGGCGGCGACTCAGACTCAGAGCTGCTGGAGGGAGTTCAGGGAGGCCACCGGAGGAGGAGGAGACAGCAGACTTTAACTCCGCCCTCCAGTGTTGGTGCAGCCATCTGATTGGCTGTAAAAGTGTGAAGTTATCCGACTGTGACACTTGTGGTGGAGCTGACCTCCATCAATGATCGGAGACTCGTGTGGACGGGAGGTCAGGTCCCCACAGAGCCCCTTTAATCTGCTGACGGGTTTTATGTCCCGATGCAGCTGCCGTAGAGGAGCGCGCGTGTGTGTGTGTGTGTGCGTGTGCGTGTGCGTGTGTGCGTGTGCGCGTGCGTGTGCGTGTGCGTGTGTGTGTGTGTGTGTGCGTGTGCGTGTGCGCGTGTGCGTGCGCGTGCGTGTGTGCGTGTGTGTGTGCGTGCGCGTGCGTGTGTGCGTGTGTGTGTGCGTGCGTGTGCGTGTGCGTGTGCGTGTGTGTGTGTGTGTGTGTGTGACTGAGAGGCAGATCAGAGTCTTTGTAATGAAGAGAAGAAGTTTGTGTCACAAAGTGAAAACTGAGCAGCTGCTGGATCGTAAAGTTTGTTCACATAAAAACTAGAAAACTAGTCTGTTGTTACAAAAGCTGAAATCCCTGAAAACGTTTTGTGGATTTTGTCTCGTTTCATCCAAAACTCACCAGTTTAGTTACAGTTGGATATAAAGTGTGTGGTTATGCTTCCTGTTCACACTGTGAAGTGAGAAACCACACGTTTAAAGATGGAGGCCAAAATCCACAGAGCTGTGTCTCTGTTCCTGTTCTGGTTCTGGTTCTGGTTCTGCTCTCAGAAGAAGCAGCAGAAGCCTCCGTCACGTCCCGCTCAGGCAGACTCCGTCAGCTGCTGCAGACACCAACACGCCTCCTGGTGAAGCGCCGCGGCGCTGCTGGAGGCGGAGACGAGCCGCAGGTTGAATAACGAGTTCGACTTCAAGCTGACGACATGTAAATGTTCACCACATCAGTCGGTGAAGCGGCGGCGTCACGCTGCGCTGATATCCTGATGTCTGGTGGTTATGTCGCTGCCGGTATTTTTATTATGTTAAATATGTTTTTCTGTGTTGACACCGAGGACGCATGATCGGAGCCGTCACACCCTGTCTTTACCCCCCAGGACCCGGCCTACGCCTCCTTCCTCTTCGATAAGCTGCAGCGCCTCCAGTGGCCGCGTCGTGGCCACCGTGCTTCGGTCGACGCCCGCTGTGACGTCTGCGGCGCCCCCTTCCACCAGCTGAGACGCCTCGCTCTGCGTCGTGCTCTGGGCATCGGCAGGGACATGCCGCCTCGCCCCGCCGCCCCCAGTGTACCACCCCCCGCCGCCGCCACCCGCCCAGCCTCAGAAGGCAGCTGGGGGGGCGACGAGCTGCCGGTGAAGCAGCAGAGATGGTCGTCTGAGGAGCAGCAGGGGGGCGGGGCTCCGCTGGGATGGGGCGGAGTTCAGAGCACCTACCTGGGTGGGGGCGGGGCCAAAGGGCTGGCCACAGTCACGCCCCTCCCCCTGAATGCACAACACTACCTGGAGGGAGTGTGGAGAGTCTCCTGCAGCAGACCTGAACACACTACGGTAAGCAGGGAGGGTCAAACTGCATGTAAAGGGACACAAGGTGAAAACTAAAGTACCTGATTCAGACATGAAGAGGTAACCTGAGCAGGCGGGACCGGCAGCAGTAATAGTCAATGTTCAGAAAGTGTGACTGACCTGAGATCAGCAGCTGCAGTCAGGGAGCGTCTCCAACGGGGCGAGGGCTTTTCAGATTGTTCACAGATCAGACCAGCTGCCTTTTCTTTTTTACAGAGCAGCTTCTTCTTTTGATCATCCAAAGAATCACGTTATCAGAGGCCAAGGTTTGGACTGAAATCAACATACAGGACAAATCACTTTCCAACACGTAGGTTGTTGTCTGTGTGGGAGATTACAGGATTTACCTGACCTGTAAGACTCTAACCGGGGCGAAGGTGCCACAGTGTTGCTTTATATGATTGCAAATACACGACGTCGAAAGGCGTCAGATCATTCCGGAGCTGGAGGTCGAGTCACTGACTGAATCTGCAGAGAAGATTTATATCTTCCAATTCAACAGACCGATTCTGCTGGCGGCCGAGCGAAGCGCCGCACACAGAGAGAGGCGAACGTTCCTGATTACTGACCGTGAACTAAACACAGCAGGACTGAATCTACTGACCTGAGACCAGCTGAGGACGAACACATGACTTCTTGAACTATCTTGTCCACTAATAAATGTTCATCAAGCATTAACTTGTCACTTTGGTCTCCAGAGAAATGTGGCGTCATGACCTCATGTAGCTGTTTCCTGAGTCATGTTCGTTTTACACTTTGAGATGCAGTTAGGCTTCTTCATGGTGGCAGGAGGACGAGTGGAGATGTATTGTTTCCTTGGTAGACGAGCAAGCGAGCGGCAACTGGCTACAGGTTAAAGGTTACAGGCTACAGGCTACAGGCTACGGGTTACATGCTACAGGCTACAGGCTACAGGCTACGGGTTACAGGCTACAGGCTACAGGCTACAGGCTCGAGGCTACAAGCTACAGGCTACACGTTACAGGCTACAGGCTACAGGCTACAAGCTACACATTACAGATGACAGGCTACAGGCTACACGCTACATGCTACAGGTTACAGGTTACAGGCTACACGCTACACGCTACAGGCTACAGGAAACAGGCTACAAGCTACAGGTTACAGGCTACAGGTTCGAGGCTACAAGCTACAGGCTACACGTTACAGGCTACAGGCTATAGGCTACATGCTACAGGCTATAGGCTACATGCTACAGGCTATAGGCTACAGGCTACAGGCTACAGGCTACAGGCTACAAGCTACACGTTACAGATGACAGGCTACAGGCTACACGCTACATGCTACAGGTTACAGGTTACAGGCTACACGCTACAGGTTACAGGCTACATGCTACAGGCTATAGGCTACAGGTTCGAGGCTACAGGCTACACGCTACATGCTACAGGTTACAGGTTACAGGCTACACGCTACACGCTACATGCTACATGCTACAGGTTACAGGTTACAGGCTACAGGCAGGGAGGTATAAATCAAACGTGACCCAACACAGCAACGATGATGAACCAACAAAGGAAAACCTCAGCTTAAGTCCACTCAGGCAGGACAAGAAGACACAGGTGAGCCAGTAAACACAGGTGGGAACAATCAAACTTCAGGCTCTGAGACTCGAAGCACAACCCACAGACACAAGAGGAAGTGGACGAATGACAAAATAAAACAGGAACTAAGAGTCCCCGACACTTCATTGAATTAATTCCAGTGTGATTTATTTGGGTTATGTAACGTGAGCATAATCCCTGTAAATTATTCTCAGATTACATTCAACCACGATCATAACTGAGGCTTAAGGAACGATCGCTGGGATCAATGGGACATGATTACAGACGCAAATATAATCTGAGGTCACGAGCTGATCGATCAGACGGCCGCAGACGTCAGACTGACTGAGGTGACGGGATGTTTCACAACACCGCTGCTCATTTCTGCCAGGAAATGATCCTGAGGAGGCGAAGGGAGGGAGGGAGGGAGAGAGGG
>CM022481.1:27270308-27274062 GCA_011952105.1 Coreoperca whiteheadi | reverse complement strand
GCCCTTAAAGTGTTAGAGCAGTGTTAGAGCAGTGAAAGCCCTTACAGTTTTAGAGCAGTGAAAGCCCTTACAGTGTCAGAGCAGTGAAAGCCCTTACAGCACATATGTCAGAGTCAAGGCCTGCGGGCCACATCCGGCCCGCGAGAAGGTTTTTTACGGCCCCTGGGATGATCTTGATTTATTATAAGAACCGGCCCGCAGACCGCAGCAAGCCGGCAGCCCGCAGATCTTTTACACGCACCAATACTACATTTCCCACAATGCAACGGTGACGCACCGAGCAGTAGGCTGCTTCATTTCAATATTTATTGGCACAGCAGTTGTCAGCATCACAGTAAAATTAACTTTCAGATACCCATCAAAAATGGCAAAACGGAAGGTGGACACTGAGAACCGGGGGTTTCAAACAAGGTGGGAGTCGGAGTATTTGTTCACGGAGGTAGCTGGAAAACCTGTGTGTCTTCTGTGTGGAGAAAGTGTGGCGGTACTGAAAGAGTATAATCTGAGACGACATTATGAAAGTACAGTGAAGGCATTTAAAACCAAACTGACTCTGTGGGAGACGCAGATGCGGAAAGAAAATTTGAGCCACTTTCCCAGCTGCCAGACCATGAAAGAGAAGCTCTCTACCAGTGCGTTCCCGAGCGCACAGTTGGCTGATAAAATAGGTATGCTTGCCGCTGACTTTCGACGCCGATTTGCTGACTTTGAAGCACAAAAAAGCAGGTTGGAACTGCTCGGTAACCCATTTGCTGTTGACGTGGAAAGCTCACCACCAAACCTCCAAATGGAGTTGATTGACCTCCAATGCAATGATGCACTGAGGGCAAAATATGCGGCAGTGGGTGCTGCGGAGTTCGCCCGTTTCCTCCCCGACACAATGCCCCAGCTGCGCATCCAGGCTGCTCAAACGTTGTCTATGTTTGGCAGCACATACCTGTGTGAACAACTGTTTTCTTTGATGAACTTGAACAAAACATCACACAGAAGTCGACTTACTGCTGAACACCTCCACTCAATTCTGAGGATTTCCTCAGCTCAGAGCCTTACCCCGAACATTGATGAACTTGTGGAAAAGATGGGACACCACCAAGTATCACCCTCAACCTCAAACAAGTGAACATTACTGTGCAATCACATATTTAGAGTTTTTACTCAGTTCAAGTTTAAAAGTTAAAGTTTAATATTTGTTTTCACTGCATGTTACTTCTCCTTAAACAAAGTGTTGTTTTTGATTAATAGATTTTTGCACTTTATTTTATTGTATTTCAATCCAATTATATTTTAAAAATATTTCAGTTGAGTGGATGATAGAAAATTGCTATTATTGTTTTTTTCTTTGAAGTAAATTTAGCCCACTTTTGCTAAAATAGAAAATATAGGCTACTGATGGTGCCTTGAATACCGGTTTCTTTCATTTAATGTTCATGTTATGGGGATTTTTATATAAAGGAAATTTGTCTTTTGTGTCTGTTGAAAATTAAAGATTACTGACAGAGCCATAAGAAAATATTGCTTTATTTATCTGATCATATTGGAATATATTTGTTAGGTTTTCAGTAGGTTCAATTAGGTTCACTAGACTATATGCGTCATTTAAACATTTTTCAATGAACATTCGAACAGTCCGGCCCTCGGCTTGTAGCTAAATTTTTTATTTGGCCCTCCGTCCATTTGACTTTGACACCCCTGCCTTACAGTGTTGCAGCAGCAGCGTCCCTGTGCCTGTTGTCCTGTTCTATCTTCTGTCCTCAGCGTTCATGTAAAAGCAGGATGGAGCTGCTGCAGCTGGTGGAACGTAAAGCTCAGGTGGAACTGTTCTGCGTCGGACTGCAGCTGATGATTCTTCTCAGAGAACAGTGACGTAAAAAGGTCCATACTTCCCTCTGAGAGCTGCAGCAGCTGGAGAACGTGGCAGTACAGAAAATACTCAAAGTACAAGTACCTCAGGTACAGTGCTTGAGTTCATGTACTTAGTTACTTTCCACCACTGCCAATCTCCCACTCGACTGTCAGCACTCGCGTTGCATTGTGGGTAGTGTAGGCGCCAGGTTTTTAACAAGGATAAAATATAAATCTGTTTCTGCTCATCGGCTCTGATCCTTTTTGTCTGATAATGTAATACGAGGGGAATGATAAATAGTTTAGTGCCCCCCCCGACATGGAGCCTCACTGGGGGGTCGCCCTCTTCAGGATCCCTGCATCAGTGCGACATAACATCCGCTCGCCCCCCGACTGCTGCACAGCAGGAGCTAAACTTCATTTAAAATGGAGCAACATGAAAACAGCTGTCAGAGCTCGTCAATGGGGGGGGGTCAGGGCTTCAGCTGTAATTATCGGTGACAGACCCCCACCAGTCAGACCCCCCCCTCTATCTGATATGGTATGCATTAGCTGCTGCACGCTGTTCATGCTACAGGGAGCACAGAGGACGGGGAGGGGGGCGGGGGGCCTCGGAGCCCCCACAGGCCGAGCAGCTCCGTCAGCTGAAACATGGAGGAGGAATCAGGAGCGAGACCTCGCCGGGGAGACGTCCCCGTCCACGAACCCAGCGGCAGTCTGCGACGGCGGTCTGCGGGTGGAGGCGGCGCAGAGTTCAGGGTGTAATGGTGGAGCAGCTGCTGAGCCTCGCAGGCGCTACAGGAGCCTGTCAGATCAGACTGAGGGCTCAGGCTGTGGTTCCGGCACACCTTCCCCTGAGCGTCTGCCTGGTGCTGTCCCTGTTGTCGGGCCTCGCTGTGATTGGCTCGGCTGATGATGACAGCGTGTTCATCAGGCAGCACTTTGAGCTCGTCGCTGTAAAATAAATCTGACCTCCGCCGGTAAAAAGTCAAAGTGACCTGCACGTTAAATCCAGCTCCCCGCTGAGGAGGGTCGAGTTCCCCAAAGTGGATTTCTGGCTTTCGGCCCGAGCTCCCGTATCGACTTCCAGGGCCGAAGAGCTCCTCTCGCGAGGTTCTGTGGTTTCCTGCGTCTCCGTGTTCTCCACAGCCGCTGCAATGCACCAAAATATGACCCGCGACTCCAACAGTGACTGGCCTGGAGTCAGAGCTGCTGCTGACTTTGAGAAGCTACAGGGCTGTAAATCTGAACGTCTGGGACTTGAGCAGTGAAGTGGCGTTGGGCTCCGGCGGCCCTCACAGTCGGCTGGATGTTGCACGCGTCGTGTTTCTGCACGCCGTCCTCCTCAGTTGGTTGTCGAGTAGAAAATCCGACAGAGTTCCTCCGAAACGCTTCCGATGCGTTCGGCCGGGCGGCAGGTTCCACTTCACCTCCTTCGTCCGTTCGACGCTGCAGTCTGGAAACGAAACCTCCGCCCGGCTCGCCGTGGACGTGGGTCCCATCGGGCCTCCTCCCACTGCTGGGCTGATGGATTAACACGGTGCTCTCAGGGTCGAGGGTTCGATTCTCAGCAGAACGACGCAGTGTTTGGAGTCTTTGTGAGGCTGAAGATCACATGACAGAGGCGACACGTCATGTCCCAAACACTGTTCTTTAATGTAGATTCATGTTTTATTTGTTGGCGGCGCCGGGACGAGACGAGTCATCAAGCAGGGAATAAAGGACTTTTAGATCTTTTCTAGTTTTACAAATAAAAATCCCTGTTTGATCATTAGTCTGTTGCACATTCGGCAGTTTGTCCACAGCCTTCTCTCTTCGACGTTGTAAGAATATGGAGGTGGACACAATAAGGTGAACACCTGTGCCTTCCCCGTGAGAAGCCGTGGAAACGTGGACGAAGAGTCGAAGTCTT
>CM022481.1:27260308-27265308 GCA_011952105.1 Coreoperca whiteheadi | reverse complement strand
CATGGAGCAAAGCGATTGTTAACTTTAATGTTAGGTTATAAAATAACACAAATTCTATCATCTTAAACTGGAATTGCCCCTTCATACACTTTAAAAGCAAGTCAGTCTCCTTTTCATTAGTCTCCGAGGTCTCTTTCTGTTCGGTACGTTACAGTCACATTATTAACCCTCTGAGTCTCGCTGCCGCTCATGAGTCAACACCTGTGTGAAACAGACACATCACTTTTGTTTAGCGTGACATCTTTCACCACTAAAACTGTTAAACTACCCACTAATTACTGACAGATATCAACTGGTGGTTGTTGTTACCAGAGAGGGGAAGACTTCTTCTCTTTCTGCTCATTGTGGAGGTGTTTCTGTTTTTTCCTCCATGCTCACGGAAAGAAATGGGTTGGACATAATATGAGAAACACCTGTCGGGATGGTGCAACATGTCTCTGAAACAGTTTCAACACAAACTGAACATTACAACCTTCTTGAAGGAGGATTTATTGCAGGACTGCTGGATTAGACTGATTCTTAATGAAGTGTAAATGTCAGTTTTACCAACACAGTGACCTTGCAGCGCTGCAGTTTGTGTTTCCAGAGTTGCTTGTGATGAATGCTGCACCGTTAAACTCACCCTCGGTCTCAGTGGATTCCCTCGGGCTGAGCTCTCCTGTCCTTCATGGGAGCTGTAATTACACGCTCTGTTCTCTGATTGGACTCAGTGAGCAGGACGGAGGGATGAAGAGGAGGAGGAGGAGCACAAGGAGACTCTTCTTCTTCTCTAACAATGTCAGATCTGAGTTGGAGCCTTGATCCAACACTCCTCGTCTTCTTCTTCTCTGCCTCTTCTTCAAAACCTCTTTCCTACCTTAATGAACTGTTATAAAGAGGGAGGACACAGTTCCGGCAGCTCTGGATCAGCATGAAACCCTCCTCAGTACTGCTTCCGTGGACCGGCTCCCGGTGGTGGTCTGGTTCAGGGACATGACGTGTTAATTAATATTTAGCTGAAAGCACCATCTTTCAAACCCTGTGACCGCCTCTGTGAACGTCTCCGCAGCGTTAATGTATTTCTGACCGAAGCTTTGTGTCTCTGATGTTTTCTGTCTTCAGGGCGGCTCAGAAGCTCAGTCTGTCCCGCAGGAAGAAGTCCCAGCCGGGCCCCGCCTCGTCACCTGGTGAGCCCCCGGGGCCCCTGCTGTACACCGGGGGCTTCAGCGGGGCCCTGCAGCTCTCCCCGCCCGCCGTCCCACCATGCCTCCTCCGGGCCGGGTCAAAGGTCAAGGACACGCCGGGGATGGGGAAGGTAAGATGTCATGTTGTTACCCATAATGCCTTGCAGTGGATCAGAGGCCTAATCAGCTGGTTCTCAGGCTGATAGAATCTCATGAATCCAGTTTGATACGACAGCAGGGCGGCGGGTGGAGGGAAAGACCTGTGGTGGGGGGGCGGTGGGGGGCAGTGGGGGGGCAGGGTCATTTGATTGTTGGCGGAGCTTCCTGTTTCAGTCTGAAGGAGCCGAACATCCAACATGAGTTTCTCGTCTCACTGAGTCGGGAGGAGGAGGAGGAGGAGGGAGGTTCCTGACTCCGATCCACCTCCTGCAGTATCTTTGCCCCCCTTCAGCTCTGTGGCGCCCCCCCTCTTTAGTCTTTGTCCTACTGAATGTCCTTTCACCAGGGTTAAAATGTCGTTTTGAACGAGAAGTTCATTTACCGACGAGCTCAGTGAAGGTTTCTTCCCCCGGCCCTCAGCACCCATCCCGGGCCCCCACAGGATGAACCAGGAACCTTTTGATAACCCTCGGACTTGTCGTCCGGTGCCACTAATGGGCCAGACTTTCCACCTTTTAACTGATGAACTCTTCAGTTCAGATCAGCAGTAAATAATCTCCTTCGCGCTCCCCAGAGGATGAACTCTTTAGATTTGAATGACTCCATGATCTTTCCTGTAGCGCCACCCTCAGGACAGGCTTCACTTCACTGCTGCTCCGACAGATAAACGATCAGGATGTTTGTTCAGATTGTGGCTGAAGTGACCTGTGCAGCCTGTAGGGGGCGCTAGCAGCGCTTCACAGCGGCAGTCTGGCTCTCTTCCAGCAGGACTCGTGTCGGCTGGCATTATGTGTTTACAGACATCAGCTGTGTTTGCTCTCACTCTGCTGCTGGCTGCAGATCCGACGCTCGGCTGTCAGAGCTGATCGTGTTGCCAGATCTGCTGCCGTCTGCTCAGTGAAGCCGGAAACCTGCGGTGGATTTTACACCCGTCACACTCAACCACAAGACCTTAATCTCACGGTTCACCTCCTGATAATGCCATGCTCCCCTCACATTTCCCCTTAAAGTTCCATATGTTTGTTTATGGCTGATTGTCAGAGTCCCGTCTGCTGAGGCTGGAGCTCGCTGGCTTGCGGTTCTGTAGGAACAAGAAGGTGATCCAGGGGTCTGGGACCAGGTTTCTGTGGTGCAGAATCAGCAGCGTTTTCTCTCAGACTGTCTCTTTGCTTTCTGCTGCTGGAAACATATTCTGATCTGACCCAAACAACAACCTTTGGATGTCTGCAGGTGTGAAATCTAGATGAGACGTCTGGATATGTTTAGTGAAGAAATGAAGCCAGTAAGTCTCAGTCAGGTTCTCTTCTCTGCTTGTTTTCTGTCACGACTCTGCGAAGCCGACAAACAAACCACAGCAGTTAAAGTTTCTTCAAAGTCCTCATGGAACGATCAGTTTCACCTTCATCTCTGATCCAACCAGCATCTCCAGGACTCAACCTTCAGATCACTGTTCCTCTGATTGGATGTCTGGGCCTCAGCAGCAGCACAAGCAGTCACTGAGGAAAAGAAATAAAACTGCGTTTCAATGACAACGAATGAGTTCTGCTGCAGCTCGGACGTCCTGATCGCAGAGGTTTCTGCTGCTCTGAGATCAGATTGCCTGCAGGAGGCAAAGCAGAGTCATCGGAGCTTCCATCACACCAGAGCTGCTCGTCTGTGCCTGAACGCTGCCCTGCAGGCCTGAAGACGGCCGCCGCCACCCCTACAGACTCCTCCCGGTGCAACACATCCGCCACGTCCCGGCGGAGCGGCGCCAAGAGCAAACATCTCGTACCTTCAATCAAACACAGGAGATAAACTAACAGAGACTATTTAAAGATTTTAGAACATGATTTCAGGTGATTCGACTGGATCAAAATGAAACCAAAACCTTTGAAATGTTAAATGTTAAACGTCTCTAAAACGAACTGACGATTCAAATGTTTGAAACCAAACCAGCTGCAGAATAACCAGCCTCATGTATCTCTTTCACCAACTGGGTTAAACCTGCAGACTGGAGATCAGCTGCTTCCTGTCGGGTGATGATTCGCTCCGCCGGCTCGCAACGACACGTCGTTTAGAAACTGCTGCGTCTCAGATTGTTATTGGCTGCAAACCTGACCACCTCGCCACCTCCGAGCGCCGACTCAGCAGCTCTGAGACGGACCGATAAAACCCGTCAGAGTCCGAGCTGTCACATACACACACACATGTTTGTACAGCTATACTTGTGAGGACTTTCATTGACAATGCATTTCCCAGCCCCTAAACCTAAACCTAACCTAATCCTAATTATAACCCTGAACCTAAAACCAGGTCTGAACCCTCAAACAGCCTTTGAAGGTGTCTTGAAAAGTGAGGACCGGCCAAAATGTCCTCACTCCCAAGGTCTAAAATGCAAACTGGTCCTCACAAAGATGGCTGTACAAGGGCACACACACACAACACACACACAGCGCTGTGAGCTCAGACCCATCGCAGGTTTGAATCCCATCTCATTGGGGTTCGTGTGATAAACGCAGGAGTCCGTCACGGTCGTCACGTGCGTCCGTCTTCGTTAAAACCACTGAAACATGTCCGAACATGTGACGGTCTTTGACCAGTGACGTAACAGCATCAGTGGGTAAATCCTTGCGTCCTATTGGACGTGAGTCATCATGTGATCTCCTGTCTGTCACTGGGAACGATTAATGAGGTCCCGCCTCCTCTCTGATGTGGACTTCCTGTCTGTGTCCAGGTCAGAGTGATGGTCCGGATCTGTTCGGTCCACAGCAGCGAGTCCTCAGAGTCCATGTCCCTCCTCAAAGTGGACGGCAGGAAGAAGCAGCTGACCCTCTGCGAGCCGTCAGCCGGAGGGCGATCCTCGGCCCCAAAGACCTTCCTGCTGGATGCCGTCTTCTCCCAGGATGCTTCACAGGTGAGACGGGACCAGGTCCGGGTTACCTTCTGTACCCAGACGTGTTTCACGTCACACACATGAACACACACAATGTCCCGTATGACTCGCCATCGTCACCGTAGTGCTACAACTCCAAACACATCCGCCCCACGCGGAACAGAGAAAATCCATTAAACTTAAGGTGTTCCTTTCGTTTATACGTTTCGAAGTCACGAAGGTTCAGATGTCCGTCAGCGCGGATCTGAGGACAGAAAGAAATAGACGTGCGGTCGGGAAAAAGTGACGGTGTGGCTGAGTAACAACATGTAACGACATGCCGATATGCAGAAGCTGCCAGCGTGACGGCCCAGCACGGCCGCTGCGAACGCGTTCGGCGTTTCAGAGTGTTTGAACCATGTGACTGGAGTTTGCCTTTTTCATGATCATAATGTTCAGTTTCTTATCTTCTGCTTCGAGGAGAGAGAATCGGTGCTGTGGTTCGAACATGCCGCAAATACAGCCGAGCGTGCAAAGTGCATCTGATCACAAGCTGATCGGGATGATCAATAACAGCCTCAGTCTTTACCTCATCTTTAGTTCCAGGTGCTTCTCCGAGCGGAGAAACTGCTGAATATATAAATTCAAGGCACGAAGCCGAAGTTTGAGCTCTTCATCAGACGAGTCGCCTCCGCAGCAAGTTGTTATCTGCAGAGACAGAGTGTGTGTGTGTGTGTGTGTGTGTGTGTGTGTGTGTGTGTGTGTGTGAGTGAGTGTGTGAGTGTGTGTGTGTGTGTGTGTGTGTGAGTGTGTGTGTGTGTGTG
>CM022481.1:27246395-27258895 GCA_011952105.1 Coreoperca whiteheadi | reverse complement strand
CAAAGTGATCGAGGAGCGGCGGGAGAAGTCTGGAGCTCGCCTCTCCGTCAGAGTGTCGGCCGTGGAGATCTCCGGTCGGGAGGAGACGCTCACCGACCTCCTGGCTGAACTCTCGCCCTCAGCGGGGGGCCACCCGGAGGCCCCGGGGCCCGCCGTGTCGCTGCGAGAAGACCCCCTCTGTGGATCCCAGGTAGAGAACAAACTGCATCATCTCTGTTTCCCCTCCGGCCCTTGTTTCCTCCCTTCGCCTCCCCCAGAGTACGGTTCGCGCACCTGCGTCCAAACAACGCATCGCTGCGCAAAAGGTGCAGAAATGTCATCATGTGACAGTAACTGTGCTGTAAACATGTGTCTACAATAACCACAACGTCTCCGTTAATGATGCACTTAAATAAGCAGCATAAACAGATGCAGGAAACAGGCCGACGCCATCGGGTCACCTTGATGAGTTTCCTCTCTCAGACCTCCTTATCTCCTCTCCTCCTCCCTTCCTCTCCCCCTCCTCTCTGACCTCCTCCCTTCCTCTCTGACCTCCTCCCTTCCTCTCCTCCTCCTCTCTGACCTCCTCCCTTCCACTCCTCCTCCTCTCTGACCTCCTCCCTTCCTCTCCTCCTCCTCCTCGACCTCCTCCCTTCCTCTCCCCCTCCTCTCTGACCTCCTCCCTTCCTTTCCCCCTCCTCTCTGACCTCCTCCCTTCCTCTCCTCCTCCTCCTCGACCTCCTCCCTTCCTCTCCCCCTCCTCTCTGACCTCCTCCCTTCCTCTCCCCCTCCTCTCAGACCTCCTTATCTCCTCTCCTCCTCCTCCCTTCCACTCCTCCTCCTCTCTGACCTCCTCCCTTCCACTCCTCCTCCTCTCTGACCTCCTCCCTTCCTCTCCCCCTCCTCTCTGACCTCCTCCCTTCCACTCCTCCTCCTCTCTGACCTCCTCCCTTCCTCTCCCCCTCCTCTCTGACCTCCTCTTCACCCCGGAGACTTCATCTCTGTCCACAACTGTCCAATTAGTCCCCTCCTTCGTCTTTCCGTTCTCATTCAGTCTGTTTTATCTCCCCCGGGCTCCTTCTGGCTGAGACTTGTTTTTTAATCTCCTCTCACATTAATCTTCTTTTCCCGTCTTCCTTTGTGCGCTCTTCTGTCAGATTTCAGCTCTTATTCTCTCACTTTTATCGTCTTCAGAAACTCTAAATGCCATCTTTTTCTGCTCTTCATTCTGCCGTTACACTTCCTGTTTACAGCCTCCAAATGTCTCGGGGGGGGGGGCACAGTGTCCGACCTCAAACAGGCTGTGAGAACAGTGGGACATCATGGTCTCTCAGTTTCATTTATTAGCTTCCTTTTCCTCTGAGGTCTCGTTATGTCTCTCTCTCTCCATCAGCTGCAGAACCAGACGGAGCTGCGGGCGACCAACGCCGAGCGAGCAGCGTTTTTCCTGGACGCCGCCCTGGCAGCGAGAAGGAGCAGCCGGGCGCCTGGCGACCAGGAGGCCCGGAGGAACTCCCACTTCCTGTTCACCCTGCACCTCTACCAGGAGAGGCTGGACAAGAGCAACAAGGCAGCAGGTCAGTGTGTCTGCCGGACGTTGTTCAGTGATGTTCCTCGCGTTCACTGTTGGTGACGGACATGAGACTCTCCTGCTGAACCATCAGAACAAAGCAGGAAAAACTGCGTTAGAAAATCAAGAAAGTCGAAGCTACACGAAGTCTCCAGGAGAGAAGTGAACTACGACTCCCAGCATGCATTTCATTAACGAACATCCAGTCACAGCTGTACATGTTCCTTCATCACCATGAACACACACACTGTAGTTTATCCTGACACACACCGTCCTGCCGCCCCAAACACTCACTACAGCACCACACGTGGATTCATCCGCCGCTGGAAATAGTCCCCAACAGACGCACTGGTTCCTCCTGTTGGTCTGATAGAAACTACTGAGCCTCTTTACACATTAAGCCGACCTTTGTTTTCGTATTCGGCCTGAATTGTAGAGAATTGTAGCTTCCAGCTAAGCAGCAGCGAACATACCTGTGCAGGTTACAGCCACAGACATCATGTCGACATCAGCTCAACAGAAACCTTAATGGAGAAACAGCAGGTTAAAGACACCGACGCCTCAGGCGAGAACACAGCTACCGTTAGTGATTCTGCAGCTCTCTGCTATTCATGCCCAAACACGAACCTGCTAATTAGCTTCATCTGGAGCTGCCGACATGCTCAACAAGCACATTAACGAGCAGAGAGGCTACGCTAACGCCACCTCCGCCCACGTCTACCTGTCACAGCAGAGACATTTCCACAGATATTCGCTGCTGGAATAAATCTGCATGGCTAATGAGGCCTGAAGCCTGAGCGTCCTGCAGTGTTTATAGACCAGCAGATAGAAAACGATACACTCAGCCGCTCTCAGCAGTTTCTAAATGTTGCTGATGCGGGCAGTTGATCGTTCACAGCATCATTTCTCTGACTTAATGAAATGAGCAGGCAGTTAAATGAACAGAGAGACACTGATGCCGACCTGAGCTGGTAAAAAACGAGTGTTTTTAAAAGAATTTTAACCAGAACAAATGTGGTATTTTGAACATATTATGCATAAAAATATGTATATATTAAATATTATGGAGTCGTGAATCAGATTACTTAACACTCAAATTGACAAAATCAGAAAAGACTGCTGGACTTTAATTTGACTTCACTTGGACTTAGATTACTTGATATCGTCCCGAAGCCCAAAGGTTGAGAATTAAGTCGTACTCACTTTTCAACACTTTGAGTCAGTTTGACAGCAGCCAGCTTGTTGGACTTTGTGGACTCTGGACTCGACTTGTGGACTTGCTTGTCTTGACTTGGATATTGACTTGGTCCTTGAAGTTCTTGCCTTGGTCCTTGATGGTCTTGACTTGGTCCTTGATGGTCTTGACTTGGTCCTTGATGGTCTTGACTTGGTCCTTGATGGTCTTGACTTGGTCCTTGAGGGCCTTGAATTGGTCCTTGATGGTCTTGACTTGGGACCTACGTGGCTTGTGAAACAATGACTCGTCCCACCTCCGCTGGGTTGCATTGACCTTTTCTGGGCTGAGTTGTGATTTATAATGGAGGAAGTGTGTATTGTGGTTCTTGTTGTCCCGTGGAGGCGGTAGACACCATCTCCTCTGACACCAGAGCTGTTGTTATCTGCTGTATTGTTGGTTCTTTGCTCATGCACTGACCCTGTTTGCTCGCAGACATCAGTTAATCCACCGAGCAGAATCACTGCTTCACATTTTTAGCGGGAAGTCTCCGCCCAGCCCAGGGTCCATAGAAATGTTTTCATCTTTAAAAAGGCATGAATTTCTAACAGCAGCCGCAACGATTCCTTTACTGTATGTGAGGGATTATACTTTATTGATGTCATAAAGAGCAGAAGATGCAAAGAGACTTTTTATCTCTCGTGCCAGCCAGTGTTTGGTATTTCAGCTTGATAAATAACTTTAAACAGCCAATCAATTATTAAAATAGCCATTGATTATGTTCCTGTCTATAAACAGATCAATTCAATGACCAGTAATTTAACCAACCATCGTCCCGGCACTAATGAGCAGTTCAACGTATCTCTGTCTCTCAGTGTCGGGTCGGAGTCGTCTCCACCTCCTGGATTTGGGGAGCTGTGAGACGGACATCAGCAGGACCAGAGAGGGAGGCGGAGGTCAGTGTCTGTCTCTGTCCGCGCTGGGAAACGTCATCCTGGCCCTCGCCAACGGGGCCAAGCACGTTCCCTACAGGTACGAGCTCCCACTCTGCGTATTCTAATGAACCCAGCGGGGGTTAAAGGTCACAGTGAGGAGTGAGGGGAGGACGTATGAGCCAGGAAGACAGAATTTAGTCTTATGTGGTTGATTAGAATGAATCAAATCAATAAACACACTTTTATTCATATTTAATTTTCAGAAATGTCTGATATTTGCATAAAACCTGAAACAACAGCTTAATGATAACATACCCATCGTGAGAATGGGGATTTGCCAAAAGAAAAGGGCTGGATCTCAGCTCTGGTGTTGTGGTTAACATAAGAGGCTTAGATGCAGTATGCAGATTCAGTATGTGAATCTAGCTTTGCTCTTTTCAAAGGCAGGATTTCATTCCACACAGTTTCTTCAGATCGCTTGTGACGTGGAGTTCAAAGTGAGCTTCATTAATGTGGAATGAGAGATCATTCCTATTCCTCTTTGTGCCCAACCTTTGCGTGGGGTAATGAATGGTTGCTGGGATCCTGTGGGGTTTCTCAGGCCTGTGGTGCTTCTTTTTTTTGGGGCTAACGAGGGGTTTCTTGATGTATTATTCAGGGACAGCAAGCTCACCATGCTGCTTAGTGAATCCCTGGGAAACATCAACTGTCGAACCACCATGATCGCCCACATCTCCGACTCTCCGGCGAACTACATGGAGACGCTGACCACAGTGCAGCTGGCCTCCCGCATCCACCGCATGAGGAAAAAGAAGTCGAAGGTACTTCAGGTTTGATTTCTCCAGCTCAGTGCTGTCAACGATCTCTGTCACAGGTTGAAATATATGATTATTAGTTTGCTGATGTACGTCAGCGGTCAATTAATTCCAAAATGAACGCAGTAGATTAGGAAGCTTTTAATGTCTTAGCAGATTTTAAAAGTTCCAATATAGTTTTGTAATAATCTAGTCCCAACAGTATTTAACTGAAGTTGTGTTTATTAATTGTAATATTTGCCGAGTGGAGGGAGTTCATTCGTGCCATTTCAAGAAATTTTTCATCCTTACTATCTACATATTTCCTTCTTCATGATGAAAAAATCAAAGAAAGCAGTTTGTTTATATGATAAAGGCAAAATATATAAACCGATATATATAGGTTCATAGGATCAGGAATGTGAAGCAGGCAAGTACACCAACACTTCATTTACAAGCACAAGAAAAACTATCTAAAAATATAAATGTGACAATGTTAGAAAAGAGATGAAATACCCAACAATAACCGACACCAGAAAGGTACATTATGAGTGCAGGTTCCAGTCTATACACAAGGTAAACTTCTTGTACTGTGACTGTAAAGCCAAACTTTCTTCCATTTGAGCAAAAAAACAACATGAAACAAGAGCTTGTTTGCTTCTGCAAACCACAGGTCGCCACACGAGCAGCGCCTCTTTAATGAGGCGTAAAACATTTAAGTCTTTCCACTGAATCACATATTTTGGGGGGTTTTCTATTTTGCTTTTTATTGTATGAATAAAAACTGTTGGCAAAACATGCTTAACAATTGGATTTAATTAAATTTCCGGGGCTTTTAAAGATTATTCAGATAGTTCTATGGGAGTTACAAAGGTTTTGGTCTCTGAATGAGTTTGACCTGATTTCCTGAGGCTGGTGGTAGTAAAACCCTTCCACTCTTTAATGTAAATCTGTATGATCAGGTCAGAGAGTCACACGGCCATAATTCAGTGAGTTTTTTCTACCATGACATGACAGATAATCAATATCACAGTTCCTACGGGGACGGTAGCCTCAGTGGTGAGATGAGAAAGGCATTCACTCTCATTAGAGGCTGTATTTGTATTATATACTGTAGATTGAAAAAAAAATATCATATGGACACAGGAGCCTCAGGCTTAGACATCTTATTGACGTTAATTTAATCTTGCCTGCAGTGTGCACTTTTAACCTCACACTGTATCGACAAAGGATGTTCCAGAAATGGATTTGTCTTCAGGTTGATTGCTGTGTAGTTCAAGTCTCTTTAGTGTGCTAATGGTCTGTTCCTTCTCTTTAATCTGCAGTATGCCTCCAGTTCGTCCGGAGGGGAGAGTTCCTGCGAGGAAGGCCCATCCCATCGACCTCCTCATCTTCGACCCTTTCACCCTCGGACCGTGGCCCTCGATCCGGACACACCTCTGCTGCTCTCTAGCGATCCTGACTACTCCTCCAGCAGCGAACACTCCTGTGACACCGTCATCTACGTCGGGCCTGGAGGGACAGCCATCTCGGACCGAGAACTGAGTGATAACGAGGGACCACCTTCCTTTGTTCCCATCATCCCCTCCCTGAACAAAAAGCGAGTCAAAGACGCACCCAGGTCTGATGGCGATCACTTTAAGTGTAACACGTTTGCAGAGCTGCAGGAGAGACTCGACTGCATTGACGGCAGCGAGGGCCCGGCCACATTCGCATTCGGCACAGAGGGCAAAGCAGCACAAGCAGCAGCGCTCAGAACTCAGACTGGAGCTACTAAACCTACAGAGGCAACGTCTCCACCCAAACCTGATAAGAACTCCTCCAGCAGGTTCTTAGAAAGCACACCAACCACATGCACAAATAAACCCGATGAGGAACAATCCAAATTCCCTTCAGCCGGCAGCTTCATGGACACTTCCAAACGTACAAGTGCAGATGGGGAAAAAGTTTCAGCCACCCCCTTTCAGCCATGTATGGTAAAGCCCAGTCGGACTTTTTTGCAGGAGCCTGTGGTGCGAGAGAAGGTCTACCTCAAAGGAGGTGTACCCAAGCCGTTGGCGTCACCATCCTTACCCAGGACATCCAGGGCAGAATCTCAGCCTGGGGAGGTTGTCGGTAGGACTCCCCCAGTGGGTATGAGTCAACAAGCACTGGGGCAAGGCCAACCACTGGGGTCCCCTAACACAGAAAGGGCCCCTCATACACGTAGATGCCCCATGGAGGTCAACAATCTTCGGGCAGCGCTCCTAGGAAGATGTCTTGACAAGGATTTTCTGAGGACTACCATTACACTGCAGCAGCCTGTGGAGCTGAACGGGGAGGATGAGCTTGTGTTCACGGTCGTAGAGGAGCTTCATCAAGGCCTTGTCCCAGACAATGGGCGCCCCTCTAACCGCCGCAGCTTCAACAATGACTGCTCTCTGCAGGCCTTCACCTCTGGCTCTCGCCCTGTAAGCATCATCAGCAGTATTAACGATGAGTATGATGCTTACACATCTCAAGAAGGAGCTGTGGGACCTGGAGCTGATGTTGGCACTGACTGTCAGGAAATGTTGTTTTCCCAACATGGCAACAAACAGTCAACTGTTGGCTCATGGCCAAGTGAAGTGAGTGCTGATTCCGCTGAAAGTGAAGGCACTCATTCAACAAACAGGCTTTACTTGAGGGATAAAAACTCGGCAGCAGAGAATGCATCCATGCTAACCTCGCCAAGTGTATTTCAGAAACAGCTATTTTTGCAGCATGGTACCAAGAGCTCCCTGAATGACAGTGGCATCTGTTTCTCAGAGCTGGACAGTGGCCATGCTACTCCAAACAAACCTTTTACCAAGTGCCCTCCCTCCCTTGACTCAACCAAAGCCTCTCTCAAGGTGAGAGCCAATACTCTGAACACTTCAGTGTCAGCCCAGATTCCCCATCACACCAACCATTCCAGTCTTCCCAGAAAAACCAAGCCTACCTCATCTGCAACTGTGGGCTGCAACAGACAGGAAGGCAGACATGATGACTTTTTGCTTCAGGGAAGCAGTGACTTTGATCCCAGAGAGGTTGAGTTTCTTTCTGCAGGTAAGCCACCAAGAAGTGGCATGAGTAGTGTCTCATCTAAGAGGCCCGGAGGGAACAGTGACAGCGTACCTCGGCCACCAAAGCCTCAAATGTCGTCTTCAGCTCAGAGGGTTGTGGACGGTTGTGAGAAGTCCAGCAGCAGGAGAGGAGATACTCTCATCAAGCTGCCACGACTCACCCGAGGTGCAACGACTCTAGGAACTGTTTCTATTCCCAAGAGTTCTGAATCAAAATGGGGTCATGAGGGCACTTCAGTGACGGGTACCCTGAGGTTTTCATCCTTGGGAAAAAAGTCAAATGGGCAGAAAAGCAGCATGATCTCAAAGTCTGGATCCGGAAACATCTCTCCTCCTGCTCCACCTGTCAGACAGCCAAGCCAAGAACAAAACACAAGGACTGCACTATCTCCAAGTGCCTTAAAAACAAGCAACGACATTGGAAAGTCCTCATTCCCTAAAACAACAACAGAGGAAGAATTCAACATCAGGCTCCGGGCAGATTCATTCAGCCAGAGGACATCTAGTTTAAAAACTGAACATAGCTCTGCCAGGACATCTTCAAGCCTGAAGACACGAGGGGCCAAAGCAGAGTCTTCCAGGTACTACGAGAGTCTGCTGTCTCTGGAGAGATGTGACAGTCAAACCTTAGCTGGCTCCAAGCCTGAACTGTTAAGGGAGAACAGTGGTGCTACTTTAGGATGTAACAGTAGATCCAACAGATCAGTGCTAAGACTCGGAGTTCCAGCCTCCACCTCCACATCTGCTTCTTCTTCCCAAGTTCCTCCTGGTGTTTTTGCAAATACAAGCAAACTGGGGCAGGTCAAAGGCAACAGCTCAAGAACAGCGGTTTCTGGTGGATCAAAGGTACGAACTCTGTCTACCGGCAGTTCCAAGAGCCTGAGCCCCTCCCCTAAACCACTTGATAATGTAGCCGGACACAACACTATCCTACCTCCAACTGTTAAGTCCCCAGCTCGGTCGGGGACAGGAGTCAAGACAGGAAGGGGAACCATCATGGGCACAAAGCAGGCCATCAGTAGGGCGGCTAACAGCCGGGTTAGCGAGCTAGTCCGTGGAAGCCAAAGGAAGCAGCTCAGCAGGGGGCCCGGATTAACAGGAAATGAAGCCACTGACAGCGGGTCTAGTAGTGTCAGTGGGTCGCCAATCAACACGCCGCTGCCATCACCTTACAGCAAGATCACAGCGCCTCGGAGGCCGCAGCGCTACAGCAGTGGGCACGGCAGTGACAACAGCAGCATCCTCAGTGGTGAGTTGCCCCCTGCCATGGGTCGCACCGCCCTGTTTTACCACAGCGGGGGGAGCAGCGGCTATGAGAGTATGATCCGAGACAGCGAGACCACCGGCAGCACCTCTTCAGCGCATGACTCCATGAGCGAGAGTGGAGTGTGCTCGTCCAATAGAGGCAGAGTTTCTAAATCGCCCAAGAAGAGAGGAAATGGTGAGTCCACTTTGAAAAGAAAGAAAAAGATGCCAAAGATTCTGAATATTTTAGTCCATAATTAACAACCAACATTTGTCAAGTTATAACCGCAAACAAACTTTTAAGATTTAACTTTACTCAACAGTCTAAAGCCCTGCTACAGTGGCCTCCTCTAAAGGTGGCAGGCTTTACTACGCCCTGCAGTCTCACACCATGTAAATCTGTTGGACAACATCCTGATGAATTGTGGATTATTAGTCTTACCAGCAGTGAAGCTGAAAATGTAAAGTTTGTCCTGAGGGTGACTTTAGAGAAAAAGGTCATGGGGTCATTAAGAGGGTTCAATCTCAGGCTAGCAGGGATGTGATCAGGACATCAGGACAATCAGCATAATAGATTTCAATATCCTTTATATTCATATGCACATTTTAGCTTTATGGTTCAAGAAAATTCATTAGGATTCTTCCTTCGAGAACCATAAATATCCACAAATTTGCACAAAACTTAAAACGTGGCACCGAAATGTGTCTGGATTATTTCCTTTTATCATTTTTACCAATTTCTTAGCAATGTAGAGACTTAGTGGTTGTTATATCTGATCTTACACATCAGTATACACCGCTGCTATTGAGTCATTGTAAATATAGTTAGACTTTGGATAACTGTAGGCCTAGTACATTGTATTACCTGGTGTTCTCATAGTAGCCAATTGGGATGTATGTATGGACTACATTGGTTGCTAGTGCACATTAGCATCATGTCTGTTTTTCTGAAGATAGATTATAGCTTGTATTTTTGTGCCCATTAAAAGTCGTAAATTGTGAATGAACAAAAAGCAACAGCTCATGTAGAAGAATGTAAAAGTGAACACTCAAAAAGCAAGGCTGTATAACTTTTTCATCTGATCCAATTATTATTGAAATTAGGTTTTATATCATCAAAGTTAATGGCAGAAGCTCAATGCTCAAATTTGACATTCAACAGCTATTTCTCAATGTATTGATTCAGAAAGTGAAAGAGCCATAAAACTCGTCTCTCCTGGAAGCTACGTCGGGAAATTAACATATTTATGGCTTCTTCCAAAATGTGCTCCCACCCATCAGAATGTGTGATGATGGGATGAAATCGGCTGTTCGATACAATATTTTCATGAATGAGGAGTACAGGTATTATTGCTGCAGGAGCATCCATCACAGGCTGCTCTCCTCCCTGATATTTCACCGCATGAATTTATCTCCCGAGCGTTATTGTGAAATCTACATCCATGCACATTATCTGGGACGATGTTGTAGTGTATTGTGCCTCTGAGCTGTTGCCTTACTGCAGCTGATTGTGATTCATGCGGGTTGTTGGCGGCGGCGACGCACAGGTCAGGCAGCCTGATGGATGGAACCAGCACTCGTGTGATCTGCCTGCCATCAGTCTGTGGATCTTGGCTCGTTTCTGCCTCATGAATATTTCATGAAGCCGCGGCAATTCCCGGTGTACATATCCAACTCCAATTATCACCCACACACCCTCCCTCCCCATCCACTACACACCACTCCAAAGCACACACACCCACGCACCCTCCTCCTCAATCTGTCACTATTTCCTCACTTAGGGGCCCCGAGTGTTTTTAGTAATCAGCCGTGGCTTTTTGTTTGTGGTGCACGCTGTTGCTTTTGGTTTTGCTCTTTGCAGCTATGATAATCATAAAATTAATTTGTGCAGCAGCTATCTGACAGCCACGTGTACAAAGTCATTAAAAATAAGATTGAGGTCTTCAGGTTGACAGCGGCGGTTTCAAACCTTATCGGCAGCGCAAATGCTTGTTGACACAGAAGGGAGGTATTGGTAAACTGGCTCCGAAGATGAGGCTAATTAAAAATAATGAGCTGTGTGGGCTGCCTGTCATCTACTGATATCATGAACTAAATATAACGTTATTTCAGGGATCCTTTCGCCTCTGGACAAAACAAATCACGTCATTCCTGTATTCATTTTATTCATTTTCCTCCTACCAGGTTTCCAGCGGCGCCGTCTGATCCCAGCCCCCCTCCCGGACACCTCCTCTCTGGGCAGGAAGGTGGGGGGTCAGTGGGTGGACCTGCCGCCGCTGGGGGGCACCCTGAAGGAGCCCTTTGAGATAAAGGTGTACGAGATCGACGACGTGGAGCGCCTGCAGAGGAAGAGGGAGGTGGCGACGGGGTCAGAGGTGAGGCGGACTCCATCTGCTCGGCTCTCTGTTCAGGAGAATTAAATCATGTCTGTCGCCTCTCTGCTGGTCGAATCATCAGCACAAACACTGGGCGGCGAGCCAGAACCAATCACACGAACAGATTTGTCCTTAACGTCCGAGTCATGTGCGAATATCCGCCAAAGTTCCAATTTTTCAACTCACGTGAATCGAGTCCTTCGCGCCGCAGAATGTCTGTTCTAATGCGCCTTTGCATTGACTTAACATGTAAATCACTCACGCTTATCGCTTCATTCCTGTCTGGTGTGAACGCAGCATGAGAGTCTTTCTGCAGGTCTCAGTCCAGAATCCCCCTCTGTTATAAGACCGACAGCGTTACCTCCCGTGAGCTCCTCTCCCTTCAGTCACGGCCGCTTTGCTTAAGGAAGCTTTTTATCAGCGTCTAACTGCATGTCCGACGATTCCCTCCGACCGCTCTGACACGCCGTTGGCAGCTGTAATACTTATACCAAAAAAATGCCTTTAACAGGGAAATAATGTTAAGAAGAGCGGTGGAGGAGGGCTCCCTCGATGTCGTGTACACAGAACAGACCGACATCATGATAGATGGGAAACGTGTGAAGAACGCAGTCATGTCTCTCCTCTGCGCCGGCCTTCACTTAGCTTCAGTATCACCGGTCCAGCCTGAGGTCAGGCTTATCGCTGACTGAGTTTATCGCTGAGTCAATTACCGTTTAGTCTTAATTGGTCTGGATGGGAGTGATGGCTGGAGGAGGAGGACGCAGTGATGAAAGAAGGTTTGGCCTTGGCTGGTTGGTCTTTACGGCCGCCGCCTCTCGCTGTGTTAACGGGTCATTAACCTTCAGTGAATAATGTGTCGAGGGAAGGAAAGACATGAATTCAGCTGGATGGAGCTCTGATTTATTTTCAATTAGAGAAAGATGATCTGCAATTCATCTTGTAGAGACGCGGCGTTGCAGAGTGTGATGTTCTCTTTGTGTTTCTGTCTCCTCTCAGCAGCCGTTCCACGATGTGGAAAAGGTGAGTGAAACCTTTAAGACGAGATTGTTACCAATGAGCCCGCTGTGTGCAGCATTGATAGGCTAATGTTAGCGTCTGTGTACGTCTTTAACAAACCTTGTTTCCCATCCCCATATAACGATGTTTAAAGGTAGAATGAGTCCGATCAGTCGCCCTCCTCCCGCCTCAGAGCGAGCAGCGGGGGTCGAGGGAGCGGCGTTAGTGTGGAACAGACAAAGAAAACTATCTTTTCTGAATGTTTCACAGCGGTTACGTTCTAAACATGCCAACACCTCCGCACCACGCTGTGAAGGACTTTGAGCAGACGAGAGAGGCGGAGAGA
>CM022481.1:27214914-27233339 GCA_011952105.1 Coreoperca whiteheadi | reverse complement strand
CTGTGGTACTTTTACTGTAGTACAACATGTGAGTACTTCACTGCAGCAGGAGCTGCGATACACAAAGCGCTTTAGAGGACCCTGCTGCTGCTGCGGGGTTCTGCGGGGTTCTGCACAGACCCTTTGTTCCTCGGCGGCCCGGAACACTGAGTCCGGTGCGCCGCGGCAGGAGGAGTCCCCGCGGTCACTGGGCGCCTTTGTGTGCACAGACACCTCCGCGCTCTGCAGCAAACCTCCCCGCGCAGCAGGCGGGGGATCCCGGCTTCATCAGGCGCCGCGCCCCGCCGGAGGATCCGGAAGGGACGTTGATCCAACCAGACACGGATCTGGTTTGTGTGTGAAGAGGAAGAAGGAAAACTTGAAGCAACAGAGAGACTAACGGAGGAGAGGAGGAGTGAAAGGGGCGGTTACTGTGGCGAGGAAAGAAAGAAGTCTGGATCTCCAGACGCAGAAGTGTCTCTGACGGGACCGGGATCGATCTGATCCTCAATAAATCGGGAACAAATGGAGGCAAAGGGGTCCGACAGATCCGCCGGGGGTCTTTGTTCACACCTCGGCTCGGCAGCTGCAGAAATGTCGCCACAGATCAGCGCAGAAAACTGCTTCGAGCTCCTGACAAAAGCCAAGAGCGGCGGCGCGGAGGGCGAGAAGGACCGGGTCTACCGCTACATGAGCGACCACTACCTGCAGGTGCTGCGGACTGCCGCTGTGTTCGGCCGGCTGACAGCGGGGGAGAGGGAGCACATCCTGGCCCGGAGGATGGAGGGGAGGAAGGTGCTGGCGGTGGCCGAGACCAGCGAGGTGTACGACCGCGGGGGGAGCCGGGAGGACAGCCGGCCGCAGAGCCCGCTGCTGCCCGCCCCGGAGGACACCAACCACCGGCGGGTGCTGTGCCTCCACCCGGACCGGCAGCAGTGGGAGGTGCTGACCAGCCTGCCGGAGGAGGTCCCGGCTAAAGGCTCCGGGATGTGCACCATGTACAACTACCTGTTCGTGGCGGGGGGGATGAGGGCCCACGGGGACGGCCGCTCCAAGGCGTCGGACCGGGTCTTCTGCTTCAACCCGCTGACCGGCCTCTGGAGCCAGATCCGCCCGCTGACCCAGCCCCGCTGCCAGCTGCGGCTGGTCTCCATGGACGGCTACCTGTACGCCATCGGAGGGGAGTGTCTGTTCACGGTGGAGCGCTACGACCCGCGCGCGGACAGGTGGAGTCCGGTGGCGCCGCTGCCCAAAGGCTCCTTCGCGGTTGCGCACGAGGCGACCTCCTGCGGCGGGGAGCTGTTCGTGTCCGGCGGCTCGCTCTTCTACCGCCTGCTGCGGTACGACTCCCGCCGGGACGAGTGGGAGGAGTGTCCGTTCAACGAGAGCCGGCGGCGGTCCACGGACATGGTGGCGCACCGCAGCCTCGTGTACCGCTTCGACGTGGACCGCGAGCGCGCGGCGGTCAGCGTGTACAGGTACAACACGGTGGTGAAGGTGTGGCACGGCGGCGCGTCCTTCCCGCTCCACGACCCGCTGCCGTTCCGCTGCGCGGTGCTCGGGGACCGGATCTACTGCGTGAACCGGAGCCACACGCTGCAGTTCGAGGTGCGGGAGGGGCGGGAGGGCTTCCTGCCCGAGGTGCTGCCCTCCCCCGCAGAGGCCAGAGGGTCCCTGGTGCCCTTCGTCCTGTCTCTGACCCGGGACAAGTGACCTATCCCGGGACAAGTCCTCCTCTGTTCCACAACTGAGACCGAAGACTAAACCGTGACACCGACCCCCCCCCCCGCGTGCCTTTCTGCTGAACACGTGATTGCTGCTGCACTCTGACGTCCTGGAGCTGATGACCAGGTGTGTTTGACCCCGCCCACCCGACCTTCATCAACCAGGTCAAACAAACTGCGAGGTACCTGAAGTGTGACGTCATCGTTTGTCAGCCTGGTTCAGGTGCTGTTGGCCCCGCCCCCCGTCCGAGTGACTGAATGAGGGTCAGATGGTGTTTATCGCCCTGTATTTCTCACACTAGCACACCTGAGCCCTGTGGTTAACGGAATCTTACACCTCAGTTTGAGTCAGACTTCACATAGAAGGCATGTGTTGGCAGGACTCCCCCCTCCAGCATTAAGAACATCATGTTCTCATGTATTAAGAACACGTTCTCATGTTTGGGCAGCAGAACCACATCAGGCTCCAACAACACGAACACGAGCGAAGACGCCAGAGTCTCCCTGAGCCGTCGCCATGTCTGATCAAGTGTCTGTGAATCCACAAGCTCCCGACAGCAGAACAAACCTGAGGAACCAAAGGCCTCAGTGACGCGCTGAGAACGCAGCACGACGCAGAGGAACCATCAGCTGACGAATGTATCCTGATAATAAAATGATGCTTTATGGCAAGTTTGTCATTTATTTTCTGTTCAGGTGGGAAACGTTTTCTTATCCACTGAAGTATCTTCTGCCAAACGTACTGCAATCATCAAGTAAAAGTATTCGTGTGCAGTACAATGTTCTGCTTTTATATTCTGGGAGTATTATTCCTACACGCTGTGGTTCCATCTAGAACATTGCATCTTATTTAGAACAGACGCTTAGGATTCATTTATTCGAACAATAAAGTTTGTCATAATGTAAATTGTACTTTTGATAAACACGTTTAAAAGAGTCTAATTAGGATGATATAAAGACAAACTAGAAATATTACAAGGTAAAGTCTAATTTTCACAGTAATTTTACACGAAAAAGCAGGAATATTTAAAGATTAAGTTACAAAAACTCAACATTCAAAGTTAAAATCCTAATTTTACTAAATTAAGATATTTAAAGACAAAAGTTTAGTATTTCAAGTTAAAGTTAACTGACTTTATAAACGTGTGACACTTCGAGACGAAGTCGCACTTTTACGAGAACAAAGTTGTAACATTAGAAGAGTTCAAACGTTTCAAAGTGTTTCATGTTAAATCGCAGTCGGAGTAAACTCGTCATTCTGCCGGTTGTTGATGTTTAAAGTACAACTAGCTTGTACTTGTACTTGTGTATTTAGGTAGAGACAATCGACTCAGCAGGATGTGACGAGGCAGGTTCCTGGTCTCTAACGAGGATGAGGTCACCGTTAACGAAGTGCTGATTCATCAGGAGTCTTCTCCTCTAACAGACGCTGAACAGTCCTGCTGTGATGAACGGGTTCAGGTCAGCACTGATTGGCTGCGTTAGACTCCGATTCGTCGTGTTGCGGGAGCATAAATCCTCAGTGTTTGTGCCGAGCAGGAAAACACTGCCTCTCTGTGCGTCAGGCTGCGGACTCTGCAGCAGCACTGGTCACAAAGCTGGTCGCACCCAGAGGCTTCCTGCCACAGGGTCCAGGACACCAGTTGTGGTCAGAGACCAGACCTGCAGGCAGCAGGAGATGGTGGAAGTAAGTTTCAGAAACAGACAAAGAAACGTTTGGCCTGATTCTGTTGGAGACGTCAAGTCTTTGCTGTAATTTCCTGGACAGACACTGGTGCCCTCTCTGCAGCCGAGATGTGAGTCCAGGAGCACACTGAGGTATTTAGAAGTTGTAGCTGTTTTCAGTGTAACACCAGAACAAATGACTGGGGTGGAAATCTGCAATTGCTTCCTGGGCGAGAGGAAAAACATGCACTCAGTCTTTTTTACGTTTCTGCTCAGGTGATTGTCAGTCAGCCAGCGCTCAATGTTTGCAAGATCAGATGTCAATTCTGAGTTTATTGTGTTAATATTTATATACAATAGATCATTTATATACAAAAGAAAAAGTACAGGATCAAGAACACTGCCTTGAGGCACTCCGATATTACAGTTCCAAGGCTGAGATTTAGTCTGACCAATTCTGACAACTTGTGACCTGTTAAATAAGATGAAAGCATCTGTGTGACGTTTGATGAGAACTGAAAGGACTGAAGTTTCTTCAACAGAATATGATGGTTCACGGCATCAAAAGCTTTATGGAAATCAATGAATACTGCACCTGTGACACGACCTCTGTTTAAAGCAGAACGTGAGGTGAACAAAAGGAGAGCAGACATAGTGGAACAACTGGAAATCACTAAGCAGGTGATTGTTTTCCAGGTGATCTACTAGTTGATCAAATAAGATTTTCTGTAGTACCTTTGATATTGTTGGAAGGATTGCTATTGGTCTGTTACCTGAATATAGGAATGATTTGGGCCGTTTTCCAGAAAGATGGAAACCTGATACAAAGATTAGTTAAATGATGGAACAGTGGCACAAAGCTATCAGCATGAGTCTTTAGGAAACCAGTTATGTCACAGGAAAGGGAGCGGTTTGAAGACTAATGTGTTGTGTAGTTCGTGCTGAGAAATCTCTGTGAAGGAAAACGATGAGGAAGAACATGAAATCACTGTAGAGGGACCGGAAGAGAAGCTGGATGCTAATTCATTTACAGAGGATAATCATTAGAAGCACATGCAATCAATTCATGTTCAGTAACGAGAGTAACATTTGGAGTTAGATAGATTCGCTTTGGGTTGCTCTTTTTAATGTCCCCCGGTGATGTTTTTAAGGTTTTCTGGGGAAAATGCGTGCGAGTGCTGGCGCTGGCGTGAATCCATTTGCAGACGACGTTAATGTGTTTCTGCGGTTTGATTTGATTCGGCAGGAAAGGGTGAGGTCTCCGCCCGACACCTCACCGCCACCTGTGTACGTCACACGGGCGGTAACGAATGGAGACCTCTGATTGGTCGAGGTCTGAAGCGTAGCCTGGTCACGTCTCTGAGCCAATCACAGCAAGCATGTATGACCGAACGATCAACTGACCCGACACGGAGGCCATCGGCAAACACTCAAGCATCCTGGAGTCATGTGACTGAACGGTCGGCTCGCTGTGGACGCACTCAGTTTAACTGTGAGCCAACACACTGATTTATTATCCTACAGTGTGTGCGACTCGATATGTGACCCGATTATTAAGTTGTTGGGAGGCTGAGACGGTTTTTACTGCAGCTCTTTTCGTTCTGTGAGCATCATGAGCTGCTTTAATATTCTGCTCCTGTTCTCCTCTTTGTTCGCTCCCGTTCAAACGTTATTCCCTGTAATCTCAAACAGCCTGGGCCTTGCTGTCATCTGATTTTATGTTCCAGAACGAAAACATCTCAAGAACAAGAAACACTCATAGTATTACATAATAACAAGAGAATCATGCTATAAAACAAAACAGGAGACGGAAGATAAAGTATTTTAAAGTAACGGAGTTAAAACTGGAGAAGCTCGTCGCCTTTAGCAAGAGTCGACTAAACAATCTCACACATATTTCATCTGTATAACGAGTCATGAGGCTCCCTCAGCTGATTCATGACTTCAGTGTTCCCATTAATAGGTTTCCACTACGTTGTATTAATGTTTGCTGTCGCCGTGACAGCAGCTTCCCTTCAGTCTCTGTGCAGTCTGTATAAATCAATAAAGGGTCTCTGCTGCCGACACACTGACAAACGGTTTCCTTCCTCTCGGGGTTGCAGCAACAAACCTGTAGCCAAACTGAAACTCTGATATTAAAACCTTTTCGGCGTCTCGGCAGGTTTGGCTGCTGCGCAACACTAACAAACATATGTGAAGACACTTCCACTTAAAGCTGCATTTATGGATTGCGTTGTGGTTTTCTGGCCACTGGGGGGCAGCAGCACCTCGTTCAGCTCTAAGTTCCGTGTTTGGTCTCCACCGACTCCTGAGGACAAACGTGGCTCATTAGCTGCTAAATGCTCCTCCGTCGTTTCATTACGAGTAGGAAGTCAAAGTAGCAAAACGCTGTCTCCGATCTCTCTGTAGTTCGTTAGTTTTATTTTACTATGTGGAATCTCTGTGAATTTACATTTACACATCAACAGGAAACTACAGGAGCCCTACCAAAATAAAAGTTCTGACAATACCGGAACCAGACTACATGATATCAGACCAATAATGTCCCCACCCAACAGTCACGGGGGGCGTTGGGGAACTAAACTAAGCGCGGGCGTTGGGGAACTAAACTGAGCGCGGGGCGTTGGGGAACTAAACTGAGTGCGGGGCTTTGGGGAACTAAAATGAGCGCGGGACGTTGGGGAACTAAACTGTGTGCGGGGCGTTGGGGAACTAAACTAAGCGCGGGGCGTTGGGGAACTAAACTGAGTGCGGGGCGTTGGGGAACTAAAATGAGCGCGGGACGTTAGGGAACTAAACTGTGTGCGGGGCGTTGGGGAACTAAAATGAGCGCGGGGCGTTGGGGAACTAAACTGTGTGCGGGGCGTTGGGGAACTAAACTAAGCGCGGGCGTTGGGGAACTTAACTGAGCGCAGGCGTTGGGGAACTAAACTGTGTGCGGGGCGTTGGGGAACTAAAATGAGTCCGGGGCGTTGGGGAACTAAACTGAGCGCGGGGCGTTGGGGAACTAAACTGTGTGCGGGGCGTTGGGGAACTAAACTGTGTGCGGGGCGTTGGGGAACTAAAATGAGCGCGGGGCGTTGGGGAACTAAAATGAGCGCGGGGCGTTGGGGAACTAAACTGTGTGCGGGGCGTTGGGGAACTAAAATGAGCGCAGGGCGTTGGGGAACTAAAATGAGCGCGGGGCTTTGGGGAACTATAGTTTTGTAACGTTTGGGAGCTAAAGGCAACATTGTGGCTTTGTGCAAGAGTTTTAAAATCTACACTCAACATTTCCATGATTGTAATTGTGCCCAAAATGATTTATTTATTATTTCCTGACACTATCTGAAGAGTGCATTAGGAATAATGAGCTCATCGGGGAGTTTCAAAATAAGAAACAGTTTCACTGACAGAGCTGAAGAGCGAGAGCTCGTCATGACGGCGACCTCTGGTGTCACAGAACAATCGAAGTCTTTGTTTCTTTTGTTTGAATTCAAACATTTATTGTGTAATGTTCAACCCAGTATAGATACATCTTTACTGTTACACTAATATTACATTCAGCAGTTTCAACTGGCACATTCAATAAAACATAACTCAACATTACAGGAACAGGAGATACAGTTTAAAGGGGACCTATAATGCTTTACACACACACACACACACACACACACATATATATATATGATGTCGGATGTTCATATTCAACGTGGCCAAAGTTTCAAATAATGAGGTGAAGGTAAAAAGCGTCAGACTGCGGCGACACTCAGAGGAATAAAGAAGCTCAGCTGTGGAGGTTTTCCAGCCTAGTTCTTGTCTCGTGGGGGTTTTATTAACAGCTGATTCATCCCGTTCAGTAAAGCTGAGTTACTGTCGCTGTCACAGCCGCCGGCTCACCAGCAACACAGGCTTCCTGGACGTTGGCCAATCAGAGACCGTCAGCCTTAAAGAGACAGGAGCTGAACGTCTCCAGGCGAGGATGAAGTGAGGGGCCGGTCTCAGATACATGAGGGGTTTTTAACTGTGAGTCCCAGAGTGAAAATACAGAGCTGGAAATGAGCACAACAGGTCCCCTTTAAGAAACTAGAGAGCAGAGGATGATGGAAATAAAATCCAAACAGTTTAATCAGTTTAAAAGCGAAGGAGTGGCTGGAGGCCACAGAGTTCAAGCTGACGTTTTAAAAAGTAAATTAAATCCAAAGCCGACTCCTGCAGCTCTGAACAGACTGAGGTTTTTAATCCTGATAATAACCTGTGAGCTGATCCAGTTTAAGTCCCAGCAGATCAGGACTCAGAGTGAAACCGCTTCATGTTCACGGCTGAAGACGGGACGTCTGCATGCAACAGAAACCAAACATGAAGTCTAAAAAGGATTTTAATTATTTTAATGTACCAGTTATCTGTTTAAATATATTTTATTTTGAAGGTGACACCAAACCTCTTTCCGCACTTCCAGAAGTACTGAATCCTTTTTACATTCAGCAGACGCTTTTATCCAAAGCGACTTACACATTCACAAACCGAAGGCGCAGCTTCGGGAGCAGTTCAGGGTTCAGTATCTCGCTCAAGGACGCTTCCACACGTGGCCGGGGGAGGCCGGGATCGAGCCGCCGACCTTCCGATTGGCGGACGACCGCTCTGCCACCGAGCCACAGCCGCCCTTTCCTTTCTACTTGTCTACAAGTTGTCACATCTCTTAAATCATCGAGTCTTAAACTCCAGCACACAATAACACCCCTGTCCAGGGAAAACCTTGGATCTGCACATTTCTGGGGATTTGGAGTTTTTCAAAAACACTGAAGGGTTCTTTGTTCCTGTCCTGCTTTTTAGGCTAAATAAAAAAAACTTTAAAGCCCACCGGGGAACCTGAATAATGAAGTTGTCCCAAAGCTGAAAACATGTAAAAAGGGACATTTTGGAGATACGTGGTTGTCACAGGACATCATGTACATTTGTAATTGTAGAAACACACCCGGGTTGCTAAACCCCCCTAATACCCTCATAAGAACATGGACAGGCCCTTAAGGGTTGCTGGACCAGGAGCCGGGCCAGAGGGGCCCCCCAGCCTGGATGTGGTTTTCTGTGTTTGGAGTCTCGGGGTTCCTGGTTCAGGTTCAAGAAAGATGGAGGTCTTAATGGTTCAGTACTGCAAAGTCAGCGCTGAGCTGAAGCACGAGACAGGACTTCTTGGTCAGTACTGAACCAAAAGCCCAGTCTTTCCTGAACCAAAGTGTTTTAGCATCTCAAGCGGACACCAGGCGGGACTCAGGATGTCCTACAGTCCACCCAGACCTCTGACCCACAACGTCTGCTGCACAGTTACTAATCTTAGTTACTAAACAGCTGGTTAACAATGTATGTGGATTCAGTGATCATCAACGTTTGGTCGGAGTTTGTCTCTGAGCAGCTCACCCAGAGGGATATTTTATTCTCAGATTGGTTCTTTTCAACAGTTTCTTGAGTCCTGAAGAGGCAAAACTCTGCAGTATTTCAATATAAAAAAGCAAAAATTAAAGGAAGAAAGAGGGACTTATCTGTTGCAGCGGATTTTTTTGGTCTCATTTCTTATCATTTTAAAACCCCTCAGACTTATTTTAGCCGAAAGCAACACACGATATGATTTACAGCCTTGAGTCGGCGCTCAGCTCCAGAGATCTCTGGGTTCAGGAGGGAAGCTTCTGCTCCACAACAGACGGATCCGCAGGTGAACCCGCCGGGCGTCCTCACATGGTGAAAGATGAGCCGTTGTCACTGGATCCGTCCACGGAGCGGCGGGTGGACACGTAGATCTCAGAGGTGACCCTGGAGAAGCGGCGCGGGGCGATGTACCTCTTCCCCAGACACCACAGGTCCTGGACGATCCTCCTGAAGTGGTTCCTGAACTTTACCCCGATGAAGGCGTACAGCACCGGGTTCAGGCAGCAGTGCAGGTAGGCGATGGTCTGCGTCACGGTCTTGGCCGTGTGCAGGGCGTCCGACGCGTCGCACGACTGCACCTCGAACATGTTGACGGTGTCGTAGAGCAGCGTGACGTTGTAGGGCAGGTGGCAAACGATGAACACCGCCACCACGGCCAGCACCACCCGCACCGCCTTGTGCCGCTGGAAGTTTCTGGCTCTCAGCAGGGTGACGATAATGGCGGTGTAGCAGAAGACCATGATGAGCAGAGGCAGCAGGAAGCCCACGGCCACCTGGGTGCTGGGCACGGCCACCTTGGTCTTCCAGGCCGTGGAGTTGTGCGAGAACTGGAACTCGCAGACGTACTGGGTAGGCCCGGAGGTCTGATTCATCTCCTCATCCAGGAAGGTGTCCTTGGTGTGGGACGGCTCGTACCAGTTGTAGAAGTAGAAGGTGGGGACGGACAGCAGTAAGGCGGAGGCCCAGACGATGGCGCAGATGAGGCGGCTGTATGGCAGCGAGCGCAGCCTGAAGCTGCGGCGGGCCTGGACAATGGCGATGTAGCGGTCGGTGCTGATGCAGGCGAGCAGCAGCATGCCGCTGTACAGGTTCACGCTGTAGGAGCCTCGCAGCAGCTTGCAAGCCACCGGCCCCATCGACCACGACGACAGCTCGTTGTATACGATGAGAGGCAGCGACGCCACGAACAGCAGGTCCGCGATGGCGACGTTGAGCAGGTAGACGTCGGTCATGGACTTGGTCCTCTTGTAGAAGGCGTAGGTGACGATCACCAGGCTGTTCCCCACGAAGCCCAGGATGCAGATGATGGAGTGGACGTACGGGCCGACCACCAGCTCAACGCTGTGGTTGTTCTGGTGTGAACAAGGTCCAATCAATTCGTAGTCACTGTCATTAAAGTCGTAGTCTGACTGGTTGAAAATATACTCTTCCTCCGAGTACCCCATCTTCTTCTTCTACTGTAAACAAAGACAGAGGCAGAACATTAAACTGGGGTAATGTGATGATAAAGTCCCTCTAGTTTAATAGGAATGTCGCTGCTGTTTGGTATTTATCCATCAGGGACGAAAAGGGGAAAACATAAAGACACCACAAGACCAGGGGGGACAAAACTGGTAAAATGGAAGAAAAGTGGCACCGCTTGTGTGGTCTCATGTAATACACTTTATGGTGATTATGAGGCTACAACCAGCAGCTCGTTAGCTTAGCTTAGTGTAAATACTGGAAACAGGTAGTCAGTCAGAACCCCCTGTAGAACCACTTGTCGTTTCTACACTCTGGTTTTCGTATGATTAAAATCGAGAGCTTTTGAGGTGCTGGTAGGTGAGTTTTGTTCCCTTTGGACAGAACCAGGCTAGCTGTTTCCCCCTATTTCCAGTCTTTATGCTAAGCTAGGCTAACCAGGTGATGGCTGTGGCTTCATGTTTACCTCTCAGAGAACGAGAAGAAGAGGATTTCACTAATTGTAGCACTACACCTTTAAAAGTTGAGTTAAACGCTCACTGACTTCTGGAGTTGGACACTGAACTGAAGTCAGCCCGGATGTTAAAGTTCTGGTCAGATGACCCGGAGTTCTAACTGGTAACTGACAGAAATGCGTTTGACGGGAACATTAAGAAGAATCTGATCACGCCACGTGTTGGGACAGACTTTAACCTTTAACAGCTGACCACCAGACCTTTCTGAAAGATAAGGAGTGCGTCTGCTGCCTCTGCAGCTCGCACTCGTGACAGGCGGAGCACAGGCCGGACCAGGTCTGACTCTGACTCTGGACTCTGGACCAGAGCGCTCCTGGATCCAGACGGCAAACTGAAACAATTTGCTGAGTTTGGAGGAAACCAGGACGTCACGTTGCTTCCGTTTGACAACGGAGATCTACAAGACCTGAAACATCTGCAACTAAAAGTGAAGAGATGCTCATCCGGAGCATCCGTGAGATACTTTAGTTGATTCAGGACAGAAACGACTCATTTTCACTTTGACTTTTATTGAGTTTGATGTAAAGGCCATAAAAGAGATATTCAAATGATCTGAAAGTGGCACACATGTCAGAGTTTGATTGTCGGGGTGACAGGAGGTCTGGAGTGTGTTCTGCTGGTAAAAAGGGTTGAAAATGCTCCAGTTGTGGTCGCCTGAGGTGGGGATTGTGTGAGTGTGTTTGTTCTCAGGTGTCTGAACGCTGAGAGGAAGTTTGCAGAAAAAGAGGTCAGTTGAGTCTGAAGCGCTGAGTGACCCAGTTCAGATAAAATGTGTGGTTTTTCTTCTGCTGTCACAGGTTTCTATTAAAACACGACTTCTGTCAGGAGATTACAGGTTCGTTCTCAGTGAAGACGGCAAAGCCAGTGTTTAGGCAGGTTCGCAGTTCGAGTTCAGATCAGCGGGAGAATAACGAGGAATTAGAGCAGGAAGCAAAGAAATGAAGAAGAAGAAGAAGAAGAAGTTTGAGTAAAAAGCCCTTTAGATCAAAGTCGTGGCGTCGCTGAGCTGAAACACGAGGTCATTAAAGTCCAAGTGTTGAATAAAGACATGAACACAGTCGGAGGCCGAAGGAACGAGTTGAAGTCGTGCAGGCGAAACGGTCTTCGAGGTGTGAACCAGAGTGAAGCCGATCCGTCCACACGGCTTCACTTCAACGCAGCGGCAGGTCCCGTCTGTTTAAACAAGCAAACAGTCAGTTATTTATTAAGCCTTTAACACTCCGGCACTAGTTACTGATTAGTTCCCTGCTGCAGCAGAAACTCCCTCACACCGGGCATCAGATCTGGATTGAAAAGGTACTTTGCACGCTTTGTGGCGCTGCGACGGCGGCTCGTCCGGTTTCCTCCGAGAGGGAACGGGCTCTAAGGGGAACGTTAGAAGAAGACCATGTGGTTTCATGTTTGATTCGACTGAAGCTGGAGCCCTGCGTCACTCACACGTCAAGCCCACCGGGAGCTTCCTCTGTCTAGCGTGACGTTAAGGTCCTGGTCGCGCTCACTGACGTCGCCGGTGGCCAACAGTAACTGCCCAACAGCTCGCCCGTTGTCATGGACATTTAAGTCCAATAAAGCTGCCTTTTGCGCTCCATTTGCAGCCCGCGGTTAACACACACACTGGCACGGTTCAAACGCAGAGCGTTGCATTGTGGGACGTTGAGCAGAACGCCGTGCACGTGTTCGGCTCGCTCCGAGTTCGGACAGCAAAACATGAGACAGAGCTGTCGGACTGCGACGAGACGGGCTTCCTGTCCCCCCCAGGAGGACCTGCAGTAACCCTGCTGCCCTCTGGCTGCCCCTCCAGCGCCACCGTCAGCTCGACACGTTAACGGCGTTTGTGACCAAACGCCTGCAGGGCTGACGGCGCTCCCATCAGCCTCAGCTGCTCTGGGTTTGCTGCTCGGACTCTGAGCAGCCTGAGGCGGCGAGCTGCTCCGCTGTCAGACTGCAGATACAAACTGATCTTAAAGGAGAAATAAACTGATTTGATCAAGTTCCTCAAACGCCTCATGTTCCTGCTCTCTACTTCTGCTTGCTGGAAACGAGGCGAACGCCAAACAGGACGACAGCGGCGCAGCTTGGCCTCTCTGACTTCCCGTATTTCAAATGTCACCTGAAGTCAAACCCGCAGCAGACTGCGGCAGGCTGAAGGCGGCGGTAACGCTGTGGAGGAAAGAAAGCAGGTTAGAGGAGCAGAAAGCCGCCCAGGCGAGCCCGACACCTTGGACCAGCCGTGTCACCTGTACAGGTGCACATGTGTGCGCTCAGTCACAGTTCCCCCCACTCTGCACAGCAGCAGCTGTGGACGCCAAACAGCTCGGCACCGCGGAGCCAGTTAACCGTAGATCCACCGCACACTGGATCCACTTTGATGATAAGTGGGACCTGCTCCCACCCAGCAGGAGGGGAGCGCGTGTTGATGGGAGCTAAGTGGGTTTGCTTGGCCGTCCTTTCTTCTTCATGTTAACACACCTGACGTGAAGCACTTCGATATTTGGGCCCTTTGTCTAAAACACGTTGTGGTTTAAGTGACCCACAGCTGACATGAAGTGAATACATCTTTTTAAACTTCCCTTCCTGTTGATTTTCAAGATAAAATGACACAAAACGCAGCCGCCGTAGGACGACCGCGATGTTATCTGACAGATTTGACACATTACATCATCGGTCACCGTTTCCCCGAAGCAGCCGGCCGAGCGACGGACGCAGGTTCAGCCGGCTGAGCTCCGGAGAACTACAGAACCCTGGACCCGTTTAGACTCGTCATACAAAAAGCTAGAGACGGTAGAAGAAACTGAAAGACGTCTCTCACAGGGAGAAAAGCTCCCCTGACAGCGAAAACAGAGAGAAAAATGACAAGTGGACGGAGGGTTGAACAATTCCCCAAAAGGTCAAATGTAAAACCACCAAAGCAGAACTCACGGGTCTGAGGAGTGGACCGCGCTGCTGGCTTCCCTCGCCGCTCGCACAGGTGATGCTGCTGCTGCTGCTGCTGCACGACGCCGCTCACACACTGAAACACTGCTGAGAAAAGGGAAATGTGTGTGTGCGTGTTTCTGATTCAAGTCTTCCTCTTTCATCTCGCCGCCCTCTGTGCCTCAGCTGCACAGCTCACTCCCCTCGCATGGCAGACGCTTCACCAGCAGCTACAGCTACTCTGACTGCAGCAGCAACCGAGACACAAATACTCATGTAAATGAACACGAATACTCATGAGAATGAACATACGTGACCGGGACTGCACAGTTCCACGTCAGCAGGCCTGTGGTTTGGAATCAGTGCAGGTGTTGCTGTTTTCATCGGGGTTGTTAGGGTCAGAGAACGTTCCAGTTCACGGCTGGCGACTAGTTCAGCCTTTCAAATGCTCCCAATTTCACAAAAATGTCAAATAAAAATGATTTCATTTTTCATTCCTTCTTTTGTGTTTAGACTAATCCGTCAGTTTCCTAGCGAGGCTGCTAAATGTAATACATGAGTATAATAAGCATTCAGCTTCACCCCGTACCTGTGTCCCAGCAGCTGCTGTCTGCAGGGGACGGACAGACAGCTGTCTCTGGACCACTGGGAGCCTGAAGGGACCTTAGGGACAGGAGGGTTCTCCGGCAGGCTCTGCAGCGTCGGTTCTCTCTGGCTTCTAAACAGACTCGTAGACGTCTCACAGCGATGGACAGAACAGATGTTGATAGGTGATTGAGTCCCGCTGCATCTAAACATACGTTGTCAGCTGCGGCTGAGATTCTGACGCACATCGCGGCGCCAAACTACGACAGAGTGGCTCGTTGTTACGGTGGATTCTACGAGGTTGAATGCGTAGCATCGCGCGCTTCCAACCGGACTTGGAAAACATTGCCCAGGTGGTTGCTAAGCTGGTGCTAGGTGGTTCATGTTGTTGTGTTTGTCTTTGTTAGGCAGTTTCTAGGAGCTTACACGTGTTTCCTGGGTAATGTCGCAGCGTTTCCAAACCATAGCTAAGCTTTTATGACGGGGTTGGTAAAACATCGCCCGGGTGTTCAGGGTGGTTGCTAAGCTGTTGCTAGGTGGACGCAGCAGGGATGCTGTTGGTGTACGTGGGGGCCTTGATGGCGGTTTCTGCTAACATCCACCCACCCGCGCTCACACCCGACGGAGGGGGCCCCATTCAGACACCTTTACCTACAGTTAGATCAAAAACACAGACGACCCACATCATTCGGCACAAAACGACCTCTCAAAGCAAATCAGTTTATTTTCTCCTTGAAGCTGTACAGACTTAAATACTGGCGATGCAGAGAGGTGCATGATGGGACGGTCAGGCCACCTCCTCCATGTAGTCGACGCCGTGACTCTGACTGAGCTGAGAGACACTCAGGTCCTGAGTGGTTTCGTCAAACTGCACAAACAGAACAAACACAGCGCGTCAGGTGACGTAACGCTGAACGGACGCCGTCAGCCGGACACCCGAGCCGGGACGAGCGCTCACCTTGTCGCTGTGGTCGGGTCCCTCGATGGAAACCTCCTCGATCTCCTCACCGATGCTCAGCTCGCTCTTGGAGAGGTCAGACCGGTGGCTGGAACACAGGAGGGGCATTAAACCCTTTTTCATTTGCGGGTTTGGTTTCATCACAGGAAGCTTTAGGAAGCTCTCTCTTTGGTCAAAGTCGTAAAACAGTTCAGAGACGTTCTCTGAGAACATGGACGCTGAAGAGGAACGCTTTTACAGCGAGAAGCCACATTATGTTCCCCAACGTTTGACCAAAGAGCCTACATGCTGAATGATTTGAGGACGAAGTGAAATGAAGAAAAAACTCCAGAATCAGAGCACATGTCGTCGTCTCACCTGTTAAAGTCGTCGTCGTATTCGACATCGTCATCTGTGAAACAAGAGTTTTAAAAAGTTTACTTTGTGGAGCATCAACAGGTTGAGTGTCAGCGCCGCCTCCTCTGTTCTCTCAGTTTCCCCGCCGCCGCCCAAACAGGACCCATCGAAAACACAGAGAAATCAAACGATGTCAGAGTTTGCAGATGACTCACACGTCTTTGTGAAAGAGGAAACTAAGTCGAACCCTTTTACAGTCCTCATCCTTCTCCAAACAACAGATGTGGGGCTGTGGGGGAGATGCTGTACTTGATGCACCTGCTGAAGTATCGATCCGTGCTACTTCCCCCGGTGACTAACACTCAGCAGTACTGACTCCGACAGATCACCCAGCACAAACACTGGACGACGTAAAACGCAGCGAAGCAACGAAAGGCACAAAACGTCCCTTCGTGACGCTACAGGAGAGGAGGTTCTGGTTCTGCAGCGGTGATGGTTTGGATCTTACCTAAATGCAGAGACCCGGTTTTATCATTCGGGGGCTTGGAGTCTCTGAAGCCTCTGTCTCTGGCGCTCGCCGCTCCTGCAGGGAGAAAAACCACCTTCGTGAAACAAGTCCTGCGATCGATGCCGAGCTGTCCACCCTCACGCTCCTGCTCTGCAGGGGGTGAACCCTTCAGACCTGAAGCACTCCATCAGCCTCCCTCTAGCGCCACCCTCAGGACAAACTTTACATTTTAGTTCCACTGCTCTCAATGAGCTGAGAAATGGATTGAGTCTTCCTATCGACGAGGCCTCACTAACTCCATCTCACACTGTTGAAAAGCTGGGTGACTTTGACTCGTCACTCACATTTCAAGCTCATAAGTTCAGTTACCAGGACTGCCTTCTACCCCCTCCGTGACGTTGCCCGACTGCGACCCGCCCTCTGCACTAAAGACACCGAAACTCTACTCAACGATTTAATAACCTCACGTCTCGACTGCTGTATTTCACTACTTATTGGGCTTCCTTCTAAAACAATCGCTAGACTTCAGTACGTGCAGACCTCTGCTGCCAGAGTCACCCATCAAGGCAAGAGACCTGAGCACACCCCCCCGCTGCTCTATAATCGACAGTGGCTGCCGGTTTCTGTACGCATCCACTATAAAACTCTCTTGCATGGACTCGCTCCCCAGTATTTATCGGAACTTCTGCTCTATTATTCTCCTCCTCGTTCTCTCCGGTCACCTGATTCAAGACTCCTTACTATACCTCGTTTCTGTCTTTCTACTATGGGTGGTAGATCACGCAGCGCTGGGGAACTCCCTCCCTCTGTGCGACACTGCTACTACATCCTCTTTCAAATCTCAACTAAAAACATCTTCTCTCACAGTATTTCCAACCTTCCTCTGCCCAGGTGCATATTTGTATGTCTATGTTGTATACCATGTATATGTATGTGTTTTCTTGTACAGCGACCTTGAGCTTGGGAAAGGTGCTATATAAATAAAACTTGTTATTATTAAATCATCTGGATGTTCAGCCTGTAATGACTCTGATAACCTCTGTTAAAGAGCCCTAGACTTTGAGTTTGAACAAACAGTGCCGGTTGGAGTCTGACCGTTCCTGCTGTGGCTCTGCTCCGACATGCTTCCTGCTCCTCCAGGTCTCAGGGCCTCCAACAGGGACCCTGCTGGACTCCCTCTGGCCCCGGACGCCTCCACCTTCCTGGGACACAAGCAGCACACGGTCAGCCGAGGGCGGAGGCACTTTCACTACAACATAACCTAACGTTACCTTGAGGTGTGAGGAGCTTGGCTTTATTCAAACACAGATAGTTCTTACAAACACTGATGAACACTTTCAGACTTTTACTGCCCACCAATTTCAAAACCAGATTCGGGACATTTTGAAACGTCTCCAGACTAATCCACAGTCGGGACGCCTCCCTTAGGGCAGCGCTGGAGCTGAACTGAGCCGGATATTTACAGCAGGTTGGTGACGGCCGACAGGTGGAGGTTTTCTGAGCGAGGAAGTTAATCAGGCAGGACGCTGATCACTGATCCAGGAGCACATTAGTCTTAATAAGGCAAAAATACTTATTGATAGAGCAACATGGAAAAGTTCATATTTTATAATTCGTCTCTCTGCACGTTTGTTCCGATGGACCTCAGAGATACTGATGTCCTCTGGAAGTCTCACATGTTCCGGTCGGACTGATTACAACTCCGTCGACACCTGCCCCACCTGTCCCTTCCACCTGGCAGTAAGACGACCTTTGTCCTCCAGTTTAAAGCTTTAATGCTGTGAGCGTTAGCTGCTAGCTTCTGATTATATTTTAATAAAACACAAAGTACAAATGTGTCCAGGAAACATTCCGAGTCCAGGTGACGAGATGTCCGCAGCACAAGCAGGCAGACAGACGTCTGGAACTGTCCCCGTCCTTTGTCAACTGGTCTTAATTCCTCTAAATCTCCTTTAACGCTGGCCGATCGTAAACAAAACGTTCCCACGGCAACTATCCACAGGACAAGAGAGACACACAGGCAGATGGGGAGGGGCACACCTGAAGCTCACCTGAGCTCAGAGGTCAGACTGTGTTCAGAGAGAGGATCGTCTCGCTCGTCCTCTGAGTCAGCAGCCGGGACAGACAAGCTGAGGCCAGAGACAGGGGGTGAAGAGACAAGAGAGAAGAGACTTCTATACTTCTGAGGACCCTCGTTCATAGAATCCAGTCGCTTAAACCCGACGCGAAACCTCCAACAGCCGTTTGAAAATGTGACCATGTCTTCCCACGCGACGACCCCCCCCCCCCCCCCCCCCCCCCCCCCCCCCCCTCTCCCCCCCTCCCTGTGTTTACGAGACAGGACTCTTACTGAGCTGAGGGACACTCAGGGCCTGGCTGGG
>CM022481.1:27181277-27191972 GCA_011952105.1 Coreoperca whiteheadi | reverse complement strand
GTCGTCAGGTTTCACTCAGGTACAGCTTATGGCGCTTTACTATCACCAGCACCAGCTCGCCTCGCCTCGCTTTTCGCTCCGTTCTCCATTGCAGAAAGTACCTCTGCAATAGTACCTGGTCGTCATAGCGATGCCGCAGGAGACTGCCGTGACGTAATCTTCTACACCACACACACACACCCACACACACACACAAACAAACCAAACAAAGGAGAGTCTGCACCTCCTCTTTTACCGCGGCGTGTTCTCCCGAGTCGCCATAATAGTAACGGGTACATCACGCCGTCTCTGGCCAAACTGTTTAAAAATGGCGGGGTTACTCAGGATACTCCATCTGGCGCGTGCAATGATGACGCGGTGAATAGTTACGGTTCTCTCTGACCAATCAGCAGCCTGCCGTGTCACCGAGCTGGTGCTGTGTGGTGGGAAAGCACCATAACTGTCAGGTTTAAGTTCTAATTGTCACACTGTCGCTGAAAATGGTTCTGAAAGCGCCGACATGTCCGACTTGGAGGTAAAACAATACATTAGGCCATCGCTATGGAAACGTCACCCTAATATAACGTCTCAAGACTGGACAGATATTCAGTCAGGGTGTAAAATGTTCGCTGTGTTCTCTCCTGCCCCCTCCCTGCAGGTCCTGGTACTGCGGCCTCCACATCGGCTGCGTCCTGCTGGCCGTGGCGCTCCCGGTCAAGCCAAGACACCTCCGCCTCAAAGACCGGCACGAGCACCTTCTCCGGGAGCCTGGCCAGCGCCGCCCTGAGGCTACAGACAGCGACTGCAGCCGGAAGGACAAAACCACATGAGACATCGAACAAGCTCGTACGACATTATATTCCCATGAACTTGTACAGAAGGTCGAGAAGGTGAACCGCATCAAACGGACCGTCGAAGGCGCAGAGACGCGACGGCCGGGACCTCAAGTTAAAACTCTGTATTATTTGGATTCACACGATGAAGATAGGCCCTGACTTTGGAAGGCCTGTGTTGTACTTGATTAAGTGTTTTCCCACAAAACTATGTCTTTACAGCGACCGCCGGGACCGAAACTGCGATACCCAACAGGTGGCAGGTTCAGGAGGCAACGAGGGAGGAGAAATATATATCAATACATATATGTACCGTGAGTTCACACGGAGCAGCCGCCTGACACACCTGCCGACCGTCCGCCTGCAGAAGGAACGAAGGGACAGATAAACGAACCGGGGGAATGAAAGCATGTTAAATGGCTACATGAGGGTTAAACACGAGCCAACACAGAAGGTTTTTTCCTTGCAGGCGGCGTTATAATCCATTAAACCATCGCAGTATCCGTGGGAACGAGTTCGGAGAAAGTGCCAACAACGACCCACTCCGGCGCCTGAGCTGTTTTGTTCTTTACGAGAGGAAGAGGAGGTCTGCTGTGCAGGATGAGTATTTAGTCTCTGTGGACGTGATCGCCGAGCAGGCCGTCGTGTTTACGTGTGTAGATGTCAGTTATCGTCCAGCTGTGTGATGTCATGCGTGCGGAAAACGCTTCGCACGGTTTTAAGGAAATTCTAGTTCTAAACCGAAACGCTGCCCAGATGAGGTTCCTCTTCCTTAAAAGGGTCCCATAACAACATTTTCACCCGCTGGTTTCATGAAGAGGGTTAGCTTATTTGGTTCAGCTAATGCTTAGTTTAGAAGCTACGACGGGTTAGCTAACTGTTAAATTTAGCAGCCAAGATCACCTGGTTTAGGGTGGCCAACACTTCGGTGTCGCAGCCAACGCCGGTTCAAGTCAACTAAAGGTCGTGCTCGTGCTTCAGAAGCTAAAAAGGTTTGGTTCAGGTTAGCTAACGGGTCACTGCTAAAACAGTTATTCAATGGTCAATTTTAACAGACAAAACGGTTTAGATCAGTTAGCTAACGGGACGTTTAAGCAACTACAAGTTGGTTCAGCTACTGGTTCAGTTTAGAGGCATAAATTTTGGTTGAAGTTAGCTAACAGCTCAGCGAGAAAGCAAAAAGACGAGCTAACGGGCAGTTTAGCAGATAGGACTCTTCATTTAGGAAGCTAAACCAAGAGGTTCAGGTTAGCTAAAGATTCAGTCGAGGGGCCAAAAGACAATTTGGTTTAGTTCAGCTATTTCATTTAGCTTATAGGTTAGTTTGGGGTTGACTAACAGCTCAGTGTAGAAGCTAATCCAGTCAGTTCATGTTAGCTACAAAACAGCTAACACGACCTGGTTGGTTCAGTTTGGTCGAGTTTAGCAGCTGTTTGATTTAACATTTCTCTCCAGTAGCTACAAAGGTTTTGGTTTCATAAGTGAAGAAGTATTCTGCACCAACACCTGAACGTTAATATTTGTTTGAAAAGAGGCGTCACGTCCGTACCAACGCTGCGTGGTTACGTAGCCCCGTGTACGTTCAGTCCAGGTGTCCCTGGTGTCGTCTTCCCATGATGCCCTGGCGACCTCCTGGTGTTACGGAGAGAAACAGGACTCAGCTTCCCGCCGCTAACTGCGTCATGTTTGTAGTCGCGTCTCCTTCCGTTAATCATCTCTGTCTCCGTGCGTCTTCCTGTTTCCACGTTTGTATTCTGGGCGTCTCGTTAGTTTCTCAGACCTGGACGGGGCTGCTGCTGACGAACACAGGCCTCAGTAGAAGTAACTGAAGGTGTCTCCCCGAGCCAGCCGCCTCTCTGTAGCTTTGATATGGACGAAATGTTTGTTTTTGTAAATGATGTGATTAAACCTTGGATTCTTTTGACACTTGCTACTGTAACTGTGTTAATCTTGTGGGTCACCTTCAATAATGTAACTGCCTTGTCATCGTGTCTTTTCTCCTGCCCGGGGATTATACGTTCTCCGAACATGAAGCGCTGTTCACACGGCGTAACCAGTGTCAGCGCGATGAAGCGCTCAGTTCACCGCTCCACTTTCCTTCATGATCATGGACACGGGGGTCGGGCCCGAGAACGCCACGAAGAACAGTTCTTCTTCTACTCGACAGGAGCCGGCATCTAATCGGGAAGCCCCCTGTGGACCCAGAACACACTGGGGGGATTATATGTCCCATCAGCACTCGGGACCCCCCAGGAGAAGCTGGAGGAAGAAGCTCGGGAGAAGTACGTTGGGCCCTGAGAGGAAGAGAAACAAAGAGTGTTTGTAGGTGTCCCGTCATGTGGCGTGGAGAGGCCACAAGGTTGATTTACTCCCCAGGATGTAGTGGGGCCGGGGCACAGCTCTGGACTGGCGGGGTGGAAAAGGTGAGCAGTGGAACAGGAAGATAAGAGCTGACGCACTTTAAACCCTAATAAAGTGGCCCTGAACCAGGCTGCCGCTCCGTTAATCAGTAATGCCACTCGCCCCCCCCCCCCAACACAGACACAGCAGCACTGATCCAGCAGGTCGCTACAGATCCAGAGTCTGTAGTGCAGGGCCTTGAAATACCTGCTGAAAGTGACAGTAAGAGAGAAGGACGAGAAAGCACAAAACTCTGGGAGAGGGAAGTCGAGCTAGTAACAGGTGTTTATGGGATGAGAGAGGTGCATCCTGGGAAGTCCCCCGGCAGTCTAGGCCTATAGCAGCATAACTAAGGGATGGTTCAGGTTCTCCTGAGCCAGCCCTAACTATAAGCTTTATCAAAGAGAAAAGTCTTTAGCCTACTCTTAAATGAGGAGATGGTGTCTGCCTCCCGAACCCGAACTGGGATCTGATTCCACAGGAGAGGAGCTTGATAGCTAAAGGCTCTGGCTCCCGTTCTACTGTTGGAGACTCTAGGAACCACAAGTAACCCTGCATTCTGAGAGCGCAGTGTTCTAGTGGGGTAATAAGGCACTATGAGCTCTGTAAGATACGACGGTGCCTGACCATTAAGAGCTTTATAGGTGAGGAGAAGGATTTTAAATTCTATTCTGGATTTCACAGGGAGCCAGTGCAGAGAAGATAATATTGGAGAAATATGATCTCTTTTCCTAGTTCCTGTCAGTACACGTGCTGCAGCGTTCTGAATCAACTGGAGAATCTTAATGGACTTTTTCGGGCTGCCTGATAATATGGAACTGCAGTAATCCAGCCTTGAAGTAACAAATGCATGGATTAATTTTTCTGCATCATTTCGAGACAGGAAGTGCCTGATTTTTGCAATGTTACGTAGGTGAAAAAAGGCAGTCCGTGAGGTTTGCTTCATGTGGGAGTTGAAGGATAGATCCTGATCAAAGATAACTCCTAGGTTCCTCACAGAGGTGCTGGAGGCCAGGGCAGTGCCCTCTAGAGCAATTAGATCTGCCGACAGTGAGTCTCGGAGGCGTTCGGGGCCAAGTACAATAACTTCAGTTTTGTCCGAGTTTAACATCAGAAAATTTCTGGTCATCCAGGTTTTTATGTCCTAAGGCATGCTTGAAGTTTAACTAACTGATCAGTTTCATTCGGCTTAATCAATAAATATAATTGGGTATCATCCGCATAACAATGAAACTTTATGGAGTGCTTTCTAATAATATTACCCAAAGGAAGCATATATAACTTGAATAAAACATCGTTAAAAGCAATACAGGAACAGGACAAATTATTCAGAAAACACACCATACTGATATAAGTATATATTATTTTCACCTGTTTGACTTTTCGTGCAGCTGTGGCTGTTTTTGGACCCTGTTCAGGAATGAGATGTTCCTCCTCAAGCCGGCTGCATTAGTGGACTAACTGATTAGTTGATTGACAGGAGAAAAACATAGAAATCCACAGACAGAAGGGAAGTGAAGGGAAGTGAAGGGACAGACTTAGCGCCTTGGTCTTATGAGTGCATTGATGAATGGCTGTAGCTTCGTGTGGTCGTTGCACGGTTAAATCAATGCATTTAACTGATCCTCCTCTCGTGAGGGCCCTGGGTCCCCCGCCCCCCCCTGCAGCCACAGTTACCTGCCTCTATTTCATTGGGTGTATTAGAGGAAGTAATAACGGGACCTTCATGAAACTGACATTTCAAGTTGTTAAAGTTGAAAGAAAACAACAACAAAACGTCCAAAATAAGGTACCGAGTGCAGCTAGTCTGCTGCCTGGTCAGGTGGAGAGCTAAATACGAGGATGAATGAGGTGAAATAAAGTCTGTGTGGATGCTGGAGGAGAGGAAGGACACAATAACCCTCTAAAAGCAGATGTTTTCTCCTGTAAAGCTGCGGGAGTGTTGCTTCAGCTAACTCGCCCTTCAGAATAAGGGGCGGGGGCTTTTATTGTGGCAGCGGTGGGCGGAAGTGCCGCGCTCCTGTTGGCGCGCTTGACGCAGCGGCGCGCTGTGGTTGGTCGGCCGTCACTGTCGGTTGTTATTCGGATCAAGATGGCCGCCGCTGCTTGGGATGGAGAATAAGCTCCGGCTGTCATCCGAACTCAGGCCGAGGAACCGCTGACATCCCCGCACGACGACCGGAACCAGCCGCTGAAACCGAATCTGATTCTCTCTTGAAGGTAAACGCGGTCATTTCCCGGTCGTCCTTCTCCGCCAGCATCCTGCGGCGGGTCGGGTTTGATTGACACTTGTCGCGTCGCCCCATCGATCCGGACCCAGTACCGGTACCGGTCCGGCGATCCGTGCGCTTTACCGGCCGATAGAAGCCGGCGGTCGGACGTCCTCTGTGGACCGCGGGCGGTGAACGGGTGAGTCTGTGTGACAGCGTGAAGGTGAAACCGCGTTAATGAGGATGGAAACAGACGGGGCGTCGCCGCGGGACGGAGACAGGATTTATCCCCGCGGAGAGAGCGCGAGAGACGGGCTCTGCTGCGGCGGGTCACACGGTACCGCCAGGGCTTAGCACCAGGGTGATTACACACGTTATTACACGGTTCATAACACGTTATTACCGGGTTATTACGCGACAGGAAAGACCGCAGTAAAACGGAATACTGCACAATATGCCTGTGTAACTGCACTCACTGTTACATTTCCGTGTAATAAGACTGAACGTTGCTCTGTGTTATTGGGAGGAGCACTTTCAGCTTCCTGACATTTTAAAGACCAAACGATGAATCAACGATGGAAATAATCTTTACAGCCTCTGTTAGTGATTTATCTGTGGTGTTGACTGGCCTGGTGGATGTCTGCCAGTAACCAATAACTACAGTGGGTGTATGTACATATACTGTATATACAGTTATGTATATAGTGTATTTAAATATATGTTATAAATATAACTGATTAAAGATGAACATTTCAATACTCCACCTGAGGCCTGTGTTTGTCCACTGAACACTAATCAATAACCAATAATAAAGATAATAATCGGTCACTGCAGAGCTGATCTCAGATCAGTGTCTGTGATGGTTTGGATCTAAAGTGTTGCTTCTCATTAACTGGGGCCGAATTAAAAGATGGACTTTGAATAATGTCACTGTTTCCACGGTGACAGCGGCACCTCTGATTGGTGGATTTCCATGGTGGGCTCGATGAGGCTTCTGGGTAGTGTAGTGTTCCTCCACAAAGCAGCAGACGAGGCTCTGTCGATCTCTGGAGGGGAGTCGATGGTGAAGATGAAGCTGCGTTCCGATTGGCTGGTGGTGTTTCCGTGGTAACAGTAAACCTGGCAGCAGCCTAAAGCACACGTCACCGCCTCCATCACGTCCCGGTTTATTGAAGTGCTATCAGCCGCCCAGCAGAGCCACGCATGCTGATCTGAGGTCAGCTCAGAGCGCCGACATGAAAGGAAGCTGCTGCTGCTGCAGACCAGACGTCAGTGACTGTCTGGATCTCTGACGGAGCTTTGAATGTCACGCAGTGAAACCGGCTGCACCCGACCTTCAGCACTTCAAACATGGCCGACAGCGACATGGGAGGTTTGTCCTGAGGGAAGAAGAAGGACGGTAACCGTCTCCACGGCAACCACTCGTTATTCACTTATTTATTAACAGCTGAACAGCCAGAGGCTTGTCTCCAGGACAACAACGCACAACAACAGAACACAACAAAACAACAACAACACACAACACAGAACAACACAACAACACACAACAACAATAACACAACAACACACAACAACAATAACACAACAACAACACGACAACAACACACAACAACACAACAACACATCAACACACAACTCACAATAACAGTAACACAACAACAACACAACAACAACACACAACAACACAACAACACATCAACACACAACTCACAATAACAAAACACAACAATAACACAACAACAAAACACAACACAACAACACACAATAACACAGCAACACACAACAACAACAATCAATATCACACCAACAACACACAACAACACAACACACAATAAACAGACAACAACAACAATGCACAACAACACAACAACAATAACACACAACAACACACAACTCACAACAACAACACACAACAACACACAACAAAACACGACAATAACACAACAACAACACAACTCACAATAACAAAACACAGCAATAACACAACAACACAACAACAATAACACAACAACACACAACGCACAACAACAAAACACAACAACAACACAACACATCAACACACAACTCACAATAACAAAACACAACAATAACACAACAACAACACAACAACAAAACACAACACAACAACACACAACACACAATAACACACAACACAAAACAACATAACACACAGCAATAACACAACACAACAACAACACAGAACAACACAACACGCAATAACACAACAACACACAACAACAACAATCAATATCACACCAACAACACACAACAACACAACACACAATAAACAGACAACAACAACAATGCACAACAACCGCACAACACAACAACAATAACACACAACAACACACAACTCACAACAACAAAACACAACAACAACACACAACAACACAACAACAAAACACGTCAATAACACAACAACAACACAGAACAACACAACAACACACAACAACAATAACACAACAACACAACAACAAAACACAACAACGCACAACAACAAAACACAACAATAACACAACAACACACAACAACAACAATCAATATCACACCAACAACACACAACAACACAACACACAATAAACAGACAACAACAACAATGCACAACAACCGCACAACACAACAACAATAACACACAACAACACACAACTCACAACAACAAAACACAACAACAACACACAACAACACAACAACAAAACACGTCAATAACACAACAACAACACAGAACAACACAACAACACACAACAACAATAACACAACAACACAACAACAAAACACAACAACGCACAACAACAAAACACAACAATAACATAACAACGCCAACACAACAACACATCAACACACAACGCACAACAATAACACAACAACAACACACAACAACACATCAACACACAACTCACAAGAACAAAACACAACAATAACACAACAACAACACAACAACAAAACACAACAACACACAGCAATAACACAACACAACAACAACACAGAACAACACAACACACAATAACACAACAACACAACACACAATAACACACAACAACACACAACACAACAAAGCAACACACAACAACACAACAATAACACAACATAACTTCACAACAACAACACAACAACACAAAAACAACACAACATCACAAGAACACAACAACACAAAACAACACAACAACAACACAAGAACACAAAAACAACACAACAACAACAAACAACAACACAACACAAAAACAACACTACAAAGCAACACACAACTTCACACAACAACGCCAAGACACAACACAAGAACACTACAACAAAATAACAACAACACAACAACAACAGCAACACAACAACACAACAATAACACAACATAACTTCACAACAACACAAAAATCCAAAAACACAATAACAACACAACACAACATCACAACACACAACAATAACACAACACAACAAAGCAACACACAACTGCACACAACAATGCCAACGCACAACAACACAACAATACAAGACCACCACAAGAACACAACACAAAGCAATAACACAACACACAACAACAACAACAACAACACAAGAACACAACATCACAACACACAACTGCACACAACAACACCAACGCACAACAACACAAGAACACAAGAACACAAGAACACAATAACACAACAACAACACAACACAACATAACTTCACAACAAGTACACAACACACAACTGCACACACAACACACAACACAACAATAACACAAAATAACTTCACAACAACAACACAAAAACGCAAAAACCACACAACAACATCACAAGAACACAACAAAACATCCCAACACACAACAACACAACACACAATAACACACAACACAACAACAGAACACACAGCAATAAGACAACACAACAAAGCAACACACAACAACAACACAAGAAAACAACACAACATCACAACACACAACACTAACACAACAAAGCAACAACAACAACAACAACACAAGAACACAACATCACAACACACAACTGCACACAACAACGCCAGCGCACAACAACACAAGAACAACACAAGAACACAACACAACAACGCCAACACACAACACAACAACACAAAAACACAACAACACAACACAACAATGCCAACACACAACACAAAAACAACACAACAACTGCACACAACAACGCCAACACACAACAACACAAGAACACTACAACAACATAAAAAAACAACGCAACAACAACACACAAGAACATAACACACAACAATAACACAACACAACATAACTTCACAACACACAACAACAACACAACACAACACAACATAACTTCACAACACAACACACAATAACACAACAACACACAATAACACACAACAACACACAACACAACAACAACACAACAACACAACAATAACACAACCTAACTTCACAACAACAACACAACAACACAAAAAGGCAAAAACAACACAACAACATCACAAGAACACAACAACAACACAAAAACAACACAAGAACACAACACACAACAATAACAACAACACAACAATAACACAGCACACAACAATAACACAAGACAACATAACTTCACAACAACAAAACATCACAACAACAGAACACACAACACAAAAACAACCCAACAACGCCAACACACAACACAAGAACACAACAACAACACAAGAACAACAACACAAAAACAACACAACAACACAACACAAGAACACTAAAACAACACAAGAACACGACAACAACATAACAACACAAAAACAACACAACAACAACAAAACATCACAACAACAACACAACACACAATAACACACAACACAACAAAGCAACACACAACTGCACACAACAACGCCAACACACAACAACACAAGAACACAACAACAACACACAAGAACATAACACACAACAATAACACAACACAAAAACACAACACACAACAACAACACAACACAACAACACAACACAACTTCACAACAACACAATACACAACAACAACACACAACACAACACACAATAACACACAACACAACAAAGCAACACACAACTGCACACAACAACGCCAACACACAACAACACAAGAACACAACAACAACAACAACACACAAGAACACAACACAACAATAACAATAACACAACACAACAACAAAACATCACAACAGAACACACAACACAAAAACAACACAACAACGCCAACACACAACACAACACACAACAACAACACCACAACAACACACAACAATAACACAACAACACCTCTTCATTGTAACGTTCCTGGACCTGATCGGCGAGGAGAGCAACGTGTAAATAACCACAGACTTGCCGT
>CM022481.1:27156714-27166724 GCA_011952105.1 Coreoperca whiteheadi | reverse complement strand
TCCTTCCTTCCTTCCCTCCTTCCCTTCCTTCCTCCCTCCCTTCCTTCCCTTCCTTCCTCCCTCCCTTCCTTCCCTTCCTTCCCTCCTTCCCTCTCTGTTCTTGCTCCTTTCAGCTCCCACATTCAGACTAACTCCCTCTGAAGTGCTCTGCCTACTACAGCTCCCAGCATGCACCTTGCCTGGACTAGCCTGTAGCCTCAGTAGAGTAGTTTGACGTTTGTCGGCTCTTTGGTTTTGAAACTTTTGGTTTGACCTTTGACCCCTTCCCAAAACCCTGCTGCTGCTCAAGAAAGAAAGAAAAAGAAGTTCAGCTTGTTCAGTATGTTCAGTTTCAAACACCAACAGTTGGGTCGGTCACCATAACTGCTTTAGTTGGACGAGATATTGTCCCAGAAATAACTGCGATAAACGACATTATTGTCATTTTAGGAGCGTTTTATGCCACTGATGCAATGATAAGCATAATAAAGCAAGTACACCCTTTTAACTACCTTGTGATTCTTAAGAACATTCAGACATTATGATGAAAGAAACATTTAAACATCTTAAATAAAAACAGAAATAAAATGGACTCTCTGGCCCTTAAAATAATGTTAGACGTGAGGCTCAGGGTTCGACTGTAGAGTCCTTCATTCCTCAACAGGTAATGTAGTGAAGGAAGGGAAACCCTGCAGGTTATTCTGCGTCGTGTTGAATTTAATGTGACATTCGTAGGAATAAACAAACACGCATGTCAACACAATGGACGATACGGAGGTCGTGTAAGCGTAGATGAACGTTATGAGACTTCCCTTCTGTGTTCCCACTGTAGAATAGAAACAGAAACACTGACTCAGACCTGATATTTCCGCCTCACGTTGTTTCCTGTGTGTTGTAGCGGAGCTGGAAACTAGTTTCTAACGTTTTAAAAAAGCTTTTTAATGCACTCTGTGTTTTCCTGGGACTCACACCTGTGCGTGTTTGTGCTCAGGGTTCGGCCTCCGTGGTGTCGGGCGCTCCGGCCGTCCTCCTCAGCTCCATGACGACGGAGGCCGTCTGTGAGCGCGTGCGGCAGATCGAAGGCATCGACCAGAGCATGATGGTCCAGTACAGCGCCACCATCAGGAAGGTCAGTGACACGACTTCTCACAGCGACGAAATCTGCCGTCACACCGGTTTGGTTATCGTTTGTAAATGAGACTAAATGTTTTTACGTGTCGAATTAATTTTCATTTTCTTATTTTCAGGCGAACGTTAACGGCAGAGTTTTGTCTCAGTGTAACATCGACGAGTTAAAGAAGGAGATGAGCATGAACTTTGGAGACTGGCAGCTCTTCAGAGCCACGGTCAGCATGTAGCATGTTAGCATGTCAACGAGCTAATACACCACATGTCTTACTGTCCACCAGCAACAATTTGATGTCACAGTTTAAACCAAATATAGTGGAGCGGCAACGTAGAAAATGTTACAGGTTATTATATGATGCAAACAATTACATGCTAACGTTAGCATGCTAACCTAAAGGACTACAATACAGTTTGGTACAAAAAAGATTGTGCTACTCATGCATTTATTTTGTAATGTATTTAAATGTTTTGTTTTTACAATCAAACCTTTAATGTTATAGGTGATGTTACCTTAGCACACAAACATTATCATGCTAACATTAGCATGACAACCTAATAGTACACAATACTTTATTGTAACAAAAGATTATATTAAAGGTTGCGTTATTTTGTAATTTCATTTTTTTAAATAAACCTTTACTGTCACCGCGGTTTATGGGTGTCAGCCTGGAGAGGCTACGTCCTGTGCTTCCAGGGCTCTCTATGGAGTGATCTGTAGACACTGCTACTCTGTTAAATCTTGTCGCAGCGGCGCCTCGGGTAGCCGAGGTTGCTCCAACGAGTCCCGACGGCACCAGCCTCGAGCGGCTTCCTGCCTGCCTGGGAAGCTCTGGCTGGGATGTCGCACTGGGTGTTGCGCACCGTTTAAAGGTGGTACAGGGTTTCAGTTCAGGTCCCGCCCTCCAAGATTCTGAGGGATCTTGGAGACCAAGGGGGACCACGCACAGGCGCAATTTATGGAGCAAGAGGTGCATTTTATTTTGAGGAAGGGGGCCATAGAGGGGAAATGCAAACCAGGTTCTACAGCCGGTATTTTATAGTTCCGAAGAAGGAGGGTTACGCCCCATTTTAGATCTCTGTCAGCTGAACCGGTCTTTGAGGAGGCTTGGGTTCAAGATGTTGACGATCCCTATGACCGTGAGCCAAATTCAGTTCCAGGACTGGTTTGTCACAAGCGTATTTCCATGTCTCCATCCTGTCGGGGCATCGGAAGTTCCTTCGGTTCGCTTTTGGGGGCAAAGCTTGCCAGTATCGGGTCCTTCTGTTTGGCCTAGCACTCTCCCCGCGCACTTTCCCGAGATGTATGGATGCTGCCCTGGCGCCGCTCAGGCTACAGGGGGTCTGTATCCTCAATTACATAGACGATTGGCTAATACTAGCGCAGTTGAAAAGTGGTGTGGTATGACTTTGAGATGTTGTGCTCACTCATATGCGGTTCCTGGGGTTGAGGTTCAATGTGAGCAAGAGCAGGTTTACTCCGGTACAGAGGACTGTGTTCCTCGGAGTAGTGTGGGACTCAGTCACGTTGCGGGCACACCTGTCTTCCGCACGAATCAAGTCCATCCTGGACATGGTGTCCAGGGTGCAGCTAGGCCGACGTCTCGCTGCAAGACAGTTTCAAGGACTGTTAGGCCTCATGGCAGCAGCATCTAGCGTAATATCGTTCGGTCTGCAGTAGTGGCTCAGGAGCACAGGGTTTTCCCCGAGGGCCAATCCCTTTTGTCTAATCCAGGTTATGCGCAGATGCCTTCGTTCCTTGGACAGATGGAAGGAACATTCCTGACCCAGGGCCCAGTGTTAGGAGCGTTGTATCATCGTTGGACGCTCTTGACGGACGCCTCCAGCACTGGATGGGGCGCGGTCATGGATGGCCGCTCAGCCCGGGGTCTGTGGCTGACACATCATCTCTGACACATAAATTGCCTAGAGATATTGGCGGTCCGACTAGCCTTAAGGCATTTTCTCCCAGACCTCAGGGACCACCATGTTCTTGTGAGAACAGACAATAAGTCAGTGGTCGCCTACATAAATTGACAGGGGGGTCTCAGATCCCGCCCTCTATACAGACTGGTGCATCAGACCCTCCTGTGGTCCCAGGGGAAGTTGTTCTCCCTGAGAGCGCTTTATATCCCTGGGTATATCTCAGAGGCCCGGGGAATGGAGACTGCACCCCGAGACGGTGCAGACAATCTGGATGATGTTCGGAAGGGCGGAAGTGGACCTGTTTGCGTCCCAAGAGAACGCTCACTGTCCCCTCTGGTTTTCCCTGGTGTATCGAGCACCCCTGGGTGTGGCCCCTGAGAGGGTCCACCTCCAAGCTGCCGGTCTTTCTACTGAGATAGTCAGACAATTCTTCATTCTAGAGCTCCCTCCACGAGGAAACTGTACTCCTTCAAGTGGAACATTTTCACTGTTTAGTGACGGGCACACCACCAGGATCCAGCTAACTGCCAGGTGGCTTCAGTGCTGGAGTTCCTTCAGAGCCGGTTTTTGGCCGGGCTTTCCCCCTCTACACTTAAGGTGTATGTGGCGGCAAACGCTGCTTTCCACAGTTTGGTGGATGGCTGCTTGCTCGCTGGGCGAGCACCGACTCATCACCAGTTTCCTCCGTGGTACCCTAAGGATGAGGCCCTCACACATTTGTGAGGTTCTATAGCCTAGACCGCCCGGATGACCCGGGGTCAGTGGCACTCTTGTCCTAAAGTGTGCAGTGGGCTTCACAGCAGACGTGTTGTGTTGAGTTCCCTTGAAAGGGAACGTCTCAGGTTACGTATGTAACCATGGTTCCCTGAAAGAGGAACAAGACGCTGCGTCAGATGATGCTGTGGGGAACGCCTCCAGCATGACCGCATCTGAATCTCTTATACAACTTAGTCAATTCTTGATTGGTGCCACGTCATCACGTTACACACGCCGGTGGAACCGGTAGTTATAAAGCCGGCTTCACTGTTGTCGTCAGACTTCTGATTGACCGAAGCAAGGCGCTCACAGGCAGGAAGTATGGCAAAGACACACAGCGTCTCGTTCTCTTTTTTTTTTTACAACAGAAACTCTAAAACACATCTAGATATTAGTTGTTAAAAATCAGACTCTCCTGATGTTGACTTGTAACAGTTTCAGGTCTAAACTTTACCTGTCTTCTCCACCTGGCTGCAGGTTCTGGACATGCGTCACATAGAGAGTCAGGTGCTGCAGGAGGACGCTGCCAGTGAGCAAGGCAGTGTTGTGGGCGGTCACGTCGAGGCAGGAAGGCGAGCGGTGGCTCCGCCCCACGCCGGCGCCGCCAACACGGACGCTTCGCCGATGTACAGCTTCAACCTGAGCTTCGAGGAGCTGAGCACTGTGGGACTGGACGAATCAGCAAGACACGGAAACATGCAGTGGATGGTAAATCACCAAATCACCAAACCCTGTGGACTATCCAGAGTCACAGGGACACTGCTTCTGACAGAAATGCTGCTGTTCAATTGTTTAAAGGTCAACTTTCTTGCCTCTGAGCAACATGAACTACATTTCATTCACCTCCCTTGTTTTGGGGAGGAGGCAGAAATCTCAAAACCAAAACTATCTGACTGGAGAGAGACGACATGTGTCTTTGTGTTTTGGACGAACCGACCACAATAATCACAATGTCAGACAATATTTAGTTTCATATCAGAAGAGAAAATCAAGTGATATGTAATTAAATTCATTGATATTAAAGTGAGCCTTTGTTTGAAGTGAAACTCTGCATGTTCTTGTTGTTACCTGTTGGGTTACAGTCAGGTGAAGAGCTCCGACTGTTGAAGGTTTTGAGGTAAAGATGCCTCAGAGTCAAAGAAAACAGAAAGCTGGAGCTGAAGTTTCAGTAGACAAACTCTTCTTCTGTGCTCTCTCTGTCCTCAGGGCGGCGCTCACCGAACCGCCAGCATGACCAGCCTGAACTCCCAGGAGTCCTCGAACGACATCTCCAAGCTGACGGACAAGCAGCAGGCCGAGTACCGCAACGCCTACCAGGAGTACATCGCCCAGATGGCTCAGGTGGAGATGGGCGGCGGCGGCGGCGGAGAGAGGCCCGTCCAACCACAGCCGGGACAGTTCATGACATCATCATCCGAGGACAAGAGCAAAGACGGCGGCGAGCAGGACGGACGCAAATCCTTCATCAAGAGGAGTAACGCCAAACCGGCGGCAGACAACACCGACTTCGCCTCCAATGGTGACGCACTGGACCCCATCACAGAGGAGGATGAGAAGGGCGACCACGGATCCTCCAAGTCCTTGCTGACCCGCAAGACCTCGGCTGAAAGAGGTGGGCTGTTCCAGGGCGCCACCGACCTCAAGCTGAAGGCCGGCGGCGGGCTGCGCTACCAGAAGCTGACCAGTGATGATGAGGAGTCCGAGGAGTCAGATAACGCTCCCCTGCTGAAAGACGGCAAGAAGGTGGTCGACCCCAAACTTCCTGGTGGCTCGCTGGCGCTGAAGGGGAAGGACTACCTGTCGGACGCCATGTTGGACAAGAAGGACTCGTCCGACTCAGGCGTGCGCTCCAACGAGAGCTCGCCCAACCACTCGCTGCAGGACGAGGAGGCGGACCTGTCGCAGCTGGAGAGGGCAAACCTGATCGAGCTGGACGAGGAGAGTCTGGCCAGGAAGCGAGGCCTTCCCAGCAGCCTCAGCGGCCTCCAGGACCCGGCCGTCGCCCGCATGTCCATCTGCTCCGAGGACCAGTGCAGCCTGCTGGCCAGTAGCCCCGAGGAGAGCTGGCCGTCATCCAAGAGCTACAACCTGAACCGCACGCCGAGCAACGTGACGCTCAACAACAACACCAACGCCCAGCAGGGCAACCGCCCCCGCCAGCCTGCAGAGGGCTCCACCTCCTCCTCCAACCCCACCTCCTCCTCCTCCAGTGATGTCATCATCTCCCCGAGCTCCGGAACCTCCGGCACCACCACCACCAGGCCGGGGCCGAACAACGAGAACGTCCGAGTGGTTCACCTGAAGAGGGGGCTGAAACCCGGAGACCCACCGGAGATCTGCACCGTTTCCTCCGACACCGTCACCTTCGGCGAGGAGCGGGAGAGCATCCTGTGACCTCATGGTGACCCATGAAGATTAAGAGAGCACTGAGGGTCCACCAGGAGCCGCCTTTACACCTTCTGAACCAATCGGAGGCTCGTAGGCAGAGCATTTACTTCACGGCTCGTTTGAAACCTGCTCTGCCCACAAGCCTCTGAAGAGACCAGAAAATCATTTAACAAGTCTTTAAAAGAGTCAAACAAATGCTGTTTGTCTAAATTCTGAATATTTTGGATTTTAAAACCCTAAAAGCACAGTGTCACTGTCGATAACGTTACTGTGACAGTTGGAAGGTTGTACGAAGTGAAGAGCGGCTGCTGGAGGACTCGTAGTTTTAGTCTGTAGTGTGATTGTCAGTAACTCAGTGGTTGTATCTGATGCATGCTCACAGCTGTAGTCAGTAGATGAACCTGAAGAAGAAACTTTATTCTCACGAGAAGTTGCTGCATGTTGTTGTTGTGATGTGATTTGTCGCCTCCAGGAATCAACACTTGTGCATCACAAATCATTCGTTTTGTTGTTATCTGCAGATCTTTATGTCAAATCTGGAACAAATACTAAGCAGACTTGTCAGCAGGTGTATCAGGGTCCAAGAACCCGACGCAGCGCAACACTGAAGCTGCACCGACTGCAAAGGGAAGGCGGGAGCATTTGTTTTTCCCACAGATATTTACAACATACTACAGAAGTAGACTTGAAAGATAGTTTACCAGAGTCCAAGAACCTGGATCGACCTGGATCGGGGGCACTGAGAGCATTTGTTTGATTAGGAACAAATCCAGGGTGTTGCGCTGCCTCCTAGTGGCCTTTCTAAGCTTTTACTTTAAAGAAATGTGAAACACCGTTAAGCTGTTTTCACACCAAACACGAAGCGAATACTCGCACGGGTTTGATCTGCAGATCAGCTGTTTTTACTCGAGTAACCTGCAATTCTACAGCTATGAATTGATTTCGCAGTAATTTTATTGCAATTAAAAATGTCGAAATAACTACATCATGATGCCGATTTGTAAAAAGTCGGGACTCTTTGTCAGGTCGGACTTTTAAATGCTTGTTTTCTGAACAGAGTTCGGATCGATCAGGGCTAATGCTAGTGCTAACTTGGTTCATAGTAAAGACCAACGGACAGCTGGAATCAAGTATCAGACGCACGTATTCAGAACCTACCTGGTAGTTCCTCGCTTGCCTTCCTCCAAACAGACTCCTGTCTGGTTCTGTCTCTGTATAAATATGAAGTAGCAGCCATCACAGAGCTCTGGGTGCCCACAGACGGCAGCTACAGTAACGACAACGGCGGACGGCACCTCTGCTTGCTGCTGCAGGTTCAACATAAAAACACTTTTTAATCCAATAAACGGAGCTCTCCTCCCGCCGGTACGTTAAACGGCTCCTGAACAGGACAGAATCCGGTCCGGCTCCAGGTGCTTATTCCCCCTGAGGCCCCAGCTCGGCCCCCGGCTCTCTCCTCAGAGCTCCCCGCCGCTCAGCAGCTGTCCGTCAGCCAGCAGCGGCGCTGTCCCACCGCTCCGCCTGCTCCTCCCCTCAAAACAAACCCCGTGATACGCGCCAATTTTGCTTGTTCGCCTCGTTCCATTCATTTTTGCTAAATGTGAGAAAATCTAAAGAAATCAACGAGAAGATGCAAATAAAACCAGGTGTGGCGAGACAGCGATGCTGCACGACATCAGTTTAAATAGATTTTTGAAAAGAAAACTAATAAGTGAAAAAGCTTAAAATAACTTCAGTGTGGTGGAAACGCAGCTGTTCTGTCAGTATGAAGTCGTAGCTGAACTCGTATCAGTTCACAGTGTTTGTGTGTAACGACAGAAAGATGTTAGTTACTAGTTTTGTGTTTTATTTAAACAAACAGTGATCGTGTTTCACCGTCGTGCTGTTGGATCAGAACTGATGCTGAGAACTGGGGGCTTTTATTCTGAAGCATCGGGTTGACCATTAGTCGATGAATCAATTAGGAGATTGGAAGAAAGTTCATCTTAAATCTGTCAGTAAAGTCAGTGGAGTTCAGCATGTTTCAGACAGCTGAAGAAGAAATTCATGGCGACTGTCAGAGAGCAGAGAAACCTTTGAAAGACAAACGATCAGAGATTTAAAACTCTGCGGTTTCAGAGTCGAAGCCGGACTGACGCTGGAGATTTGAGGCCGAATTCAACATTTGAGTTAAGAAACGAGAAGAAATCAGCTGACGTTCATGTTGAAATGAAACCAGAATACAAAGCAACATATGGGACAGAATAGTGTCAGTATGGGACGTGTCTGTGTCTTCATGTCGTCGGTCAGGTGAAGCTGCATGTTGATGTTTTAGAGTTTTACAGAGTCGGTGTCTCGGTGCTCTCAGCTGATGGAACATCTGTTAACATCTGTCAGCTGAAGGGGAATTTAATCTGTTGTTGTGAACTGAAAGGAATAAAATCTGGATGTTGAACGTTGAGGCTTTCTGACTTTTTTCATCTGATCACTTTGACTTTATTGATCGGCTTTAAATATGGAGGTTAAGAAAATACAAAATACAATAAATATTCACAACCTGTATTTAAACTCAAGTAACAGTACTTCAGTGTAAAAATGCTACGTTACAAGTTCTGCATTAATATAGTAATATATTTATTATAATAAATATCAGGATGTGACACTTTATCACCACCAGACGTTATCCAGGACACTTTGGGAAAAATCTGCTAAACGTACTTAAGTCTGAAAAGTGAACGCACTCATGCAGAATGACAGCTGTAAGTTATATATACATACTGTTTATTATAATATAGAGTTATATTTGTTTGTGAGGACACTCAAACAACAAAGAAATGTACTTGAGTACAGAATAAATCAGAACTAAAATGTCCAGTTTACATGGACTGAAGTTTGTGCTGCTGCGATGTGTAATGCACATCGCAGCCTCTCGGGGAAAGATGTGGAACTTCAGACTGTTTGGAATAATTAATTATTATTACCGTATATTAGACACATTACCATCACCAGATATTATCCAGCCACGAAAATGACTCACTTTACTCTGTGATGTTGGTCAAAAGTCACTTTTTATGTGTGTTTCAAACACTGATTAGATTAGATATGTAGTAGGCCGTGAACAGTGAAGATCAAATGCAAAAATCACCTCTAACATCAAAATGTATTTTAATACAGGCTGTTTTCTCACATTTGAACTCTTTTCAAATGGATTTCTCTACAGAAGAACCTCGACTCTAATCAATAATCAATAGAAGTAAAGTCATATTCCTGTGTCAAAACGCATTGTTACACACAAACAGTTCTCTCATATTTAACGTCTCAAACTTTTCCTTTCCAATGGATTCGTCTTTAAAAACTCGTCTGCTAACAACACAAAACATTTAGAGTCATTCTGCAGAGGTCTCCAGTGAGTCAGACCTCTCTCAGTATTTCTCAAACTGAAATAGATTTACATTTGTTAAACATGCAGGATGTTAACATCTTTACTGTAAACCTTTGCTGAACTAAATGAGAAGCACTACAGACATCAGCAGCTACCTGATGCTGCTGCAAGAAAACTGCATTAAAGTGAAAATCAAAGTCAACCCAGTTTGAACACAACAAGTTCAGCCCTGAGATCATTTCACCATTTCTAAGAAGAAACATTTGGGACATTAAAGGCACAATCAGTGAGCCGAACGTTAACCAAAGGGAAGCCTCGTCCACCACCAACATTTAAACCACAGGACTGGAAGTCGTCTCCTCCTACAGAGAACACAGAGACACCGAGGAACCAGACCAGAACCTGAACCCAGGATAAAGAGGTTCAGTGAATGTGGTGTTGAAGGTGTGGAGGTGGATCAGTGAGTCAGAGGAGA
>CM022481.1:27044819-27095506 GCA_011952105.1 Coreoperca whiteheadi | reverse complement strand
TCATGTGAAAGTTTTAAAAATCCTTGTTTTTTAAACATATTTAGGGGGGAAAAGGGGAGGGGGGGGGGGGGGGGGGGGGGGGGAGGCAGATGCCAGACTCGGGCCCTGGCAGATGGGGCCTGATGAATCCTGAAAAGGAGGAATTGAAACTCGGAGAAGTTGCCAAGCGGCCGGCTGTAATTATCGCCGCGCCTTTGGGTTCATTGTCAATTAGAGTGGCGGTTGGGGCGAGCGACAGCTGTGGCAGATGGCAAGGGTCCGGAGAGAGAGAGAGAGACAGGGAGGGAGGGGGAGTTGGTCCCTCAAGGTTTCCTCCCTGTTATCAACACTAAACTCTCGGCATCATGCTGTGATTTCTCAGGGTTTTTGAGTTTTCCTTGAAAAATTCCGGTTTGCATGACAAGTGTGGAAAATTCCCTTTGATTAAAGACCCTAATGCAGGATTATAGTAGATCTTTGCTCCTCTGAGACATTATTAATGTTGGTCGCACAGCTGAGTGACGTCCCAAAGTCACTTTTACATTAAAGTCACCGTCGGAGGGACTCATGACCTCCTTCCAAACACACCTAGTTATTCCTGATTAGGAGTTTGACACTGAGCCAGGCCGAGGGTCTACAGCCGCTCAGCAGCTCTGTAGGGTCGATGTGCGGTGCTTTGAGCGCTGACATCAGCATGCTAACATGCTAACATTAGCAGTAAACAGGAAGCACAGCTGAGGCTGATGGGAGAGGCCGAAAGTTGACCTTCGAGCTGAGATTTGTTCCCTCAGCTGAAGGATAAACTTCCACATTCAAATCTCTATCTTTGATAATTATACATTTGACCAGAAGCCACCAAAGAGATAAATATTGATTTCCTGGCTAAAACGTAATCACAGTTGAATCAAATGTGATTATTTCATTTGGACCTTAATGACAAACAATGACTTCATTTCCACCCGTGAAGCTCTCAGGAAGGAAACCTCTGTGTGTTGTTGGGAGTCACCGGCAGGGTAACAGCTGGATCAATGAGCAGCAGCGTTTAACCTGAATATGGATCCACGCGCTCTCAGAGTGGCAGCACGAGCCGGACAGGAAGCTGGGCCTCCACAGGACTTCCTGTTAGTGTTTGTATGGAACAGAAGGAAACGGTGAGTCAGCTGCACCACGTGATCACTGAGGTAAACAAATGAAAGAAAACAACGGTTTTACATTAATGCTGGAAGTCATTCTGCAACAGTAATAATATTTTAAGACTTTCTCTGATTAAATAGAAGAGAGCTCCACTCGAGCTCCTCTCCTTTGTGGGGTCCCCCAGGGGTCTATTCTAGGTCCCCAAATCATGCGAAGACATAAGATCAGTTGGCATGGCCACGTGGATGGGACGTACCTCTATGTCCTGATTAAGCCTGGTACCACCGATGTGTCCTGTGTTTTGGCCGGCCTCTCTGAAACTAAGACATGGAGGCCCAAAACTGTCCTGCGGTGGAATGACTGCAGCGATTCCTGAAGTCGTCTGATGAGAATCTGTCGACTTAATTATTTTTCTTAATGTCACAGTGTTTGTGTTTATTTCAAATGTTGCTTAATAAACTGCAGATCAGATGTTTCCTTTAGTCCATCAATACAACTCAACACAATACCAAAGTGATTACTCACCTGCAGAGGTGTTCTTAAAGATTTGCGTCTTCGTCAGGAACCAATGAGCTCGCAGCTGAGAGCCGCAGGCAGGAAGTCGGATGGTACTGAGAGACGGGCTGACGTGTTGTTGGTTTGAGTCCAAAAACATCCAGTACTTTAATTGACTATTTCCATTTTCTGCTACTTTATATTTATTATTATTATATTATTATTAGAGGCAAATATTGTACTTTGTACTGCACTACATTTATTCAATAACTGTATTTACTAGCTACTTTGCAGATTTAGCTAAATAATACAGAACAGGATGGCCGTTTACACGTTAATGCATCAATAATTATGATCTGATAACATAGTATATGTTATTCTGACGTGGCCCGGTCACACAATGAGCACTTTTACATGTTGAATGCAGGACTCGTGTTTGTATCAGAGTGTTTCTACACTGTGTTATTACTCCTTTTACTTAAGATCAGAGTACTTGTTCCACCACCAGCCATCACTGCAGAGTGTGTGTGTGTGTGTGTGTGTGTGTGCTGGGTTAAAGGTCAACTGGACTGAATAGAAGCTCCTCATGAGTGTAGAAAGGCAAATAAATGGCGCTCTCGCCTCCTCACAGCTCGGGTCATTGTGCTGGGAAGCCCCTCCTCCTCCCTTTTCTCCTCTTCTTCCACCTGCTTCGTCTCCTCTCCTTCCTGCTCTTACTCGTTTTCTCTTCCTCCCCCGCCTCCCTCCTGTTTCCACTGGTCTCAGATCTCTCACTTCAGTAAAAGTAGCAGTTCGATCAGGAGAGACGAGCGAACGAAGTAAACACAGAATGACTCAAACAGATGATGCGAGGTGTTAATCTTTAAAGAAAGGCTTTGGTGCGCCGACGCCGCGAGCACATCTTGGTGGTGGAGGCTGAAGGCTAAAGCTGATGGCGCTGAGCTGGAGGAGCTGCGAGGACCCGGCGGAGACTGGAGGGGAGGTGGGGGGTCGCACAACGGTTCGAGAACAAACTGCAAGCGGAGAGAGAACCATGATCTAAAGAGACAGTAGAAGCCTGAAGGTGTGTCTCTGTGCTATTGGATGGATGAGGCCAGCTGAGGAAACAGCTGATGTCCCATGTAGCGAGCACACCTGAGAGGGCAGCATGGCAGGATGAAGATACTGCGCCCACCTATGTTCAAGTCTGTTCTTCCTGACGGAACTTAGAGCTTCATTACCACAGTGTGGAAATACTGTTAATATATCAAATATACTCAAATATACTTAAAGTATCAAAAGTAAAAGTACTCATAACGCAGAACAGCCCATTTTAGAAGAACAAATATTATATTACTGGATTATAATTACTGATGCGTCACTTTAAAGCTGCAGCTGGTGAAGGTGGAGCTCAAATAAAGACTTTATATTCTGCTGGGAAGCTTGTGAATTTCACTAAGGGATCAATAAAGTGTCATCTGAAACTGTTAAAATACATCATAATTAGTTTGTGGATTATATTTTGTATTGATTATCTGAATCTGCAAAGTAAGCTTAACAAACTAAACAACTAAATACAAAGTATAAATATACTACATGTACTGTACATATATAAATTTATATAAAGAGCAAAGTTCATGTCTGATGACCTCCATCAAGCATCAACACATCTTCCTTATTACTTCATAAAGTTACTCAGTTCCTCTCTTTGTCTCCAGGACGAAGAATTTAAGAGCTAAACAGGGGATCTTTGGCCCCGCCCACTGAGGTTTCACTCAGCCAATCAGAATGCTCGCTGTTTGTGCCTCAAGGCAACAAAACACTGAAAAACTCAAGAAACTACAATCTGTGTGTGTGTGTGTGCTGGGCTCCATCTGCTGTGAGAAGGGTCACTACTCGGGGTCAAAGGTCACTGTTTCCAATAATAGCTATTAGCAATGCTGACAGGCTGCTGTTAGCCAGGTCGGTCGCCCTGACGCCAACAGCATGACCATCATCATCATCACCGTCATCATCATCATATGAATTTAACTGATCTATAAAGTACTGATGCACTTTTTACTGTATAAGCTTTTTTACTGAACTTTTGGTTTAATTGAACCATGTTTCGCCTCGTATAACCAGAACCGCGTCATGAGAGCCGCCATGTTCAATCTGTAACTAACATCTGGAGTTTGGCTGAACCCTTTAATGTGATTTTATCTTCAGGCGGCAAAAGTAAAGAACTTCCGACTGTTTCCAAAGCGCTGCTGCCCAGAAGCCAGCTCTGTGATGTCAAAGTGCCCTTGAACGCACCAATAGGGGCAGTTCTAATGTGAGACTGGCTTCATACAAAGCGTCTGACCTTTACGATGGCGGATCAGAGTCGGTTCATATGAGCCGGCTGTTTAGATACTTTGGGTTTTCTGGAAAGCACAGACAAGCCGTCCTGTTGTGTCAGTATCAGAACTCGCTACTCAAGTCTTCAGGAACCTAATAACGTTCAGAGGCAGAGCTGGAGGTGGCAGAGCTTAAGATGCTGAGGTTCTCTTTGGGAGTGACGAGGATGGACAGGATCAGGAACGAGTCCATCAGAGGGACAGCTCATGTTAGATGTTTGGGAGATAAAGCCAGAGAGGCCAGACTGAGGTGGTTTGGACACGTTCAGAGGAGAGACTGTGAATATATTGGTAGAAGGATGCTGAGGTTGGAGCTGCCAGGCAGGAGGTCTAGAGGAAGACCAAAGAGGAGATTTATGGATGTAGTGAGAGAGGACATGAAGTTAATTGGTGTGAGTGAAGAGGATGCAGAGGACAGGGTTAGATGGAGGCGCATGATTCGCTGTGGCGACCCCTGACAGGGAGCAGCCGAAAGGACAAGAAGAAGAAGAAGATGGAAGGTAGAAAATCCGTCTAAAACTGACAGAAAACAATAATTGTTCGTCTGTTGCTCTTAAACGTGAAGCTGATGGATCTCAGTGTTGCAACACGGCTGATGAAACTAAACTCTAATTACAGAGAAACACGCTTCCGTCTGTCGACTGCAATTAAACCCACAAACTGAACTCTGGGTATATTCCAGTTTTAAATGTCTGGTGATTAACGCCTCCTGTTTGTTTTGCGTCCAGCTGTTGTAGGAAATCCCTGAGCCTTTGAGGAGTGAAAGCACCAACAGCGTTGAAGCTCACTCACTGACTCGACTCGCCCTAAACCGGCGTCGTAAAGGCGGGAAAAGCTGCGCCGGCTCAACTTGAAACGCGCCGTCCAAATGTAATGATTCACAGCAAAGAATCGATATCCTCTACAGCAGAAAGAGGAGGTGCGGCAGCAGGTCTGAAACTAACAGGGCTTCGACCAAAGGGGCCCCTGAATGCTCATGAACTGTTTCTGTTGCTCTCAATCTTAATCTTCCAATAAAACAAACATTTGCGCCGCATGTTGAGCGTGTATTTCACAATAAAATGCTATAATTAAACATTATTTCAGAGTTCTAGGCTACCTTCTGAAAAACAAGGCACAGAGGACCCCCCCCCCTCCAGCGGGGGAGGAGGGCCGCCCCCCTGTTAAAAATTAACAAGTCGCCTGCTGCTGACGGTCGTCACAACCAAACGTCATTTCAGTTTATTACAACTAAGTTGATTTTTCAAATGATTACTCGGTCATAGCTCTGCGATACAAGAGTCCACCTGTTCATGTGAAGGAAATCGTTTAGCCTAAAAAACGCCATTTAACTTCCTTTTCTGATTTTACATTTGCTAATAATGATACTGAACGCACCACCGGAGGCCAAAGGACACATTGTTTTTCTCAAAAATATAGAAAACCCTTTTTCTAAATGAAAATGAAAAATGGGGCCACCTTTCTGACGATCGGGTGGGTTCTTGGATCTGACTGGGTTTGTCAGTCCAGTCTGGTTACTTTCCTGTAGTCCAGACTTGAGAAAACACCTCTTGTCATTATCTCGCTCATCGCTCTCTCCTGTCTCCTTCTGAACCTCTGCACCGCTGAATAAATACCATTAATTCAGTGTTATTGAGGTGAATATTCAGCTTCTTTATCTCAGAAACACACATGTGGCCACTGAATGAATGTGTTAATGATTCACATTGAGTTAATTAAGAGCCTATTCAGGAGAACCATTGTGTTCATCATCTTCTTCTCTATAGCGCCCCCCCACCCCTCCTCAGACTGCGTCATTATGAAACATTCTCCCTGCACCAATAAAAATGAATAAACTAATTGTAAAATAATAACGTGTGACATACTGCTGTCTGCTGGCCTGGTGTCTGTTAGCTCACGGCCCCTCAGCCCCGTTTGGTGTAATTACACATTCACAGTCATTTCTAATGGCGAGCTGCTTTGTACGGCAGAGTGCAGCCGAGCGTTTCATAGTCATGCGGCTCGTCATTCATCAGAGACGCCGTCTGAGCTGCGTTCAATAAAGCTAAAGGTGAATAATAAAGTTTAAGAGCTTTGTTTGAGGATCGGCTTGTTATGTTCTGAAGATAAGTGGTTTTTACGGAGCTGGGAATCCATGTAGGTAGATGAAGGTTTTAAAAGTTAGCATAAGCAGTTAAATTCATACGAATTCAGTCTTCTGCAGGGAGAAAACGTCACCTTGTTCCGGAAAGCAGCACAACAAAGTTCGTCTGCTCGGCGGTCGAAGCTTGGTGACGCAGTGACGCGGCTAGTTGAACGACTGTATTTGCCGAGCTAACTGCTACCATGCTATTGCTAGTCAGACACAATAGCTCTCGAAGCTATGACTAGCTTGCTGTCGTAGCTGATCAGTTGTTTGTTTCATAGATTTTTTGTGAATTGACTTTTTGCAAACCATGACTTTCTTGTGGAGCAGTTTATACTCCGACTGAGCGGGCTAACAAACTGCGATGGTGTGATACAGCTAATACGCTACTATAGCTTCCTCCATTTTGAACCAAAGGTCAGCTCTGTGAAGATGGTTTGAACAAAGTTGAACATGACCTAAAGGATTCGCTTTCATTACAATGAATTGATTTGATCAGACATTTCACTGGTTTAAATGCGTCCTTGAAGAAAAAAGGTGAATCAGGACCACACAGACTATGCTCCTAACCAGTTAGACCATGTGAGCAGTGCTGGTTATTGTATTAAAATAATTTTCTGATAAAAGGTGCCGCTGATATTATCTTTGGTACTCGACAGCAGAATGAAACTTAATAATTCTCCTGAGGTTTACCATGTTTTTCTCTTCAATCAACAATGAAGTCAAAGATATACAATGTGTCGGTGTATATACCAATGCCACCAATGTACGAATAGGAGCATATTTAAATTAAAAAGCAGTGGTCCAAGAATTGATCCTTGGGGAACCCCTGATACACTTTCCCCCCTTCAGATTTAAAACTAAAACTACTACTAATACAAGTTCTGGTGATTATAATAAGAAGGAAACCAGCCAAGAACACGGCCTGACAGAGCGACTGCATCTCTATGTCTCTGAATTTAGAATTTCACTGATCACAAAGGAAAGAAAAAGTAAGTAATGCCAGAATTAGTGAAGGAAGGTATGAAAAGGAAAAGCAGTGAAACAAAGAAGAAAGGAATGAAACATGAAAATAAAGCAGAAAAGATATCAAAACTGATGGAAGGAAGAAAATGAGGGAAAGAAGTGAAGGAAAAAGCAAAGAAGGAGCACTCAGTGAACCCGTGAAATTGTATTCTGGGTCTTGATCTTCCTCCTGTCAGCAGCAGCAGGGTCGGACTCAGGGGCCCCCAGAGGTCCCGGGCTCTTTAACCTGATTATGGGGCCGAGGGCTGCAGACAAACAGAAGAGATTCATCAGTGGGTGTGGAGAAGCGGCGATAAAGCAGCAGGCAGCTGCAGCCGCCAACCAACTCCGCCACACTGCAGAGCGTCAATACAGAGATTACCATGAGAATGCAGAGAGGAGGCTTCAGCAGCAGCTCCCACTCTGCAAACACACCGAGAGAAAAGAGGAAGGAAAACACACGAGCACGAAGGCAAAGAGCCTGAATATGATTTCACACACGCAGGGTTTGACTCAGGGCCGGCCCGGGTTAATAATTCAGGCCGAACGTCAGCCAAACGCCGCTCATTCACAGCAGCCAGTTCACTGCGTGTACCAGTTGGACTTTAGTTGTGTCACTACACACAAAAGCTGCTTCAGAAACATCCAGACGACGGCTCAAAACAGCCAGGTGTCTTCAGTTTCAAGAGTTAGAGCGGTTGCACTTCCATAATTTAGGCTCCAGGAGTAAAAAAATCATACATATAATGTTTGTGCACTCTTGCTGGCAGTAAATCTGACTGTATGGAGGTTGAATGTGGAGTCCCAGGGGTCTTATGGACGATATTTGTGAAGTATGAGACACATTGCAGTTTGCTTTGTTTTGCAGATGATTGTTTTTGCTGAGAATTGAGAAATCCAGTTCATGGTTTTTGGAGTTCATCTTTAAAGGCTATTCGATTCTGAACAAAGCAAAGTTAGAATATAGGGTACTTCACACATACACAGCTAATATAAATCCGTTATATATGCACAGAAGAGAGCGATACGAATCAACACACAGTTCATTAAGTCAAATATCATAAAACTGAAAAATGTAGATTAATTCACAACCTGATTTTATGTTTAGAGACAAAACTGTGCGGATAGTTTGAGATCTGGTTGGTTTTAAAACTCAGTGTGGAGTCAAACTGTGGAATTTAATTTGAAATGTTTCTCACCTATTATTCAGTTCAACGAAATGACCAAATAATTGAGCCTGATGAGCGATGCTGGTGTTCGGTGTGTGAGTGTGTGTGTGTGTGTGTGTGTTATTGATGCGCTTAAAGAACCGGCGGAACATCTGCGGTCGATCATTTGTTTTAGTTATTTTGAGAAGAGGGCAGATAATATGAGATTGTGCTTTATAATGTTACAGTGTCTCATTTATATTTTGTCAAATGTTTTAGGAAACTAAGTTTTACTAAACTAAAACAATTTAACACACACACACACACACACACACACACAATCCAGTCCAATCTGAGAGGGACCCGAGGGCCTAAACACACCTGAGACCAGGCGGAGCCCAACGAGCAGGACCCGAGCCACTCGTCCCCTGCACCAGAGACACAGCAGCACTGCCCCAGCAGGTCGCCACAGTCACAGATCCAGAGTCTGCAGAGTAACTGGATCTCGGAGTAAAAGGAGCCGCAGCACATTCATCACCGTCGTCCTCCTGACCAATCAGACACGAGCCGCTCTACCGTCGGCCTGCTGTATCCCAGAATGTCGCTCCTGTCTGACGCAGCGACGTCCGTCTCTTTGACTTTGTCTGGTCAGCCTTCGGCAGGACGACGCCTGACGTTATGTGGGAGGGCTGCCTGTGGCTTCAGCCGACCGCATGGACGCAGACGCGCCGCAACTATCTTCAGCGCTGCTGTCCTGCTGCGTCTGCGGGCATCAGGCTGCCTCGCTCCCAAAGGTTTCACGTCCGGCAAGAAGGTTCAACCTGAGCGCAACACTGAAGCCGTGAAGGCAGTGACCTGCAGTGCCCCCGAGCTCACCTCTGACTGCCGGGTCAGGACCCAGAACCGTCCCATGGAGCGAAATATTCAAATACATAAATGGAACATAAAGGAAAATCAACTGAAATACTGTTTTGCTTGTTTGTACTTATTGGAGCGGATTCTTGGCATCACTGTCTAAAGAGATCTTCAAATGTGTGAACAGCGAACATTTCTCATTAGTTCGTTGCATTCACATATTAGAGTGTGTTAGAGGCACTTAATGAAAATACCAGGGAATGCGACGTTTCCGCCGAGTGGCTGAAAGTCAGCCGGACGCACCTCACCTGTTACAGGAGGAGGAGCGACGCAGTAACGCCGTCTCGTGGTTGTTTTCGCTCAGTCTAGAGCAGCAGAGCTGGAGGTCCAGTGCATCTCTGCTTCCTGGAGGAGGATGATGTCACCTTCTGATCCTTCCTGCTGATAGGACGATGACTCACCGAGCAGGCGACGCTCGGCCTGCAGGCTGCAGGGCTTTAATCTCATCTCGCCTTTGTTGGGCCTCTGCTGCTGATTCCTATCTGGCTTTTATTATTTTCTCCGTTTTCTCTTCCGCTGTTCGTCTGCAGTTTAATGAGGTTACGGTCGAGGCAGCAGCGGCCTCTTCTCCTTCTCTCGCAGCCACTCCTGCTGGGATTCAAATGACACATTTCATTGGAAAGGAACAAGATGAATATTTAGATTCTTCTCCACAGATATTCTCTCAGCCAGCTGAGTATTCGCTCCCACACAATTACCCTTCAGCACATGTGCTCTGCTCTGTCTTTGGGCTGCAGGCTTGGGGGGGCGAAGGGTTTGGAAACGGAGAGACGAGGCTCCGGAGGACAGACGTTGCTTTTCGTTAACGGGAATTTAACCAACATGTGAGACACATCTGCGTGAAGAAGCACAGCGAAACGTCCTGCTGACTTCTTGTTTCCGAGCGTCGCAGCATGTTTAGTGTTAAACTGTCCACGTTTGTGCTGGTCATTTTGGGGAGGAGGGCCAGTTCCATAAACAGAAAGAGAACAGCTAGAATGACACATATGTCTTTTACGGGTTGTCAGTGTGATGATTTAGAATCATAGGACTATTTTCAGCGGCGGATTAATCCACATGTGGCGCTGCAGTGAGAAACAGAAACAAGTTGCGAACACGACATTAACATCTCGTCACCTTTTAGTTGACATGTTGTACTTGCTGGCAAACAGCTGCTTATTAATGCATCAATATTTATAATCCAACAATATAATCTACATTATTCTGCCGAATGAGTATATTTTGATAATGCTCTTTTACTTCTGTAACATTCTGAATGTAGCACTTTTACTTGGAACAGAGTATTTCTACACTGTGGTACTGTTACTTTTACTGAAGGAGAAGCTCTGAGTACTTCTTCTTCACTGGCGGTTATTAACTGAAACATTTGCACCGTATGTGCTTTGGGTTTGTCCTCCACCACTTGCAGGCTGATTCCTCTCTGCAGGTGTAAAGCATCCTGACGACAGCCTCCCCCACACAAAGAAAATAAATGTTGGTTTTATTATGGTTGTAATGATTATTTATGAAGTGTGCAGGCAGGTGGGTGGAGGGCGGGGGAAGACAGCGGAGTTATTAACTGATAATAATCTGGGTATATGGGTTTCCAGCAGGACGATGCATCACATGGATCTGCTGTGGCAGAGACTGTATTCACACTGTCTGATTAATGGACGGAGAATAAAACCATCTCAACGCTTTACCTACCTGCTGCTCTCATCATCGCTTATATTCCGCCCCAACATGACGTCCTGCTTCATCACAGGAGGAAACTGCACTGTGGGACATCGTCCACTGACGTTCCTACAAATGATTTAGGCTGCATCATCTTCATCAGGATGGCGCTGGTTAATGACGGGGATGACGCTTTGGTGGAATAAACAGCATAATAGCAGGTTCAAGGGTTCATACCTTGGTGTGTGTAAAATGTTTTACGTCATTTTCACACATTTTTGTGGCTTTCTGTCCAGCTAGCAGAAAAGGACAACACACAGTGGCGATGTACGATGCATGTCTAAACTCTCATTGCTTTCTATGGAAGCCCATAAGACAGCAACTTGCTGACATGTATAACCGCGTGCAGACACACCACTGCCCCCCCAACGCGCCTCACGTGTCCACGGGAACAACAGTTTCACATTTAGTGTGAGCTGTGCGCCAAATGAAGCCACGCTACGGGCAGTGTTTGTCTGCTCAGGCCAGAACGTGGCCTCAGGGAAAGAAATGCGTGCATCCTCATAAGAACAGCAGCTCCGTGAGGTAGGGGCTGCTTTTCGTGTCCCAGTGTTGCACTTGGTAGTTCACATGAAAAGTGACATAAATAGTTGTGTGAAGAATGAGAGCTCAAACCCCGCCTACGTTCTCACCTCCACACAGCTGACTAATCACTGAGTGGGGGGGGTGTGAATGTCAGATCGTCGGTTTTCGGAAACTTACAGAAATTGTTGGACACATTGACCCAAACTGACATATGAACGCTGTAAATCGCCGTGTGCAGGCTGCTAATATTGCCAGTTCCCTAATATGTGAGAATGAAAATGAAGGTACTGGACCATTCACACCTCTGAGCAGCTCATTCAAAATGGCTTGTTTCGTTAGGGGACATTTGTATCATAGAATCAGGTAAGCTGCGCAACTGGTACACAAACCATCCAACTTTTGGAGAATCACAGAGACTAAATCAGCTGTTCACAACGTTGAGGAGCTCCAACATGGCTGCCAGACAACAACAGGGTTTGCATCATCGTGAATCTCGCTATAAACCGCAGCGTTTACACTGAGCAGGAGAATTAAGTGGATAAAGCGAGAGTGTCAGCTAAAGGGTAAAAGTCGTTTTGATTGGCCATCTAGTGAAATGGAGCGAAGCAGTAGGAGGAGCTCCTGATGAGGCGTGAACTACACCCAGGCTGATTTATTTAACTGGAAGCTCGAGGGAGTTCAAGCAGCCGGCTCTGTTAGAGCGGGTCATCGCCTCCGAAAAAGAACACTGGTGTCAGGAAGGAGGGAAAGCTGCTACAACCATCTGGGGTGAGAGTCCGTGGCTCTGTATGTAGAGCGAGAGAGAGGGCAGGCAGGCGGCTGGCAGGGGTCCAGGATGTGATGTCATTAAAACCAGCAGTGCACTCAGTGACACACAGAAACACTGCAGCAAACACTCAGCAGCATCGGTTTTATTGGACTGCTCAGGTGTTGCAGATTGATTTCCTTCCAAACAAACATTAGTTTCACTTCAATTCCATAAAAACAACTGCAGAGTCTTGAAACCTGCTGCAGCGAGATAATCCATCGCAATCAGTTCTAAGTCAAGTCAATTATATTTATACAGCCCGATATCACAAATCACAATTTGCCTTAAGGGGCTTTACAACAAGTAAACTAGCTGACTCAGTCTACGTCAGTAATGTTCAAAGAATAAAATACGTGACTTCAAAATGTAAATTTACACAAAGAGCTTATCAGGGACAAAATGACTGCTGTAGGCAGTAAACACATGGCCGACCGTTTTCATCTGCTTTGGTCTTTCGGTTCAATTCTGTTTTATTTACACAGCTCAACATCACAAATCACAATTTGCCTCAGAGGGCTTTACAGTCTGTAGAATACGACACCTTCTGTCCTCAGACCATCGATTCGAACGAGGAATAAAATAAAATAAAAAAGATACAGATGTAAGGAAGAGAACAGAGGAGGGATCCGTCTCCCAGGACAGACAGACAGGAAGTAGATGTCAACAGAAAACCATGGTATCTACAGTTATAATGACAAAATGTAGGTTGTAAAACATAAGTGAAGAGGACGGATCCAGAAGGACAATTGAGCCACACCACCTTCTCTCCACCGTAGAGAGAGAAGCACAGTTCCACTTTCCAACCCCCCCCCCCCCATCAGCTGTTTGCTAACAATAACAACAGCAGCGGTCGTAAAGCAGGGGGGCAGCAGGTGGCCACAACCACTGATCCAGAGTCTGCAGCTCCGGAGGCAGAAACACCTGCTGAAGGTGACAGTGAGAAAGAAGAGACGGACGAGGAAGAACAAAACTTTCACCTGAGCCAGCCCTAACTATAAGCTTTATCAAAGAGAAAAGTCTTTAGCCTATTCTTAAATGTGGAGATGGTGTCTGCCTCCCGAACCCGAACTGGGATCTGATTCCACAGGAGAGGAGCTTGATAGCTGAAGGCTCTGGCTCCCATTCTACTGTTGGAGACTCTAGGAACCACAAGAAACCCTGCATTCTGAGAGCGCAGTGTTCTAGTGGGGTAATAAGGTACTATGAGCTCTGTAAGATACGACGGTGCCTGACCATTAAGAGCTTTATAGGTGAGGAGAAGGATTTTAAATTCTGTTCTGGATTTCACAGGGAGCCAGTGCAGAGAAGATAATATTGGAGAAATATGATCTCTTTTCCTAGTTCCTGTCAGTACACGTGCTGCAGCGTTCTGCATCAACTGGAGAATCTTAAGGGACTTTTTAGTAACAAATGCATGGATTCATTTCTCTGCATCATTTTGAGCCATAATGTGATTTTTGCAATGTTACGTAGGTGAAAAAAGTTAAAGTTTCTTTTACAAGGGAATTAGAGGGCAAATCAGGATAAAAAATAACTCCCAGGTTCCTTACGGCGGTACTAGAGGCCAGGGCAATGCCACCTAGAATAACTTTATCTTTAGATAAGGCGTCTCCGCGGTGTTTGGGGCCCAAGTACAATAACTTCAGTTTTGTCAAAGTTTAACATGGGAAAATTGCAGATCATCCAGGTTTTTATGTCCTTGAAGTTGAAACTGATTAGTTTCCTCTGGCTTGATCAATAGATATAATTGGGTATCATCTGCATAACAATGGAATTATGGATTGTTTCCTAATAACATTGCCCAAAAGTAGCACATATAAGGTGATTAGAACTGATCCAATTCTCAATTATATTAATATTGTGTGAAAATATTATCTGTTAAAGGATGGTCAAAAATCTGAGACATGGTTCCTTTTGTAAAAACTACTGCTAATAATAATTAAATAATGATAAAAGGTTATTATTTCTGATGGAGTCTGACGCGTACTTGCTGCCTAAAATCTTCTTCGACCGCTGCTTGTTTTTCCCAGCTTGTCTGCTCGTGGAACTTTGAGTTGACATTACTGTGTCACAGGACAGGTGGACAGCGGCGGGGATTTGTTTGAGCAAGCCTACGTCTGAACGCCAAAGGACACGAGTTTGAACTCGAGCTAATGAGAAAAGCCAGCGATCTTTCTCTGTCGTCCGTGTCCCTCCAATCACAGCTCACAGAAAACAAATGTGAATAAGTGTTAACAGCAATGATTTCGATATCTGCAGAACGTCTGCTCGGTAACAGAGTAACAAGAGTTGACAATGAATCAACACACTTTAGAGGAGTGTTTTGACCTCAGCCAATAATGACGATGAAAGAGCTGTAGAGTGTTGGATGTCTTCCAAACAGCAGGTTGAAACAGGCAGTTTGGTGGTAATGGATGAACAGAACCAGAATCAGACCATTAACAACATCTGTGCTCACGCCCACTGATGGAGGTTTTAACTACACAGTGCACGACCTGCAGGTTTTTACAATCGGTTCCATCTGCTTCATCATCAAACTGCTATCAGCTGAATGACACCATCAGGCTCTGAGGGGAAACAAGGGATGCGTTCATATCTGGGAGTCAGAAGCATGCCTCTATTTCTCTTACGGATCAAATTTCTGGCCGTTTTGGAGTCAAAAGTGGAGAGAGATGACATGCGACACCATCAAGGTTTGCTCTATGACTTCCCCCAGAAACTGAAGCCTTTGCAAACAAATACAAATGCACACGGTCACATCGTAAGTTAGATATTTGGGACTCAACACTGATAGCCGCTTCCTTTAAAATAGGTAAAGTGTTCAAAGTCATCAGGTGCAGAGGAATCAAGGCTCAAGGTGTGTGACACAGAATAATCACCCACAGGTGGGTCTACAAAACCATATCAATATTACATTTACATTACAAACTAGAATTACATAGGCAACTATAAAGAATTACCTCAACATCCACAGATACACTGAAAATATTTCAAGGAATAAAGTAAATAAATTAGAAAGATAGCCTATATACAAAACCACTTAGAAATCAAAGGAATAAAGAAGATAATCAACTGGGAAAATATAAAACCAAGATAAAATAAACTCAGCTCAGAGTGATGCTGTTTGAATAAAATGTGAATGTTGGGATTAAAACTATCCACAATCACATCTGCATCTGATTTATCTGGTTTAGCTAAATGTGTGACAGTTCATTTTCCACATGTCAAACAAAGGACAACATAGAATACACAATGTCTTTGTATAGATCAAACTCTTACTGTAAGCAGGGATACAAATACTACAAGGGTACGTAAATATGTTATGTAATGCATTATACTGTATACATACCCAAGGTGTTTTGTGTACAAAATATCCACGTACGTATACACTCGATATAATATGTACATGATGTTGTGTGTTGTTTGTACCGGATGTATAGACATGAAACTGTGGCAAACAGACATATTTCCCAAAATGTCGGACTCTTTCTTAATCAGCAGTGACTCAGAACTTGTGAGCAAGTGGAGTTGGATGTCTTGCTCTTCTTGTGTGTGGCAGGATAAAGCTCTGAGTATCCTGAAAAGCACAGGAACTGAACCTGTGATATCTGCCAGGAGTGGGTTTACTTCCTTTACTTCAACAAGATTCTCTGAGTCTCTTGCAGGTATGTGTGTTTTCTAAAAGCTGTTCCATCGATCTGAAGGAGCTTCTGCTGTTTCTTTCATTTACAAGTCGGAGCTGCGCTCCTGTATATGCATCCCTGCTGTCTGCAGGACTGGAATTATTGACTCATATCAATTTATTCAGCATCCACGCCACCCAGACATTCTGACTGCATTTATCCAAACTGACATTCTGGTTAAATTCCACTCACAATGTGCAGCTCTGCCTTTGAAATGATCTGCGAATGAGTTTCTAAATGCCGTCAGCCTCGGTTCACACAGAGCTCTGTGTGCGATGATGTGATTGAAGATCATTTCACCCTTGAGATCGACCCATCATGCCGCGGAGACCTGAGATGACCTGAATGATTTTGCTGCTGAGCTGCAGACCTGAAGGCCACGTAAAATCTGAGCCCAGACAGAGAGGGAAGACGGACAGCTATTGATCTCAGCCCTGATATCACTTCCTGTCTCTGGTATCTCACAGAGCACCTTGCTGACTGATGGTCAAGTGTCAAGGACTATACTGTTGGTTTTTCCTCTTTGTAGCCTCTTTAATACAAACCAAATATATGTTGTGATCCCTGCTGATCATTTAAAAAACCCTCCATTAACTTGAAACGTGCTGCACCTGACTAATCTCTGCAACATATGACTGTTTTCTGATCTGCCACATTAGTTAAATTTAAGAAGAGAGCTGTAGTCAGGATGTGGCTGGCCTAGCTTATCATAAAGACTGGAAGCAGGGGAAAACAGCTAGCAGAAAAAAGTACAAGTCAGTGCACCTAACTGCTGTTAGAAATTGTTCTAACACGTAACACCCGCTAAAACCATAAATACCAGGCATTTTTCTTTGTGACCAGATTAAAGTAATAGCTTAAAGCCGCGTGGTTGGGCTCCTTACACACACAGTGAAGTCATTGGGAGACGAGATGAAGTCATGAGACTGACGCTGATGCTTTACAGCACAATCTGCCTCCATATAAAACCACAGGAAGTCTCCCTCTCTACCCCCCTCAGCCCCCTTCGTCCTCTCTTATTTCCTAATTGGCAGGGAGTTAAAAAAGTTAATTTCAACATCCGTGTTGTGAGCTGAACTCCTTCAGTTTCTGGAGGAGGAAGGAGAAGATGGGAGGTGGAGACAGTAGTTATGCTGTGGAGATGCAACCAATGATGTGGCAGAGAACTATAGTGTTTGAGGGCAGCTGCTGCCCTTATTGTGAAAGCTAGCTGCCACATGTTGTCAGACTACAGACGTGTCTTGTCCTTAAGGGTCTGCAGTCATGCTAGAAGCTCGGTGAGGCTGTATTAGACACAGCTGTGCTTTGAACCACATGCTAACATGCGGGTGTTTAGCAGGTGTAATGTTCACCATGCACGTTCAATAACAAGGGGCCAGATACTTGACTTAAATACACTCAGGTAGGAGCGACAACGAGACACAGGTGAGCCTGATCAGGGCGGGGCAAACAATCAGAAGCAGGACCTGAAACCACAAGACACATGAGGGAAGGAGAATATTCCACAATAAAACCGGAAATAACATACATAAACCGTCGAACCCTGACAGATATTTCATTGGGGAACCGACCAGCCAACTGTGTTATCTGTCGAGTCGCACTGCTACTGTGGCCTAAAAACCTAACCTACAAGCAGCAACACACCTGTCCCAGGTTGACACCTTTCACACCGTCCAGCCAGCATTGAAGCGTCGTGTAGATGACAGTTTGAGGCCTGAATACAGTCACAGTGTCACACACTGGATTATCTTTTAGTCTGACACCATCGTGTTGGAGCTCCTTACCTCTCCTCCGTGTTTCAGCCACCTGACGCTTGATGGGACGGGATCCTTTAGACACGGCCTCGGCCTCGAGGTCATCGTTTCCTCTGAGATGATTTTAGCTTCTGAGTTTGACCTTGTGTTGGTGACTATCCATCAATCTTTAGTCGCCTTTCTGCTTTCGTGAGTATGTCGTGGTCCTGCAGCAGAGACACAAGTACAGATATAAAAGCTCTTTCTTTCTCTGTTTGAATTTGAAATGGTCACTTTCTCACTTCTTTCTCCAAACGTTCACCTTTAACAGTAAAAAGACCAGACAAAAGAAATTCTATTGACTTCACGACTTTCACCGAGTGTCTAACGTGTCCGGTTTGTTTAGTGCTTTCCTGTCACTGTATGTGTGTGAACTGTGACCTGCTCATTGACTGAAGACGACAATTATCTTCACTCTGTACAATACTTTGAATGGTAATGTTCCCTTAAAAATACAATAAAATAAACAGGGCTAGCAATAACTTCATGACTCTAATAACTTTCATTAGCCTCCTGAAAGCCTCCTCTGACAACACAAAGAACTAATCTGTTTGTTTTGTAAAACTTTTCAGGTTCGTGTGGCTGAAACACGAAGAGGCTGATCAACAGCCTCAGTCCAACGCAGGAGCTTCTCCACAAATCACTGCAGAAATTCAGGAACTTCCCCTTCTGGGTGAACCAGCGTCTACATGTAGAAACCCTCGGATTGGTCAGGAACAGTGGTGAAACACAGAACCGTGGCTGCTTCGCAGGTTCAGTCAGTTTTCACGTTGATTTTGAAATGATTTCACTCATCTTTAGAGCACTCCTGGGTCCTTTTGATGAGGCCGCTTTGAGTTTTTGTGCTCCGAGCTGTTGGGTGGGCTGCGTGTTGATACCTTTCAACGGAAACCTCTTCAGCCGGGCTTTTCATTACAATTTGTTTTATTCAATCATTTATTTTATCGTATTCCTGTTTTACATTTATATTTTACTTATCTATTTTATCTGTTTTATTCTTTCTTTAACCTACTTTTTAAAAATTATATTAGTTTTATTATTTCACTTTTTACTGTTGTTTTGCTGTTTATATTTGTTTTGTATTATTATCGGTTTGTCAGCCGTGGTGGCAAGTAACTATATACTATATACTTCTACTCCACTCTTGTACGTTTACTTCAGTAATATTTTGAAAGAAGGGCTTTTACTTGTAACAGAGTATTTGTACTCTGTGCTATTACTACTTTTAGAGTACTTCTTCCACCATGCTTGTCAGTCATCTGGAACACTTTGAATTGCAGTAACCTGTATGAAAGGTGCTGTACAAATAAAGTTAATTGATTGACAACATGGACATTTCTTGTAATATTAAAGTTAAGTCTCAAAAAAGGTTTAACTGCAATGATAAGAGGCCCCCCCACCCCACCCTCTCTCTGTAATGTAACTGTCTCCTCGTTCTGCCCTGAAATAAATAATTTTTCCATTGACCTTTTAAAAATAACGACATCATACAAAATATCACTTAATCTGGCATTTTCCACTTTTATTACGGCGATCATATATCTGTCATCACAGCAGCTGCTTGTGTCATACAGGATGAATACTGATGCTGTCAAAAGAATATAAGGTACAGAATGTGTGTGTGTGTGATACTGATGAGTGTGTTAATGTGAGTTTATCAGCATGGCGTCGTAAAGCTTAACGACAGCGACGTACAGACATATGGCCGACAGGAAACATCTCCCATCAGGCCTCCGTAACCTGGATCATTAAAAAGCTGCAAGATGTTTTACTGTCTCACCTCTCCATAAAAAACAACTTCTTCTGGGGTTTTTACATCTTCCACCTGTTCATCTCTATCATCACGATCATCTGAGTCTCAGGAGGTTTTGAGATTTCCACCATAAAAAATGACTTAGTGCTCCTTTATTGTAGACCTGGTTCCTGTTCTCATGGACAATAAGAAACCATCAGAGCAAGACATGAACAACTGTCTTAGAAAATATCGGGTTCTTTGATAAAAAGTCAAAGGCACAAGAAGCCTGTGGATGGCTGTGGCTTAGAGGCAGAGCGGGTCACCCACTAATCAGAAGGTCGGCGATTCGATCCCAGGCTTCCCCAGCCCTCATGTCAAAGTGTCAAGATACTGAATCCTAAATTGCTCCCGAAGGCTGTGCCGTGGGTGGGCGTGAATAACTAGTTTCTTTCTGATGAGCAGTTGGCAACTGTTTAAATGTGTGTGAAAGGGGTGAATGTAATGTAAAGCGCTTTGAGAGGTCGGAAGACTAGAAAGGCAAGTACCAGTACAGTCCCTTTACCATACCAGCTGGAGGAGTGACCATGGTGCATTTCGCTTATAAACATCCAATGACAGCGCTTCAGATTCCATTAGGTGTGCTGCGAACTGTGAGCTGAAGATTAAACTGCTGAGAAGCTGAAGGTGAAATGGTTGTTGCTCTGCTGCAGGTCACAAAATGTGGTGTAACAGCGGCAGCAGGCCGAGGCCGAGCACTCGGCCACTCTACAACTTCTTAATTTAACATGATGGATGCTAGACAATTTTTAAGTATATTTAAGTATTTAAGTAAGGACTTAAAGACTTGTTGTTCCCCTCTTTGTCGCGAGGACCCCCCCCCCCCAATATTACATTTGTCAGCTGTTTGGTTGACATTGGTGAAGTGTCTAGCCACTCAGTCAGCCTTGTTAACCGCTCATGTTGTTTCGTCAGCAGTTTATTTTTCTTTGCAGACGTCTGTAGAGTCAGAAAGAGGCTAAAGAGACGATTAAGCGAGATCGTTAATGAAAGAGTGAATAACAGATTCGTTGAATGAATCTGGGTATTTAATCAACTTGGAATGCCGGTTCCAAATCAGAAACCATCGCTAATTACTTCAATAAAAATACCAAATCTGTCAGGCTGAATTTTTGGGAAATGTGTCTAAAATGATGCCACAGACATGTCGAATATCTCCATCTGATGGAACGATGCAAACATTAAAACAACATGGAGTCTGTGGGTGGAATGTCAATGAAGAGCTGCTTGATAGACAATATATATGATAGTGTTAATTTGGAAATGTTTGGGACAAACTAGTGTTTAAGAGGTAAAAGCTTCATCTAGTCAAATAAAATCTGATCTGCTGTTCTGAGTTCAGATTGAACCTGAAGCTTTTCTACTGAGTTTCTGCACTCGTCTTAATAAGAAAGAATAAATGAAGAATCAATGAAGTCGACTTCCTATATTCCTGAAAACAAAAGACTAAATCAGCTTTTATCAGAGTTCACGGTTGACTGAGTAGCAGGACAGGGACTCCTCTTCCTCCTGCAGTTACAAAACGAAGATAAACGAGGCGGCTCAGCACACTTCACACTTCACACAGTAACCAGATTAATTACAGTTAATCATGTTGGATGAAGAGAAGAGTGGCTTCTGATTGGCCTGTCGCTTTGATACATTACCTCTTCAGAGGAGTCATGGAGCCGCTGAGGCTTCTGGGAAACCTGCGTCATTAAACAGGAGCTGGATTCTGAGAAAAACACAAATCTGAGGACAGTAATGATGAAAACTTACACTCCAATTTAAATAAAGTTCTGTGAGGTTCAACAGGATGTGTATGTTTCATTTGGCAGTAAATTGCAGGGTAATTATTCTTATTCTCACATTATTTGGAAAATTTACTGTCAGCATATCTAATTAACATAAAGTAAAAAAATAAATTATTTTGTTTTATGTATTCTAAATTCCACACTAACTTTGACTCTCATGGTCACGTTATCATCGGGAGTCCTGAGTCTCCAACAGCGCCAGTTGTGTAACATGATTTATGTTTGTCTTTAAAATCTTCACGTTACATCATCTACACTCTGTTCAAACAGGTGTTTTTTGAATTTGCAAAGCGTTTTGGACATGCAGTGCAATTCAATTCAATTTTATTTTATTTTATTTATACAGCTTGTTACACTCCCATCCTTTTTTTTGCTTGTCCCACTCTTTCTTTACCCTTGTTTCCCAGGTGTTCCTGATTAGTGGGTGGCCCTTCCCATATTTAAGGGAGCCTGGAGAAGGAGGGAGGAGACCAGGCTGTCGTGGTTATCTTTCTGTGAGGCTGGTCGCTGAGTTTTCGTGGTTTTTTGTTTATTAGTTTAGTTTGGCACGGTTTTGTTAGGTTAGGGGAGGGGGTTCTGGGTCCTACGGCCCATTGCGTGGCTGGCCCAGGCCTCCAGACTCCAGTTGTTTTGGTTGATTGATGTTATTAAGTAAATACATTTATTTACTTTAATTTTGGTTCTCGGCTATAGCTCTGTGTGTTGCTGGTTGCAAACTGAGCCAAGGTTGTACCGCGGCCGTAACACAGCCCAATATCACAAATCACATTTAGCCTCAAAGGGCTTCACAATCTGTAACATACGACCCCCTCTGTCCTTAGACCCTCGATTCGAATAAGCAAAAACTACCCAAAAACACCCTTTTAACAGGGAAAAAATGATAGAAACCTCAGGAAGAGCAACAGAGGAGGGATCCCTCTCCCAGGACGGACAGACAGGAAGTAGATGTCATGTGTACAGAATAGATTCACAACAGAAGATCAAAGGATATACAATTATAGCGTCAAAATTTCAGTTGCCAAACAGAAGTGTAGAGGACGGATCCAGAAATGATAGTACATACAATTATGATGAAAAGTGTAGAATGTAAAATATAAGCGTAGAGGACGGATCCAGAAGGACACCCGAGCAGCTCCAGGTGGAGGCCAGCGAGCAGGACCCGAGCCACTCGCCCCCTGTACCAGAGACACAGCAGCACCGCCCCAGCAGGTCGCCATAGTCACAGATCCAGAGTCTGCAGCTCTGGAGGCAGAAACACCTGCTGAAAGTGACAGTAAGAGAGAGAGAAGATTTCGAATTAGTAACATACATTTATGGGATGAGAATGCATACGGATGGAGAGGAGGACAGAGGTGAAGAGAGAGAGGTGCATCATGGGAAGTCCCCCGACAGTCTAGGCCTATAGCAGCATAACTAAGGGATGGTTCAGGACTCTCCTGAGCCAGCCCTAACTATAAGCTTTATCAAAGAGAAAAGTCTTTAGCCTATTCTTAAATGAGGAGATGGTGTCTGCCTCCAGAACCCGAACTGGGATCTGATTCCACAGGAGAGGAGCTTGATAGCTGAAGGCTCTGGTTCCCGTTCTACTGTTGGAAACTCTAGGAACCACAAGAAACCCTGCATTCTGAGAGCGCAGTGTTCTAGTGGGGTAATAAGGCACTATGAGCTCTGTAATAATATGGAATTGCAGTAATACAGCCATGAAGTAACAAATGCATGGATTAATTTTTCTGCATCATTTTGAGACAGGATGTTACGTAGGTGAAAAATGGCAGTAAGAGAGAGAGAAAATGGCAGTCCTTGAAGTTTGTTTCAACGAGATAAAGGGTAAATCCAAATATAACTCATAGGTTGCTTATGGTTGTGCTGGAGGCCAGGGCAATGCTATCTAGAGTAACTATATCTCATGATAGTGAGTCTCGGAGGTGTTTGGGGCCAAATACAATAACTTACAATACATTACAATAACAGAAAATTGCAGGTCACCTAGGTTTTTATGCCCTTGAGGCATGCTTGAAGTTAACTGATCAGTTTCATCTGGCTTTATCGATAAATATAATTGGGTATCATCCGCATAACAATGAAACCTTATGGAGTGCTTTCTAATAATATTGCCCAAGTGGTCCAAGCACAGAACCTTGGGGAACTCCGTGACTAACTTTGGTGTGCTCGGACGATTCATCGTTAACATATACAAACTGAGATCGGTCTGATAGATAGGATTTAAACCAGCTTAATGCGGTTCCTTTAATGCCAATTAAATGTTCCAGTCTCTGTAATATGATGTAATGGTCAGTGGTGTGGTTCAGTGAAGAAAGCATTAGTTAAAATAATCCCGATCAAATGCCGATCCTTTAAAACTCGCCCGGATCAGCACCGATACCGACCTTTAGGATAGGCTCAGGACATCTCTCGTCTGTTTCACACGTTGTGTCTCATGCTGGCGGTCTGAACAGATGAGCTAATCTGTGATGTCATACTATGATGTCATGCTCTGACCCGGCGATGGTCTCATTGTCTAATATTAGAAGCAGTGGTGCAATGAGATCAGACATTTTCCCAGAAGACCCGTGGAGACGCCAGCGTGGCGAGCGCTTTATTTTAATCTACTGAGTGAGATTCATTTAGAATGTTCAAAGTGATGTTGAGTCAGGGGTGCAGGTTTAGATCAGCTGACTGAAGTCTAATTTATTCATGTTTCCCTCATCGTCCTGATTTCCCACTGCAGATGAGGGTATTCATCCTTACAGTAAAGTATTCATCTCAAGTATCATTTCATCAGTTTAACTCACCCAAAGTTGAGCTCACAGCTTGAAGAAAACTTTAAAGAAAGTTGATGTTTTATGTTTTTTATAAATTGTGGTTTTTTGATGATTATCCTGCTTTTATTTTCTGTGTTCTTGTTGCCCGTGTTGTTGAACTATGCTGTTTATTTGTTGATTTATTGTGGAACTGAAGTCCAAAGGAAGTATAAAGAATAATGTCATGATTGTCTTGTATGTTAATGGCTTTTATCAGCTTAATTGTCTTTACTGCATCTTTTATAAGATCATGTTGTTTTGTATTAACTTGTTTGTTAAGTTTTATTTCTTGACTGTAAATGTGCCAGGTTGAACCTTTTATCTTGGATACTTGGTACAACAAATACATCTGAAATAACTGAAAAAGCTTCTGTTCTTTTACCTAAATAAAACAAAATGTTTTCTAACATGATGGTATGTAAAAGCTCTGAATACTTCTTCTGGGCTGAACGTGGCCCAGAGCTTCATGGACCAACGCAAGGAAATCAAAATCCTCTGACTGACACCAGATCAGTTTATACTTTCATGCTTCTTATGTGTTTAATTATGTTCTCTGGAGTTACAAAGAGCTGATGAAGACATGAGCAATTACGAGCATTATTAGTAATATTAGACTGCAGATCGACAGCATGTTGGGAATAACACAAACAGGTGGAGACAGGCAGGTGTTACCGTGGGATCACTATGTCACACCTGTTAATGCACTTAATGAACGGAGAGGACACAAACACAACACACCACAGTTTGAAATGCTTTCGATTGGTCAGGGATAACCCTGCTCCTCAGGTGCTGACGCCCTTATACGTGTTACCATGGTTACCACGAGATTTACATAAATGTACACAATGCTCACAAAGAAGGACTACAAGATGGCATCCTGAACAGTTCACGATCAGCAGATTAATGTTTTTGTAGTTCAGCTTTTGAACTGATGGTATAATCACACTTTACTATGATAGCATCCTGTGATTGGTCCGTTTTGCTTTTACAACACAAACCAACCGCACCAGAGTCCACTTGGAACCAGACCCTCATTTTCCATCGATCTCGCTCTGATTGTTTGATCCGCACCAGAGTTGAACTTTCACACCAGAACAAACGACTTAAGTGAACAGACAAACATACCAGAGGTCATTTTAAAATGCACCTAAACATATAAAGAATGTCAGAAGTTAACGTCGACACGTCTCTGCTTGTCTCCAGATAAATGGGTCAGGTTTTTACAGGTGATGATGAGTCATCATGTTTTCCCTCTGAGTCAAACCATGTTGTGACGCTGCCTGACTCACCTGCCTGACTCACCTGCCTGAAGGTGGAAAGAACAGCGGCTTCGGTTTAAACTCGTCCTTTCACTGCTGTTACACACACACTTACAGTGCAGCGAAACATTAACAGGGAAGGTGGTGCCTAGAACACCCTGTTGTGTTACGCAAGCGCGCTGCCTTCTTAACAAGTCCGGGTTTCTATACACGTCACTGCTGACTGGGTAACACCGCCGACACACCCACCAAACCAGAGAAAACGGACCTCAGTTGCACACCGTTTCCAGGTTTATCAGATGATGCGGCTTCAGAGTTGCGGATGTCATCTGTGACTCACTGATGATGTCACACAGCACAAAAACAAAAGTGCATTACTAAATTTAGCACAACAGCGTTTCACTCTTTACCGTCACACAGTACCTCAGGATGTCAATAAATGTAATATTTGTAAGGATAAATAAGGAAGCAATAAAATATTTTTTTATGTTAATTCATATACGTTTTAGAGGAAACTTACTCATCAGAAAACATTTTTTTGAAATTAAGTTTGAAGCTAAAAATCTTTTTCCCAGAGAAGAACCTGAATCGACCATTTACGGTCAGTGTACTCGCTTTAAGTCCATGTTTTCTAAATCTCTGCTCTCTTTTGAATGATTCATTATTAAGTGTGGAAATTACATTAAATCTCTGACCAAAAATGTGCATTGTGCAGGGATAATTCATCTCATTATTTAAAGAGATTTAAGTCCTTAAACTTTTTATTGATCTTATGAATCTTAATTCATTAAAATGCAACACAAAGTACTTGTTCTATACGTGATACATGTTTCAGTGTAGTGAGACATACACAGAAAATATGAAAAGTCTTAGGTATCAGAGACAAAAATAGACAGTCTAAAGCCGTGATAGCGCCCCCTACAGGCTGCAGAGTTCATTACAGACACAACATGAACATTATGATTCATCTGTCTGTACAGCAGTAGTCTGTCTTAAGGGGGCGCTAGAGGGAAGATAATAAAGTCATTCAAATCTAAAGGGTTCTTCCTAATATTTGTTTTGTTTTTATTCTGTCATAAAACAACCGCTATGTAAACATTTCCTCCAAATATTTATATACTATATATATGCCCGAGTACACTGAAAGAATCAAGTATGCTGGCAAACAGGCAACGGGGAAAAGGACCCAAGCGCAGACAGAGGTGGTAGGAAGCTGCGTGGTGATTTATTTGAAAAATCACAAATCTGGTAGACAAACCAAAAACAGGCAGGCAGAAAATACAAAGTCCAAATGCAGGCAGATCATCCAAAAAGCACCAGGAACACAGAGCTAGGGAAATGGCTAAAACACTCGGCACATTATTAAGCACGACAAAAAGACATTTTCAATGAAGCATGCTCCAGCAGAAACAGAAAATAACAAACTACGAACAACGTGTGAAACTACCAAAGTGCTTATGCATTAAATGGACTTGGATTTGCTCTCTGGTTCACCTGTAAATAAACTGCGAAACCCTGAACACTGTTTTAAAGTAGTGATTTAAAATGGGCTGTACTTAAATTGGCACTACAGAAAGGTCAGTGACACAACATCAGCAGGAGTCATCCTCTGGCAGCCTGGTGAGCTGTTCACATATCTCAGTCTTCTCTGTTGTCTTTTTAATTCGCACTGTACTCGTCCTCTGCTGTCCACAACCAACCAGACCGCAGCTGTGGGAGAGCTGAAGGTTAGTTTGGGTGAAATCGTCCTTTAAATCTCAGCCTGGTTATCATCCTCCGTGTTCAAACCTCGCTGACCTCAGCTGGTCCGACCGGAGGCTAGCGTGACCTCACCGTCGATGAGGTCAGAGGCCGTAACGAGGCTTCTTACTGGTCATTACCGACAGCCGATGACAGGCTGAGTAATGCTGACCTGCAGGCTTTCTGTGTGACCTCGCCTGACCCCTGCTGCAGGCTGACGCCTCCACCCATCTGTTTCCTGAACGGCCTGTACTGTACAGCCGCACACATCCCTGCTGTGACCAAACAACCAATCAGAGAGCTGCAGACTCCTGCGGGGGAAACGGAGGTGGCGCTTCGGCTGATGAAGCGTGCTTGGCGTTCGATCTTCCACTTACAGAAAATGTTTCAATAAATACCAAGAAGCTTGAAGTTGGTCCAGAGCTTCTTCATTATTGATTTCTTTAGCTTTCTCTACATTCTGACCAACTCCCAATTTCACTGCACTGCAGAACAGAGGACGCCGGACGTTCTGAAAGCAGAGAGCTCTTTGGCTTTTGCTTGTGGGCAGAAGTCAGATAAAAGATCTGCAGTCTTTGCTCCCAAGGAGATTGGTGGTGAGGGGGCTGCATTTCAAATGAATCATTTTACCTTTTAAAGCAGCTATAATAAATATTTTAACAATAAAAAAGTATCAAATGACAACGTGAAACCTGGCCTACAAGACCCCCACTGGTTCTGCCCCATCATGTCTTCACTAACACAGACCTGTGTTCCTGCCAGGTCCCTGCGCTCTGCAGACCAACAGCGTCTGGTGGTACCATGGCAACGAGGAACAGGATCCCTCTGGAGCAGCTTCTCTGGATCCGTTCCTCATTGGTGGAATGATCTGCCTGCTCCTACAAGATCAGCAGGTTCTGTAGCCGCCTTTAAAAAGCTCCTGAAGACGCAGCTCTTCCACCAACACCTGACTGACCATCACTGACTTCTTCTTCCTTTCTACCTCTGCTCATTAACCCCTTCCTGTCCTCAGCTCTGGATCCTGTGCTGGGCTCTGACAGACCGGTTCCTGCTGCTCTGAGGCTTCTTGTTCCCGCTCAGACCGACTCCGTCAGAGAGCAGCAGGTGAACATGGAGGAGCGTTCAGCAGCTACAGAGCCAGAGGTTTCCCTCGGCAGCTGCTGCCGGAGGCGGAGGTGATCTGCTGTTTGAATAACGAGTTCAACGTGTCAACTTAAAGCTGACATGTCAGTGTTGTGACAGTGCTCTCGTGTACTCTGCAGAGAGGACGCATTCTGAATGTGCTTCTCGCCTGAAAAGTGGGCAGAAGTAATCACGAGTGTGACAGGATGATGCTTCCTTGGTGGGAACTTGAGTCGATTTAAGAAGATATCGTAATTTGCCCGGGGTACGTGGGCCAACACAGAAGCAGATTAGGATCTCTTTGCAGATCACAAATAACTTTTACAACTTAATCCAAACAATGAAGAAGAAAAGTAAATAATGCAAAATAAATGACTTTTTGGCAGTTTTAAACGTCACTATAGGCCATTAATTGACTGTTGTTGGGTTTTTTTGCTACATGCTGCACAGACGGTGTGACATCGACATGCTGCTCTCTGAGCTTTACTGCGAGTTTATCGGCGTGCAGATCTTGCAGTGATTTCAGAAAGCTCAGGACTCAGATGGTAGAGTCATGTGAATCTCACGGTGGCGTTGTCTGGTTTGGCAGGCAGTTGAGAGCGAGAGTCCAGGCAGACGGTCACACAGGAGAGCTTCATCCAGAGGCACAAGGAGAACCACAAGTTAGCAGGCTATTCAAAGCCACGGGGGCACAACAGGGCGAAGACTGGGCCGTGTGTCTGTAGGCTACCTGGAGAGGCGAGCCGGGGTCAAATACGTCTGGAGCTGGATGACTGGAAGCTCACAGGTGTGCAGGAGGCTTGGCAGCAAGGCTTGGTTGGTGGTTGGTTGCAGGTGTGCAGGAGAGCGAATGGAGGCCACGCCTAGACCAGATCACACACACTCACACACACACACACTGTTAGAAAGGCAAACCACCAGGCAACACGAGGGAAGGAGGCGCGAGAGGCCAAGCGGGACCACGACAGCTCTGTTGTCTGACCTCGGCCTCAGTTTGACCTGTGGAGGCTTCACACTGTGATAGTTGCTCTATGTGGAACAACAGCCTCATTGAGTCTGAGCTGCCATCTGGCTCTCCTCCGGAGTTTGGTGTCAGTTTGGTAAAGCCAGACATGTTCCCGCTCGTCCCGGTCTCTCGCCCGTAAATCATCATCGCTGAGCGTCGGCGTGACGACCGTCATCAGCGGCAGCTCTGATGCTGATCACTGCTGCTCTGCCTGGAAGAGAAAACAGGACCATAAAAACACAGACAGCTTCACATGAAACTGATTTATGTCCGTGTTAGAGTGACGAGTGTGTGTCTGCATGCAAATATACAGTGATGTCATTGTAAACAGAAGGCCAGCCGTTCGCTCTGACGCCGCCGGCAGTCAGTTTCTGTGGGAATTTACGGTTTTTTATAACTTCTTTTTTCACTGACAAAACTGACCATTCAAGCTGTTCCTGGACCTGAGTGAAAGGTGACGTGTACAACAACCCTGAAGCACCTGTGCCTGTTGTCAGGTGTGTTGGTAAATCCCAGCAGCTCTACCTTTCCGTCGGCAGGGCAGCTCCAGTTTGTGCTGCTGACGCTCTGCCCTGAAATCTTCTCTCAGACACATTGTACTCATGAGGGATTTATTAGAACTTGTCACAGTTTTTCTCTGTGACTGCAGAACTTCACAATGTCTCTTGGCATCTAACTAAAGGTCAAACCATTCCCTCTTTAGACTTATAGAGTTGTATTTGTTTTGTTATGTTGGTGGAAGCTTCACACTGTAACCTTTTTAGTTTTACTCTCTCTGTGAATTAAACCGGACCTCATATGGAGCAGAACAAGTAGCCTTACATGGACAACTGGGGGGTGTCATTTATGCAAATGATCAAAACACACCTCTTCATGAACACGTTGAAGCAAGCAATTTGCAACAAGTTTGTGCAGTTTGTTGAATCCAGCTCGTACAAACAACCCTCACAGAAACAAGTAAGAGAGAGATGAGAAAAATTATGTTTATCATTTCCCCTCAGAAACACCTGCTGTAGGAGTTTCTGCCTCCGGAGCTGCAGACTCTGGATCTGTGATTGCAGCCACCTGCTGGATCAGTGCTGCTGCGTCTGTGGTGGGGGGGCCGAGTGGCTCGGGTCCTGCTCGCTGGGCTCCACCTGGAGCTGCTCGGCTGCCCTTCTGGATCCATCGTATTCTACACTTTTCACCTTATTGACTGTATATATATGTTACACTTTCATCATTTGCATCCTAACTGTGTGTACTATGATCTCTGGATCCGTCCTCTACACTGATGCTTTACATCCTACATGTTGTCATTATAGATACTTTGATCTTCTGATGTGAATCTATTCTGTTCTCACGACATCTACTTCCTGTCTGTCCGTCCTGCTTTCTATCATTTTTTTTTTCCTGTTAAACGGGTTTTTTGGGTAGTCTTTCCTTATTCGAATCGAGGGTCTGAGGACAGAGGGCGCTGTATGTTACAGACTGTACAGCCCTTTGAGCCAAATTGGGATTTGGGATTTTGGGCTGTATAGCTTGAATGATGAATTGGTTTTGCAGTCTGAGGTGGATGAACCAAACTGGCTGTGAACCTCTTGGGGACCCTGGCAGGATGTGAGACTTTAGATATCTAGATGTCGTTCACCTCTGATGTCCAGTGGAAGTGTGAGTGAAGAGATTACGCTTCTGAAGCCTGAAAGTCACTTGTGAGCGTCTACAAAACGACTGTAAACGATGTAGAAATGTGTCTGCTGATGCCAACAGACCTTTTGCTCTTAATCATCATTTACCAGCTTGTTTCGTTCACCATTCTGCATCTGATTAACTTCATAACGCTGGCATAAAGGACATATATCACTTTTGAAAAGATAAAACCAAAACACTTAGAAATATTATGTTTATTATGTATTTCTCCGCTCTGTGTGTTTCAGCAGCAGAACAAATTAAAACCTAAAGAAGAACAAATGCAGTTTGGGTCTGAGGACAATCGAAGGACTAAATCAGAGATCTGGTCTCAGATCAGTGCTGCAGAAATGAATCCTCAGCATTAACACATGATTTTATTTCTTCATCATATTAATCGATCTTTCAACTTCTCTGAAAACCGATACATCACCAAAACCATGATCAGATAGTTTGAACTCAACGTCGACAGACGTTTCAGAACGAGCCAGATTGGTAATACCGAGGAAGTTGATTGATTATGTTGCCAGAGCAGGAGCTTCATCTGCTCCATCAAACTCTGGTTAAAATGTGAAACCATGTGAACCAAAACTGAGCTGATGGACGGCTGCAGATGATTTATTGATTGGCTCATTGATCGCTGATGCCCCTGTGGCCGGTCTGCTGTTCAGCAGCTGAGGCGCCGTACGGCAGCCCGGTGGTGTGTTCATTAGCCTGATATCAGCCAAATGAGCAGACAGAACAGAGTGTACTGGGAGGGGTGGGAATTAGCACCATCAGCAAACCAAATGCTGCTGAGTTTGACTGCAGCTGCTTGGCTAGTTAGTTCACTGAGTCCAGACGCCATTTTGGCAGATAACCAGACACCATTCAGAGCCCTGTGCCCGATCCCAGCATCCTCCGAGTCTTTGCTCACGTCAGCCAAGGTGCAGACATTTGGTGCCTCCATCTTCCAGTGCACGCTTTTCAGAAATGGGAGAAAGAATCCGGCCTGGAGATGTCTGACGATGATGGGAATGATATTTGGGAAAGTCACTGAACTACCTGACTTTGTCTACGTCAAGAAGTCCGAAGAATATAATATGACATTGTGTGACTCCAAAATTAAAATTTACACAAAGAGCTATACAGGCACAAAATACCTGTTGAAGGCAGTAAAAACATGGCTGACCATTTTCATCTGTTTTTGGCTTTCAGTTCAATTCTATTTTATTTACACAGCCTAATATCTCAAATCACATTTGCCTCAAAGGCAGTCTGTAACATCCGGCCCCCTCTGTCCTCCGACCCTCGATTCGAATAAGGAAAAACTACCCAAAAACACCCTTTTAACAGGGAAAACAATGGTTGAAAGCTCAGGAAGAGCAGCAGAGGAGGGATCCCTCTCCCAGGATGGACAGACAGGAAGTAGATGTCTTGTGTACAGAATAGATTCACAACAGAAGATTTCACCCTTTCACAATTTTTCTTATTGTAAAGAAATCGTAAATAAAATAATGAACCATTTTGGAATAGAGGTTGATTGCTCTTTTATATATATGTCACATTATATGAATATAATGTATATAAGATGTATATATATATGCCTATAAGATATAACCCATTACATACTGTATTTTATTGAAAGTTAATAGTTACCTAGGTGTATTTTTTTTGCAATTAAAAGTGGATTACATAAGACAATATAATACAAATATCATTGTAGAAATATTATGTTGCCCATCTCAACACACTATTTTTTAGGTCTGAGTCTTCTCAGTGGTCTAAACGACTAAACGGTTGTGTTGGTGAGGGGCACGTTGTGGGTCATGCGACATTTTACACAAATTCCATGCAACAGCACTTCACTGCTTGTTAGACGACGTAAATATTATAAATTAGAAGCTGAAACAGAAATCTCTGAATGTTAAAAGCACCAATTTTAATTTGGAGAATAGGAGTCTGATGTGTGTCATTATTTCTGCCCTAACAAATAGTTTAATAATCACTTTATTTATTAAGATAATCACTGAATTCACTTCTCATCTTCAGAGTCAGTGTTTCCCTCCACAGAGCTGAACGTCTCGTTAGCAGCCTTGTCTCCTTCTCCACCAACATACGACATTCAGCATCACAGCAGCAGCACTTCAAACACACTGCAACTACAGGGCGCCCGGCTCGTCACTGCATTTGTAATTAGACGGGATGGATTCCCTGCTGAGGCGCTGGAGTTCGCCGAAGTTCACTGGCAGGTCGTCGTTTGATGTTTCCTCGCCACTGCCGGAGCTTCCCGTTTCTCCACGCTAACGAAGGACCTCACAGCCGCGTGGCTCCTCAGCCAACGTGTCTTTTGTCAGCCGTTTCTGCCTTATTACCCATGAAATCGGAGTCATTATCAAATCACCTGGGAGGCACGGAGGATAAAACATGGCATGAAAAGAGATGAATGAATGAATAAAATGTTAATATTTCAAGAATAACATAACATTTTGAGGAAAAAAATCATATGACAAGAAAAAAAATAAAATTGTTATTTTACCAATGTAGCCATTTTTTCTTGTAAAGCTCAATATTCCCTCTATATTTTGTTCTAATTGTAGTCCAAGATAATTCATTGTAGCTCTCTACTTTATCACAACCACCACATTGTGGGATTTGTTTTCTGATGATGACAATTCTGCACTGCGTTAGGAGAAAACAATCTGCAACAAATCAGATCTGACACAGTTTGGCAATTCTACTCAAGAAAAATAAATTCAACATTCCAATAATAACATTTTAAATCATCAATAAAAATACATATGTTGTAATTGTGATGTACCAGCAAATAAATTACAACTGTCAGAAATGTACAACTTAGAACTAATTATGAATAATTATGATCAAAAGGCCTGAAAAAGGGTTACTGAGATGAAAGGTAAAACCTGCAACTAAGCTAAATATGTTTCTCTAAATAAGTCTTAAATAAAATCTAGCTATGAGTTTACATATTGGTATATCCCTAATTTATTGTAGTTACTTTATGAATTTAAATTTTCAAGAGATGATGTCTTTCCAGCATTTTTTCACCATTGAATATATTCATAAAATATCCTAATTATTCATGTTTACTCCTCAGTACAAACTGATAGAACTGGTGTCTTTAAACTGTTTAAATGAATCTTTGCTAAACTCTGACTCAGTTTGATTCTCCCAACTTCCCTCCATCACATCAAAGCGAGGACGATTCGTCTCGGTGAGTAGAAACACATTTAATAAGAGGTTGTCTTCTGCGTTTTCTTTCCAGAGTTTAATGAGCTCCTCCAGGCTCCTCCAACATGAATAATGTATACTTTATTCTATTTCAGAGCCAACAAAATGGCTTCTGTCTTCTGGAAAGAGCAGAACTTTGATGTGATGGACTGACTGGAAATGAAAAAGGCCCGAGGCGAGACTCCAGGACGCCGTGGCCACATCGACAGAAATGATTACGGAGACCTTTATGCTGAATGTTACAGCAGGAAGAGTCGACAGCATGGACTGCCTTTGAAGACTTCATCCCTGATCAGTCAGCTCACCTGAGGACACTCATGTACAGTAGTACACTTCAGAGAGGGCTGAGTCTTTATTTCATTGATGAAAAAAATGAAAGTGGGTCCAGAAAAAGTACGTATATATTTATAAATATGTGTTAGACTGTATGTACGTTTATTTTTATAATTTTAGTGAGGGATGGGTTACATAAAATATTTGTTGAGGCAGGCATAGTTTTAAAAGCAATAAAGCTGTGGAAAAATCCAAATAATCTCAACTTCATACAATACAGTTAAAAATGTTTAACTGTCAAAATGACAAACCGAAGAAAAGTTAAAACTGTCAGACTACGGAATAAAACATTACAAACCTTTGCCTAGACACATTGTGTTGACTGGCAGATTAAACAAACAAACCAACCACAGAAATCACGGCCAGGTGTCCCATATGGTCTACAGGTTAGGATTCCTTGTTTTCACCCAGGTGGCCCGGTTTCAGTTCCCGGTGTGGGAAGGCGTGCGTAAGGCGACAAGATATTTAGGTGCGATGTCAACTTTGATGTGATATTTTAAAGTCACTGTGATTTGACTGGCAAATGTCTATCCTGGAACAAAGCTTTAACCGAAAGGGTAGACATTTGCACTTAAGCCCTGCAACTCCAGGGTATCTGTACGCCATCGTAAACGCACGTTTTCCCACACCGGGAATTGAACCCGGGCCACCTGGGTGAAAACCAGGAATCCTAACCACTAGACCATATGGGACACCTGGCCGGGACCTCTGTGGTTTGTTTCTAAAGCAACAAGATATTTCTGTGACTCGGAAACTTTGACGCGCTATATTAAGGTGTGTTTGGGGGCATTTTATGTCGTTATTCTCTGCGTGAGAGCTGACGTAGCTAATCAGCTCAGCTCATTAGGATGCTGATGGATACAGTGAGATTGTGGGTTCAGATGCTGTATTAAAATGTTTATCTCTTAGCAATCTTCTTACATACTCCGGACTAACCCGAGATTTCATTGTTATGTGTTCACGTCTCCAACCTGGACTGAGGATTACAAAAGGGATGTTAATTATCTCGGCACTTGCAAAAGGAAGCGCTCGTACTACAGTCAAAGCATGTTTTCCTCACAACAAGAATTGAACCCAGGCCACGTGGGTGGACAACTGGAGTTCTAACCACTACACCATATGGGCCAACAGACAGTTCATAGCTTGCTGGTGTAACATCCAGGTTTGGTAACAGAGAAGTTGTGGATTCAAATCCTTTCTACGTCCCCTGTCAAAAAATAAAGGAAAAAAAGAGAATCAATGAATCAAGAGACGAGTTACACCATCTTTGTCCAGAACTGCATTTGGACCACTGAGGTCTTGTCTTACATGTCAGCTATTAGACAAGCGGCTCAAGAAAGAATGATTATAAACTAACAAGTCAGAAAGTCGATCCGTCCAAAGTTTTCTCTCTCGGGATTGATCAGGGTTAACTATTGCGCGCTTTTCCTACAGTCTGATCTTCTTTCTCGCTCTGGTTGTTTGCTTTTTTCAGCGCTGAAGATAGCCCGGTGGGGAAGTGTCTCGACCGGCGACATGGAGGCCTGGGATCGAACCCCGGCTCAGACAACCCGAGGTACGTGCGTATGCGTGCGTGGTGTGTGTGGTGCTCAAAAACAAAACTCCAATACCAAACCAAAACTCTAAAACTCAAAAACCAAAACTCTAAAACTAAACCGTCCCAAATCGCTTTGCGTACATTTCACGTCGTGAATTTCCGCCATTGTCCGACTTCAACGGAGCTCATCTTCAAGGGAACAAGCAGCAGGTAAGTCCAGGTGGGTCGAGCTAGCTGGCTTGATAAAAGCCAGCTGGTGAGGCAGGTTTTTGTGTCTGGCAACAATATTTTTTATTTATACCAAACAAAGTACGCAAGAAAGAAATGTGCGCTTTGCGATGAATGTACAAGTGATTTCAAAACAGTAACAACTCGAAAATCCGGATTAATGACGGCAGATTCCCCCCTCAGTCTGATCCTCTTTCACTCCGGTTGCTCGTCTTCATCAGCGCTCAAGATGGTCCAGTGGGCAACGGCACCGACCGGCAAAGTGGAGATGTGGGATTAAACACCGGCTAAGGGCTTACTTATGCTCAACGTTGGATATGTATGCGGATGCGGGGGTAGCCTGCTGTCCGTACTCTGTGTTCACCTTGTCCGTATTTGCGCACGTTTTCTGAAAGCTTGCGGATACGGACGGAACGGAGCAGTACCACCCGATATCGTGGGGGCGGTGTAGCCAATAGTTCAAGCCAGACATGACCACAGGACACGACGAAGGAATTTTAAAAATGGCTGAACGTTTTGAGGAGAGGTTCGGAGAGTATTAGTGAAAGGAATTCTCCATCCGCATGTCACGATATATATTTAATGGCCTCACAGGCCACCGCCGTCCACAAGGCCGCCTCCGCTTTTGCCTCTTTCTTAAGACGTACTTTATTACGACCTCCTCCACCGGCGTCAGAAACTCTTGACTCTGAGCTTGCCTCTGTATTGCTCAACATCCATGGCAATATATAGGGCGCATGGAGGTATGTGGGCAGTGAGGGTTACATTGCTTGAAATGGGCGTATCTGTTTTCCAAGATAAAAGGGAGCATGAATGAGGCTTTAGACAACCCGACGTACGTGACAAAAGCGTGCGTGGCATGTGTGTCCATGTTCAAAGCAACAAAAACGCTCCAAGCAAAACTCAAAAACCCACCGCAATCACTTTGCATGCATTTTCCCGTGGTGAATTTAGGCTATTCTACGGCTGTGACACAGCTGACCTTCGAGGGAGCAACGAACAGGTAAGTCCAGGTGAGTCGAGCCAGCTGCCTTGGAAAAAGCCAGCTAGGGAGACAACATTTTGTGTCTGGGTGACTCCTCCAAATTATATTAGTTTTGTTATTTTATTGTCATTCCGAAGACCGGTGCGTTCAAAAGGACTCCCTTGTTCACCAATTCACACTCTTTACATAGTAAACAGTCGATAGTTTACGCTTCAGTGAGCGGTATTTTAAGATAACGGGCACTTGTAAATGGTCACAATTTTGCGTCATCACTGACAGGTTTAAAGTCGCACGTTGGGATTTTTGTTTACGTGTTTTGGACGCTGGAAAAAGACAGCTAGCTTTTGTGGCCGGCTAACATATTACTGATTACAAGAAACAATGCTACAGACAAGCCTTTCAAGCTAAAACACATATGTAAGGTAACAGAAAGTGCATTCCGTTCATCTTTCAGCAACATACAGAAAGTCACTGTGATTTGATTGGCAAATGTCTATCCTGGAACAAAGCTTTAACCGAAAGGGTAGACGTTTGCACTTAAGCCCTGCAACTCCAGGGTATCTGTACGCCATCGTAAACGCACCTTTTCCCACACCGGGAATTGAACCCGGGCTACCTGGGTGAAAACCAGGAATCCTAACCACTAGACCATATGGGACACCTAGCCGGGACCTCTGTGGTTTGTTTCTAAAGCAACAAGATATTTCTGTGACTCGGAAACTTTGACGCGCTATATTAAGGTGTGTTTGGGGGCATTTTATGTCGTTATTCTCTGCGTGAGAGCTGACGTAGCTAATCAGCTCAGCTCATTAGGATGCTGATGGATACAGTGAGATTGTGGGTTCAGATGCTGTATTAAAATGTTTATCTCTTAGCAATCTTCTTACATACTCCGGACTAACCCGAGATTTCATTGTTATGTGTTCACGTCTCCAACCTGGACTGAGGATTACAAAAGGGATGTTAATTATCTCGGCACTTGCAAAAGGAAGCGCTCGTACTACAGTCAAAGCATGTTTTCCTCACAACAAGAATTGAACCCAGGCCACGTGGGTGGACAACTGGAGTTCTAACCACTACACCATATGGGCCAACAGACAGTTCATAGGTTGCTGGTGTCACATCCAGGTTTGGTAACAGAGAAGTTGTGGATTCAAATCCTTTCTACGTCCCCTGTCAAAAAATAAAGGAAAAAAAGAGAATCAATGAATCAAGAGACGAGTTACACCATCTTTGTCCAGAACTGCATTTGGACCACTGAGGTCTTGTCTTACATGTCAGCTATTAGACAAGCGGCTCAAGAAAGAATGATTATAAACTAACAAGTCAGAAAGTCGATCCGTCCAAAGTTTTCTCTCTCGGGATTGATCAGGGTTAACTATTGCGCGCTTTTCCTACAGTCTGATCTTCTTTCTCGCTCTGGTTGTTTGCTTTTTTCAGCGCTGAAGATAGCCCGGTGGGGAAGTGTCTCGACCGGCGACATGGAGGCCTGGGATCGAACCCCGGCTCAGACAACCCGAGGTACGTGCGTATGCGTGCGTGGTGTGTGTGGTGCTCAAAAACAAAACTCCAATACCAAACCAAAACTCTAAAACTCAAAAACCAAAAAACCAAAACTCTAAAACTAAACCATCCGAAATCGCTTTGCGTACATTTCACGTCGTGAATTTCCGCCATTGTCCGACTTCAACGGAGCTCATCTTCAAGGGAACAAGCAGCAGGTAAGTCCAGGTGGGTCGAGCTAGCTGGCTTGATAAAAGCCAGCTGGTGAGGCAGGTTTTTGTGTCTGGCAACAATATTTTTTATTTATACCAAACAAAGTACGCAAGACAGAAATGTGCGCTTTGCGATGAATGTACAAGTGATTTCAAAACAGTAACATCTCTTGCTAAAAAATGCACATTTGTGGCACTGAACCCTTGTCAAAGTGCTGTAATAACTGACAACTGAAATTTGTTTGTCAACTTTATGTTTAAGTATGAACCGGACCAGCTCCTTTTACATTTCAGAAAACCACTGCTCTGCTATTGCTGAACCCACGTCACATTTCTGTTTGTCTTTACTGTTTGGTTCATGTTGGTGTTTGGGCCAGAGGTCAATGAGGGCTGGGGGGAGAGGGTCAAGGCCACCTGAGGAGTCTGGGAGTCTGAGAAGGCAAAGTTGACTGACAGTTGCTGTTTAGCCCAAACAGGGTGGGATAAGATTTCACACACACGCAGCTCAACACATTCTCATTGTCCAGCTCTCCCTCCAACACAGCAGCCATTTTATTCATACAACGGTTTTATGATTGGCAGCAGAGAAATCTAAAAATGAAGGATTGAAGGTTTTAATGAGTGACATAAAAGACAGAATAAAAGTGACGTTAGACTCTTAAAAGCTTTGAGTCTTTAAACCTGCACTAACTGATTTTTTTTGTCCACTTGTTTGTCATCACCTTTAATGTTAAATGGGGAACTTGATAGCAACCTGTTGCTTTTGTCCACAAATCACAAATTTGCCTTAGGGGGCTTCACAGTCTGTACAGCATACAACACCCTCTGTTCTTAGAGCCTCGATTCGGGTGATGTAAAACTCCCCTAAAAGAAACCTCAGGTAGAGCAACTGAAGATCCCTCTCCGAGTATGGACAGACAGGAAACTGATGTTGTGTGTACAGAATAGACCAACATAGTAAAGTTACAGTATGTAAACATATATGAAGAATATGGATCTGGGAGAACGAGCATCAGGTGTCGCCAAACAGACCTTAGCTACATGGCGTCCTCTCCACCCTGGAACCTGGAGAAGGACAGTCTATTGAGGCAAAACTCAAATACACCATTCACCCAGAGTGGAGAAAGGAACAGACACCCAGAGAGAGAGACATAATGTTCAGCTCTTGGGATTAGTTTAGTCGACTACATCATCAATGACATGGACTCCTCCCTTATCAGTGCATTCACTGACAGACCACAGACCCCACTATCAGTTCACTGCCAGACAAATGGGTATCTAAAAACAACCGAACACAATAACAGAACCTGAGCCCTGTAAATTACATAAAATAAATGGACTCCTGGTGGTGAAGTTAGATTTAAGACAGCAGTCCAAATTTCACCTAACAATCTCAACCATGAACCAAAACAAATTCAAGAAGAGTTGATAATCCTTGAAATAACAATCAAAAATAATCAGAACTCCCTTGATTACCTAAATACAATGAAAGAATCAGAAAACAGCATAAACAAACTAAAATCTGGCAAAGCATGTGGAGCTGACGGCATCAGGCCAGAGGTGCTGAAACACAGCAGCCCTGAGCCGAGACAAGCCCCACTTCACCCGTTCGGTCTGGTCTCTTTCCTGAGATCTGGAGCCGGGGGCTGATTTCTGTTATGTTATGTAACTGTTTGATAATGTTCTTTCAATAAAAAAAACACAGGTTTTAGAGAGACTTTAGATCCATGGAGGTACAGAGTGATGACGTATTACTTCTTCTTCTTGAAATTTCTGATGGATGAGGGCGCATTGCTGCCACCACCCTCCAGTGAGCCTCCGGTAAGTCAAACCGTTCTCATTCCCAGGTTGTCAAATAAGGTTTTAACTAACGCTTGATTTTAATCCACAGATGGGTGACAAATGAAAGGAAAAACTGGCATTCAGTGTGTCATTATGGAGTCAGGCCGCCACGAGCCTCCAGAGCAGCCTCGGTTCTCCCTGCCAAGTCTGTGGAACTCTGCTGGAGGGATGAACACCGTTCCTCCACAAGATGTTCCCTCAGTTATAAATACAAACTTTATTCAATCAGGTTTCAAGACAGACCTGATTACAGCAGATAGAGAGAAAACCAAACTACAGGACATCCAGCATCAGAGACAGTCACAGACGTCACCACAGAGACCCGAAGATGAACGTTTATATTCTATAATTTGGTCTGATGGAGATGGTGGTGGAGAGCGTTGCCATACATCTTCCACAGGTGTGAAACTGGGTTGAGATCTGGTGACTTTAAAGGCTTTAACATTCACATCATTTACATCCTCACCAAACCAGTCAGTGCGCCCTGGAGCACCGAAGCACCTGCACTTCACACATTTCTCTTTTATTCAGGTGTTTCCTTTCATTTGGCCCCCATCTGTAAATGAAGAGATTTACAGTAGAGGAGAAGTGCAATACTGTACACAAGTTTTAACATACTGTAGAGACTTTTCACTGCCCTGCTGTGAATAGTGAAGTTAAATGCAGCGCACACGAACGCACACAGTTAACATGCAACCTCCACAGCTGCCATCATACAATATTAAACACCATCAGTCGATATTCTCACTGATCTCCAACCAGCAGACTCACATCAGCACTTTTCTCCCTGACAAAGCTGCACACACACACACACACTCTCACTAACTCAGTGTGCACAGTGTGAAGTGCAGAGCTGGGAGGAAAAAGCTTTTCTTTAAACTCATCATGAACAGAAATGATCAGACATTTGGAAATTGATTCTGGTGTCTTTGAAATCTGTTTTTTTTTCTTTTTCAATAAACAGCTACAGAAATTTACAGTAAAACACACAAAATGACAACAAAAACACAGACAAACAACAACAAAAGAGAACAAATGAATACAAACCGGATCAGTCATTACGACTGTTGGACAGTTAAGGAAAGCATGATCAACGCTGAGCTCCACACTCACTGCAAGTTCCATGAGCTAACATCTCCTATTGGTACGAAGCTAACAAAGATAAACTTGATACATAGAAGAAGGGAGGTCAAACAGGGTTTAGACTCTGTGAAAGTCTGCAGGTGTATTGACGGATACACAGACAGTTGGAAGCTAATCAGCTGCAGCAGTCAGATCCATATCTCTCTGGTCCTCCTACAGTCTGTATTAAACAGTGTTCCCAACAGATTTCAGTCTGCAGAAGGAGGTTTTCCTCTCAGATCAGCTGATTACATGTAACAGCAAACACTAATTATCGTTCCAAACGAGCTGTAATTAGTGAAGACAAACAAAGGGAGACGGATGTTTCCCGACGCTGGTTGTTAAATGCTGCCTGTTTGTTGTATAACATCAACACTTACAGACTGCAGGCAGCAGAACAGGGAGATTCAAAGGAGAATAAACTGATCTACAGCCAGTGATCAACATGAAGTAACTAATACACCAGAGACCAGGATGGTCCTGATTGGTTCACACAGCCTCCTGTACATTTGTCAAAGTTGCGAATACACGTCCACATTTATGAGGAGGTCATGTGACCTGACACCATCACAGATATCAGATAACTAAGACCATCCATAAAGTTAACTAGCTTACAGCTAGCACAACCAGCTTAATGTGTGTTGCAGCAGTACTTTAGCTTGATGTTTCTTTGGTGAAAAATGTCAACCGCTCTAATACTAACTTCTCAGTGCCATGATGCAGGTCATTAAGTGATAAACATTATTTACATTCTTCACAAACAATCACTAAACATGCTGATTTTTTGTTTTCACCAAACTATGTGATATAATATAGATTTTATTGGAATTATTTATAATATAATTTGGAATAATGAGCTTGTTACACAATAAAAATTACATGTCATGGAAATGACATGATGATGATGATTTTATCAGCCTGGGTGCTCATCTGAGACTCATAGTATTGATTATGGCCTTCCTCAAGGAAGCATTCTAGGCCCTATTTTGTTTTTATTATATATGCTCCCATTTGGAAACATTATTAACCATCACCATGTCAACTACCATTTTTATGCTGATGACACCCAATTGCACATCTCTGTTTCTCCAAATGAGCCCAATGCACTGCACTGTCCTCATTGCCTGTTTAACTGACATTAATGTATGGATGGGTAAAAGCTTTTTTATAAGGTGTGCTAGAAAACAGGCAATGGGGAAAAGGACCCAAAGGCAGACAGAGGTGGTAGGATGTTGAGTGGTGATTTATTGTAAAACCACAAAACTGGTAGACAAATGGCAAAACAGGATACAGACAGGCAAACTCCACAAACTGACAGGCAGGTGACGAACAGGTAGCAGACAGGCAAAAATCCAAGACAGGTAGACAGAACCAACATAGAAAGTAAGTAGTACGAACTGACACAGAGACACACAGACTAAATACACTCAAGGAAGGGGAGCCAACAAGACACAGGTAAACTAAATTACACAATCAGGGAAATCACAGACAGGTCGCAAAACTAACAGAGGGAACAAACATATTACAAAATAAAACAGGAACTAACAGAAACTAAACCCAAAATCCTGATAGGAACAGACATATTTAAAATACAACAGGAAATCACAAAACACAAGACATGACATTTTTAAAGCTAAATGAAGAAAAAAAGGAGATTCTTTTAATAGTACCAAAAGCTGCAAGAGGAAGTGCAAGTGCTTGGTGGTCTTAGCAAACAGATTAAAACTAACATCACAAATCTGGGAGTCATTTTAGACTGATTTAAAATAAATTTCTCTTTTTAACAATTTCATTAAAACATCTACTCCAGAAATATGCTGAAATACTCACTTACTTATTATTAGCCTTTTATACTACAGTAATTCACTTTTTACCGGACTAGCCAAAAAGTATAAAAGAAAACTACACCTACTTCAGAACGCTGCGGCCAGTCTTAACTAAAAGAAAATGGATAACATCACCCCAGTACATAAAACACTCCACTGGCTACCTGTATCTTTTAGAATTCATATTAAAGTCCTTTTTACTTGTTTATAAAGCTTTAAATGAGCATGGTCCTCCCTACATCAGAGGCCTTCTCTCATTTTATGTTGTGGCCAGATCCCCAAGGTCCTTGACCGCTTTTCTTTTAAGTGTTTCTTATGTGTCCCATAAAAGTATCGGTGAAAGTGCCTTCTGTTCTTATGCCCCTAAACTGTGGACCTCACTGCCTCTGGATATTAGAATGGTATTAATGGATATTAGAATTTTAAAAAGGAAAGTACAATCGTTATAATCTGGCTTTCAATTTGAAGTATAGTTGGTTTTAACATTATTTTTATTCTTGGTGTTTATTGTGCTTTATATTTATTCTATCGAGTTTTGTGTATTGACTATTAAAACGTTATTGTTTTATTTCTGTGTTACGTAATTTTACTATGAAAAACACTTTTGGCTACATGTTTGTATGAAAGGTGCTATACAAATAAAGCTGAGTTGAGTTTAGCTGCAGGACAAACACTGTAGGGGGCATTGCCTCGTATGTGCCACAGGAGGTTAGGAATCACCAACCCATGAAATGCCGATTTTCCTAAATTTGGTAAGAATGTCAACATTAAAGGCCAGCAGTGGTGTGTTTTATCACAGTACAGTCATATCATTTTGTTTACAGCTATAAAACATGTTTAAGTGAGCAGTGCATCTTTAAGCATTAAGTAGAAAAGCAGAATATGAAACCAGGTCAAGACAATATTTCATTTCCGCATTTCCTCAAATAAAAGCCGGTCTCAAAGAATATCCAGGCTGCGGTGGCCACGATCAAATAAAGGCTGGTAGCAAACAGGAAAAAAAACTAGGGTCGATAAACTCCTGGTGCCTATATTGTGTGTGCCAATTAAGCATAATGGACTTTTCCATCTCTTTAATTTAATAAACACAACACTATAATCATGTTATTTTCAACACTTATTAATCTGGATTATTCATCTAAAGTTTTACTGTCCTATTTCAGTAACTGCAGGTGCGTTAATGAGAACCGTGCACGTGACACTGCAAATGTTTCACAATAAAAGCCTTGTTAGGAAATTACACATTCTGTCCACTGAATCTCTGGAGGGTTTTTAATTTGAAACGGATACAGGAAGTGTTGAGCTTCTAATAACAGCATAATGCACCAACGTAAACTTAACAGGGCAAACAGAAGCAGCTCAGAAAACAAGGAGGCTTCATCTTAAACTATGAGTAAATATAGTTTTCAAATAGGGAATTGGAAACAAAGGCCTGTCTCTAATATAAGCCTGCTTCAAATTAAAGCCTCGTGGCCTCTGCTGTTGAGGTAATTAAAGGCCCCGGCCAAAATCTGAGAGTCTACGGTATGTTAATGAAAAACAGGAACAAATGTATGTATGTTGAGCTTAAGTATTAAACATTTAATAAACTATTTTCAATAAAGTCAGTTTAGTAAAGAATAGTTTTTTAGTTGAGTTTATGTCTTTTTGCTCAAAGGTTCCCAAACTAATTTCTGTTTTTGTGTAATGTATTATTTTTGGTTGTTTACTTTATCATTTTCTCAATCACATGCATGTTGTCACCTGAAATGAGATCGAAAGTGTCTGTCAGCAGGTGAGCATGCTGTGAAGCCGCTCTCTGCTCTCTCCGTGGGTCCGCATCAGTATGCAGAACAGGTGTCACCTGGGAATGAGCCAGTTGATAATTATTGATTGTGTCTCTCCATGCATGAGGGGCATGCATTTGGGATGTTCCTCATTTGCATGCAGCCTGTGAAGATTCAGCCCTCGCGTGTCAGATCTCATCGCTGCTGAGCAGATTTAATATGGGTGTTGTTCACACTTCCTGTCTGGCAGGCATCCACGCCGCGTCATCATCTCCTGATCAGACAATCAGGTGGTCGGACACACTGGAGGAATTGGATTTGATAAAGGGCTGAGTACGAATTTCAGATTCGCAAGGCATTATCAAATACTGCCGTCAAATACAGTAACTACTAATTAATTATTATTCTCCAGTGTTCATTTCTTAAAGATAATACAAACAGCAACAAGAATAAATGTGCAATTTACAAAAGCCGGGATTTGAAATAAGGCATTACATACAGTGCATACTGTAGTACTTTAACACAGATAATGTAGTCAGGACTGTGACTTACAGTAAATAGTTCACACAAGACAACAGTATATGATTGTTCTTCATTGCATTGATTGACTTTTCTTTATCAACTACCAACTTAGTGTTTTACAGTAAGTGAATGCACCAAGCATCAGTCAGTTTTACATTAATAAACAGCAGAGCTGAATTCAGACCTCTTTTCAAGACCTCCAGTGGTGGCTGCGGTTAAAAATACATTTCTGAGGAACAACTTTAACGCACACGCACACTCAGTATAAGTGCGTAGTGATAAATATTGATACAGCGATCCTGTTTGATTACCTGCTTTAAGTGACGACAGCCTCTCAACATGTCACAACTAATATGTCAGACTGAGATTTATCATTTATAATGCACGAAACTCGACCATCTCTCTCTCTCTCTCTCTTCCACTTTAATAAATGATCTTCAGGGTGAAGGGACCCTCCTCTACCTCCTCCCCTTCCTCCGCCTCTACTTTCTCTCGATGTTTTTCTTTCTGTTCCTCCCTCCCTCCTTTTTTAAAGGAAATAAGCAAAATAACTTGAAATAAAGTAAATGAATTCTTACATGAAGCTGATTCTTGACCTCGGAGACAGCAGCTGAAAACACCATCTCACTGTATGTTCAGTGCATCATAATGTTATCCTCTAAAGTTCTCTTGAATCTATCTCATTTTCTTTCATATTTTATGTTTTATTTTATAATGTGGCCTTTTAATTGTTATTGTTTCTCACCTACCTCATTTTTGTTTTTATGATTTATGTGAAGGAGCTGCTGTAACAGTGCAATCCCCCCCATTGGGATTTATAATTACAGTAAATTACATTTGAAAAATGATTTGAAATGCATGTTTAATAAAATATATACAAAGATATACTCAATAGATAAAACATCATTAAAATGAGTATGAAAGAGCTAACGAGCTAAGATGAACCAACTTGACTTTCACTTTTACTTTTAGATATTTAGATCCCAAACTGACTTTGGTAACATCTATAAGTTCTAAATGGAAAAAAATATAGAATATAATTCAAATAAAATCGTAAGAAGTCGTAGTAAACTGAGTCGTGACCTGAGAGCTGCAGTGAGGAGGGTTTGGCTGATGCAAATTGATCATAGTGAGTTTTAAATTAGGGGGAGTGACTCACACACACACACACACACACACACCTTTAATGAGTCCCTGCATGTTTGAGAAAACAGACAAAAACCTCACAGTGAGCCTCCTGTGAGGGATTTAATGGGCACAGATGTTCTCAACTTCAACACGTCATTTACTGAGTCTGTCTGTGTGTGTGGGGGGGGGGGGCTTGTATTGCTGTCTTTGTGCCATAGGTGTCATTTACGCTGGGGACGCTGAGGACGTGTCCACACCAGTTTTTGAAATGGCTGATTTTGTCAAATCACTGATTTGAGTTTGTTTTAAAAGTAACATGGATAGATAAATATAAATAATCTAATCCCTGTGCCAGTTTAATTCATGTTCTCACATATCGATATATTATGAGTCATGACTAAAGTATGCAGTAGTGACACAGCAAGGCAGTTTAATTTAACACAATTATCCCTCATTACATTTCCTAAATGTGCACATATAGACTGTTTTAAAAATGTTTTTTCATTTGAGCCCTTATGTCCCCACCACTTTTCAACACAAGGTGACGCCCATGCTTTGTGCAATATCAGTTTTAGACCACTGTAGTGAGGACATTTCTGCATTGTGAGGAATTTTGGCCAGTCAAAGGATTGATAGGGGTTAGGGGCATTACCAGTGGTCCAAAGTAACTAAATACATTTACTCAAGACAGGACTTAAGCACAAATTAGAGGTTTCTGTTTATGTAGTCTGTGGATTAGCATGGGCCTTAACTTGTGACCGTAACCGTGTGTTTGGTAGATGTTGACGACACGATCCTTCACTTTGGGCTCTGTACTCGATGATTTGATGATCCTTCCACATCTGGACATTCAAACATTTTCTCACCATGCCTCAGGAACCACAACGTCATTAATACATGAGCCCACCAGGCACTGGTTCTTCACCCAAAACCGGTCTGTAGAGCTGATAACGTCGCCGGATTTGGGAATTGTCACAAATCGCTCAAATAGTAGTCGCAGTGGTAGCATTATAAAATGTAGAATTTAACTGCACAACAGCTGCTAGCATAGACGGCTAGCAGCTTTGTGTTTGTTTACTTGCGGAAAAGGGACACGTGATAGAGGCATTAACTAATCAGGAAAGGACCCATCGTGACTGACATGACCCTATCAAGAAGCAAACTTGGGTGGTCCAGACTAGCGCACAACCCCGGAGTTTTCAAACAAAAAGAGGGTCAACCGTGGTTCCAAATGTGTCTGTTTTAGGAGCTCGAAAACGCCAGGGTAGTGTGAACGCTAGGTACAAACGTTGCAAAAGGTATGTGTTTTTAAACAAAAATTAAGTAGTGTGGATGTAGCTTGGTCTCCAACAGCTGAGCTCTGGAAGTCTGTCGTCATGCAAAAAAGGAGAATTTCAGTGACGCGAGCGTCAGCATTTCTACGTTAGACAACACAAGGTGTTGTGAGTTGTTTTGGTGTTAAGTCTGTTGAGTTGTGAATGTGTCGGCTCTCACCTCGTCGTCTGGTCTTCATCTCTTATCTCCTGACTCCTTCTATCAGGGCTGAGTGGCTGCTGTTTGGTTTAGATAACCCTCGTGGCTCTGGCAGTCAGAGACGACTGTTTCCCATGCTGACTGTGCTGGGTTCACTTCACATGGGAACAAAACCAGCTTTAGATTTCCTTAATTAACTGTGATAATTTAGAGAGAAAAAGAAACCCCTGCACAATGTTATACAATGATGATATATTTATAGAATTGTGTAATGTTATAATTATTGACATCAGGTCAGGTCAGATTCTGTGGTGAACCTTACAATACTTATACACAAACACAATACTTTGGTTAGCATTAAACTAACACAGAGTACCCTATTCCTTCTGCCTTACTCTTCAGCTACAGAACGTGACTGGTGTTTTCACTGGACACAGTGGGTGCTGGGGTCCTGGATCCACTCAGCTGGGGGAAGCCTCCTGGTACTGGAAGAGATGGGAGATTTGAGCTTCAAGATACTGTGATTGAATAAGTGTTGGACAAAACAAAGTACATTCTGATGATTCCCTTATGGTCTTACCAGTAGTGGAGCTAAACATGTAAAGTTTGTCCTCACGGTGGCGCTACAGGAAAGGCAATGGAGTTAATCAAATCCACAGGCTTCATCCTCTGGAGAGCAGGACTATCACAGTGAATCTCAGGTAAAACTGACCAGTGGTGGAGCACCTTGGAAGCCATTTAACTGCAATGCTGCAAAACACTGACTGTGGTTTTCGAAATACCTTCACCAAAGTGTTGGACCAATGGAGTGACCAACATGCTCATCTTGGTTTCCCGGTTTTAAACTAAAGTAAAAATTTCAGTTTTTTTCTGAATGTAAAATTAAAGCTGCAGTAATCAAGATTTTGCTAGGTTAGTTTGCCGCCTAACAATAAACGTAAATATGAGTCGCAATCAGCTACTTGCATCAATATTTTGGGGGAGGACAGTCTGTATTATTGGTGCCACAATGAACATTTTGAAATCCAATGTTTTACTGTTGGAGCTAATATAACACAATACAAATATTAAAAAGGCTGATAAGCCTTTCTCTCTCCCCAGTTAGTGCCTTGTGTATTACCATTACATTTTTGTCACAGAGTAATGAATCCAATTTCCCAAACGAAAAAAAAAACCCCAACAATCTTATAAAAACCCAGGAGGTGTTTTAAAACACTTCCTGCTGTTTTGAAGATGTTTCCAAAAGCCTCAAAATCTCTTCTGATCATCTGGAAAACATACCATCTGCTGCAAAATGAAAACGTTTTTTTGAGATTACTTTTTGGGCTTTTTACCTTTATTTTTTAGGAATGTGGGAGAGAGAGAGGGGAAAGACATGCAGCAAAGGGCCGCAGGATGCATTCGAACCCGGGTCGCTGCGGTACGGACTCAGCCTTTACATGGTTCAATCCAAACAAAGATTATAGCTTGATATGACATTTCTACTTGTAAAACACGAGCCCAAATAAAAAAAAATGTATTAGTATATATTGATGTTTCATTCTATCTACATTTTCATACAAAATAACGCATTCGTATCTGTGCTTTACAAAATGAGCAAGGACACATGTCAGCTCTTTTTTGTAATATTTCTTCATCCAGATGGTTAGAAATTTTTTTTCCAGGATTTTGGAAATATCTTCAGAACAGCATGAAGTTCTGAAACATGGCTTTTTCAAACAAACACCAGGTATTTATTTTTCAGAAAAATGTATGTTTAGGCTTGTGACTCAAACCTAATGGTAATACATGAGAGGCACAAACTGGGGCGGTCTCCTCCCCCATAATGTTTCTCTTTGGACCGTGTGTTTGTGTGTGCTGAATCGATGAACACTGCCGTCATTTCTTTTAAAAATGTCAATCCCTGTGAACTCGTTGCCTCCACCTCTCTCTCTCTCTCTCTCTCTCTCTCTCTGCAGCCATTTCCAGGCCCTGCAGACCTGAGCGAGCGAGGGGCAAGCAGCCGAGTGTGACGGAGAAATGAACTGGAGAGAGGGGGGGGGGGGGGGGGGGGGGGGGGGGGGGGTGCGCCTCCAGAAGGACGGCCGGAAAAAAAGCAGGGAAAGGTGATATTGTTGT
>CM022481.1:27029092-27042764 GCA_011952105.1 Coreoperca whiteheadi | reverse complement strand
ATACATGTGTTTGTGTATAAGGGGTAGGTGCCAGGTTTTTAAGACCTGTTGGTGTCTTATTGGTTGTTTGTGGTGCCTGTAGTTCCACTATCCATTCCGCCCCCCCCCCCCCCCCATGAAGCTCGTGGGTTATAGAACGACAGCAAGGGACATTGATTCCCTGAGTTTGTCCTTAAGTCAACGTTTCCCTCCAGGCTTGCTGCTGTTTTACAGGGTACTTATGTTGCCTGGTATGGAGCTCAGCTCACAAAAGTCTCTAATGTGCAGTAAACACCAGATAGCATGACATACTGTAACACGATTGGTTGCAGCCTTGCTTTGCTGGATGGACAGTGTCCGGTGTACCGGGTTCTTCTGACTCTTAAAGTAAGATCCAGTACTGTTGGCCTGATCGATGAGAGGACTTCCCGCTGGATTTTAATGGCTCAATCCTGAAAAACCATGATGGCTTTTCTATTCTGCGTGTGACAGAAGCTGCGTCAGGGAACGCATTCAGATGTTATTGAACGGGACAGAGTCGAGCCTCGATCAATCTGACGCCTCTGACTGTACCTGTGATGGAGAGGCGGTCAGCTGTCAGAGGATTGGCAGGCGGGTGTGAAATATTCAAAGCGGTGGGATGTTTTTGAATGAAAGCCACTCGAGGTGGAGGACTTTGGGTAATAACATGGAGCGCCTGTCCCAGCCGGCCGTCCTCATCACCTCCATCATTATTCTCTCTCCTGATCCGGCACAGTGAGGCCACATGTCTGAACCCTCACACTGGATGAATGGATGGGGTTAAGTTAAACCTCCCCGTCTGACTCGGCCTCTTCACTGTGGTTTTGATTTGCTTGGCGTTATGCTGACGAGGCCGGCGTTCCCTAGCGGGGATTTACACGGACACGGTTTTACCAAATTTCTCCAGCGAGGGTCGTTGGAAATGTGATTCAGGAGTCTCAGGGGAAATAAGCATGCAAGGTGCTGCTGCTGTTTGCCCGTCAGGCAAAGTAATATCCTCAGCCTGTTAGACGCAGCAATCATTTCCACAGGGCCGAGCCGAGGGACGCCTGCACCCCCGGGACTCTGAGCGACGCCGAGGGAGAGTCTGCTGGGGTTTATGAGGCCATTGTCACAGAGCGGTCACATTCAGAGTCAATGTCCTCATCACACAGATGGCGAACATCGCTAAGCAGCAGAGCCTGAGCGCTGAGGGCGAAACACCTGAGAGGGTTTTATCAGCAGACAGAGGCCGGGAGAGAAACAACACTAGCAGCTCTGCGAGGGTGTACTTAGACACAACGTTGCCTAAGTACATGACAATGCTAACATGCTGATGTTTAGCAGGTATAATGTTCACCTTGTTCACCATCTTAGTTTATCCTTCAACAGCTCCTCTAAACTTTGGCTGAGGTGACGTCACGCAGTCACATCAGGACGCCGAGGTAGAAAACCAGATACGTGTTAATCCTTCAAATTCTCAGTATTTTTCATACTTGAAACAAAACACAGTAATCGTGTTATTAACGCTGGTGCGGCGGTGGTCACACCTGGAAACACATTTCTTTTTTATTTTTATCCAAACAAAACAAAGTAAGTGAATTCATCAAATTCACAACAAATGTACCGCGACTAACAGATTAACCTGACTTCTTTGATATTGACGATGACAGTAGGCTAGCTCATAAAAACAAGAAATGACGCACAGTTACTGCCGAGGGCGTTTAACAAAACAAGTCGAGGTAAAATACCTCACAACTTCTCCATTTACGTATCCATTAATTCAGTCCAAATCTGAACCTGAATAATGAATAAGAATCTCTATAAATATCATTATTCTGCATCTTAAATCATTTCCTACCCACAATCTAACGCATTAATTATAAAATCGACTTCATTTGATAATTAAGGGCTTTTCAAATTAAGGTGTTTTTTAAATTAAAGGGCAAATGAAGGATCTCTGGCTACCAAACGCTTTGATTTAGATGAAGCTGTGCTTTGGGGGTAAATTAAGGATTAGTTAAGTGTGTTTTTAAGGGATTTGTCAGTTCATAGTGATGGATGCAGAACAGATCAGATGACTGCGTCTCATGTTGCCTTCAGGTCTGCAGCCTCTGAAGGATCTGGTTGGACTGAATTCCCATTAAGTTTGAAAGCTTTTTTTCATTTCTCGGCTCTTCTCCCTGCTGTCACCCCCTCCCCCCTCATTTGCATAATGTTTCCCATCTCCTCTGAATATGAACCTCCTGTCTGCAGGAGTCAGACTGCGTCTCTACTGCCCCCTGCTGTCAGGTGACAGCGGATACAGGATGATGTCATGGGCACATTTTCATGTTAAACACACGTCTCCATCCGTTGGCTGATTGTTCTGCAGTTCATCTCGTCTTCGTTTCGGTTTTTTTGTGACTGCGTGAACGTTGTGAATGTTTGGCCGCAGGTTTCATCAGGCTCGCTTTACAGCCTGTCACACACAGAACAACAAATCTTCTTGATCAACCAACAAACCATCAATCAATCGGGTGCAAACAATGAGGGGTGGGTGAAAAAGGGGTTGCAACTATTATCATTAAGAACAGGTCAAAGAGTTTCTTCAAACACTTTGTTGGCCCTCGACTTCTCTGGAGTTCTGAAACAGAAAGATACAAAGAGAAGAGGGTTGCAGTGGTTGTAGTGGTGTGTTTGGAGGGGGTGGGGGTTGTACAATAGGTTAAAGAGCAGAACATGATGGATATGATCTCATTAGAAGAGGGAAGCCGGGCTTTAATTTCCTCTCTGTGCTTCATCTTTATTAACGTCAGACAGCCGGTCGATGATCCGGCCTCCAACCCAGAAACCAAAGAGGGAAATCAGATGGAATCACAGTTAAGTCTTATCAGCTTTAAGGCGTCCAGGAGGGTCAGGGTCGGGCTCAAGGACACGCTGGCAGGGTCGAACCTGCAGGCCGGTGCCTCGGTTTCTGTCGTTTTATTTCTTTAGTATGATTTTCAATGTCTTCTGCATGAAGGTTAATGTTTTCTAAATCCTACTTTTGACTGTTGGACTGACTTTCAATTCAAAGGAGGCTCAAATGACTGTGAGCATTTTTAAATCCCACAATGACAAGAATACTTCTGTGGTGGAGAAATCTCTTTATTTTATCTTAAGTTTTTGGCCTAAAACTGTCAAATGTAATCATTTTAAAAACTAAAAACATATCAGAACGCGAATTCTTCTCTTCAGGTCATTAGGTTTCTGGAAGTGGCTTCTCCACAACAGTCCGATCTGTCAGAAACCCGCCTCACTCTGCCGGTCCTGGGATCGAACCAGCTATCTTCAGGTCACGAGCCGTCTTCCCATCGGTTTCCTGTATGTATTTCTGAGGTACAAACCCTGGAGCTGCATGACTGTTGTGTGTTTGTCCTTCAGGACTGTAGCTGAAGGATGATGGTGTTGCCGTGATCTGACAGCTGGGTGGAGCTCGGCGCTGATGGACTGATGGCTGCAGTGTTCAGACTCACAATGTTAATGAATCATCTTAATTAGATTAACAGACATAATGTCCAGTCCAATCAAAAACTGGAGGATCTTTTTTAAAGTTCCCTCTCAGCAAGGCTCGATTAAAGAACATGCAGACACCTCGCTGATATTATTACCACAGGGGAACACCAAATTAGAACAGTCGGTTGGCACTTACTGTTGTTAATGTGGTCAAATGGCTGTTTATGTCCCAAACATTGAGGTTATTGCTAATCCAGCTAACAGTTAGCAATACTTTAAGCTAGCACTGGAGACCACGAGGCAGCACGGTTCAGTTCTCAGTCCGTCTGTGGTCGTCTTACTTTGCTATTAAACTCTTAAATGGACCAGTTGTGATTGTTGCATCAGTGTTTTACCATTTATTCCATGTTTAGCCTGCACAGATATTTATTTAGCAAACAGAGCGCAGCTTACAGCTAATGGTACATTAATCCAGCACTCGACAGTAAGTTGATATTCATTTGTTATGTTCCAGATACCATTACACGTGTCCACACATTTATCTTTTTTGTCTAAACCTGCCGCCTACGTTTCCCACAATCCAACTCTTCCTCTGACAGTTGGCTGTGAGATTTGGGTGTGTTGTGCTAGCGGCATCTAATGCAGCCTGCAGCAGAGATGAGGTCTGCTGAGCTCACTTCTCTCTGACTCCTCACCAACACGTTAGTTTCATTTTCAGACTTGTAGTCAACAGCCCCAACTGACTCGAGTGACATCACTTGAGGACGTCTATCAGACTTTGCACAAGCCTTTATTGGAGACACTAAAGGCTTTGTGCAGTGGACCTCCCCAACACCTGGAAACACACTAGCATGTGGCAGATCACTGGAGTTCACCTCTAAGGGTTTGAGGCTACCAGGTACCGGGCTCCCGGGTCGGCCCACACAGGGAGGCTAATTGCCATAATTTCGTCTGAGTGGTTGACACACATGTCCGCCTCTCCGCTGAGGCTGCCCAGGCGGCTCAAAGGTCAGGTCCAAGCGCAGCGCTGTGAGTGGCTGCCCCCAGAGGTCGACACATGAACTCTTTCCTCAGCGACAGATGGACGACATCATCGCTGGAAGAAAAACACGTCTGCATACAGAGACAGCAGAAAAACAAGCGTTTGGAGCTCGTTCTTCTGAGTCATTAGTTTTCCCTCCTCTACGTCCGGTGTTGTGTCTTCATTTTTACTTACCAATCATATAAGTTCCGTAAGATTTCACGAAGTGATATTGATGGTAAACAGAGAATAACTTGCAGTGATTCTGGTGACCTTCTGACTATCTAACCAGATAACACAGTTGTACACAAACACTGAGACGGATTCAAGGAGTCTCACTGAACAGTGGGGGAGGGCTGAGGGGGAGGCGGGTGACAACACTGCCTGAGGTTGATTAAAGTTGACCTTGAGTGGAAAGGAAGAGAGAAGAACGAGAAGTAATGACAGAGAAGAAGACTATAGGAAATCAATGAGGATGAGATCAATGACGATTAGATTTTTTTAACCCCCTCGAATCGGTTATTTCAGGATATTAATTGAGAAGAAATGTTCAGCTGAGAGATCCAGCCAGTAAGCTTTAATCTAAATAAATGAGTGGGATGAGGAGAAACAGAAGGGGTTGTGGGTAAATGAAGGGAGTTTCCTGCTGCACCAATCAGTGCCCAGGGCAGTGGTTTACTCAGGGTCAGGCTGAGAGGACGTGAACTGGAAAAAATAATTCAAAAAGTTTCATAAATAATATTAAGTTTACTCAAATTAATGGTTTCTAAAACTAAAACAATATAAAGTGTTGGAGCGAGGACACATACCAAAATACTAGCAGCCACATTTATCTACAATATATCCCTGTAATTTTCCATTATTTCATACTTTCATATATAATGTTTTTATATTTTTCTTGCACTGGACAAAACCAGCAGCGTAACGTACGGATACCGTTGTTGTTTGGGTTCAAAAAAGTGTTGCAAGTTGTGCAATGGTGTAAAAATCTTTTTCGTTGTGCAGTGTTTGAAATATCTTTTTATCCAGATGGACAGAAATGTCTTTGAGGGTTTTGGAAATACCTTCAAAAGAGTGGTGAGTGTTTTTTTTTTGCCCTTCTGGGTTTTTCCAAGATCCTCAGGGCCTCAAATGAGAAGATACAACCCAGTCGACAGAGTAAAATGTTGCCATTTTCACTTCTGCAAACCACAGCCTCATTGAATCAATGTAAATGATACTGAAAAGACTGGACGCGGTTTAGCTTACTGCATTTGAATATTGTCCACTGTATAGCAGGTTAAGTCTTTGAAAATGAAATGACAAATACAGTTTTCTTTTTCATTTGTGGAAAAAGTGGAAAATTCAGGTTACATTGCTTATATTTCATTTTCATTTTCAAATTTGAATTAACGTTTGAATGTTGTCCACTGTACAGCGGGCTACCTTTTGAAAACTACATGTCAAACAGCTTTTCCATTTTCTTTTAATATAGTCATGGAAAGCCCATAGAAGTATGTGAAAATGAAAACTGGATAATTGCATTTAGATTTAGCAGACGCTTTTATCCAAAGCGACACATTTACAGACCGAAGGGTTCAGTATCTTGCTCAAGGACATGTAGCTTGGGGAAGCCGGGAACGAACCGCCGAGCTTCCGATTGGAGGACGACCACCAAGCCAGAGCCGTTATGGAATTACAGTTTCAAGTTTACATTGTCATTTAAATAAAGTCCTGTCTACGCCTCCATATAAATATTGCAGTGAGCTACTATTCCCCCACTTCATCATTTCATTGTTCCAACAAGTCATTGATTAGTTGATTGACAAAAGGTAATTTTGACAACAATTTTGATAATCGAACATTTAAGTCATTTTTGAAGCAAACCTTTAAATGTCCTCTGGTTCCAGTTTCTCCAAAGTCTCAGATTTTCTGTTTGTCTCTGTTTTATGTCGCATTAAACTGAATATTTTGGGATAAAACGAGACATCTGAAGACGTCAACTTGGACTCTGGGAAACTGGGATGGACATTTTTCACTATTTTTGGACGTGTTATAAACCAAAAGATGAAATGGTAAAATAACAGACAGTGTGTGGATGACGCTGTCAAGTCATCACACAGCATTATGGGATGTGTTGTGTTTATTTCAGTGCTGATGTATGAATGACCATCAGACGTCACGTGTCATTCTCTTTTATTTGACTTGTGAAACATCATTAAACACAGATCAGAAACCTTAAATCCTCTCAGCGTTTGAAGGTCAGTGGCGGAGGACGAGTGGTCGGAGGATCACAGTTTGGACGCTGGTCTCTGCTGATTGGCCGGAGCTGCAGTGATCGGCGCGGGTCGACCCCAGAGCCGGAGCCGGCTGACTCCTCCGTCCGGGCTGATGATGAGACGAACGTGGCTGACAGGTGGGCTCGGCGTCAACTCGGCCTCGCTGTAGAGATGCCTGCGATGAGGACGAAGCTGCAGCACAGACGGGAAGCAGGAAGCAGGAAACAGTTCGTATACAAACACTCATCATGTGACCAGATCGATTCTCATTTAAAGTGTAAAACTATCTTCTGAGAATCTGCAGGATTCACTCTTTGAACACTGATAAGCTAAACTCATAAAATGAACGCACAGGCAGACCCACGGCTGACCGCAGCGGGGTCCCTGCTGGGGTCAGGGTCCCTGCTGGGTTCAGGGTCTCTTCTGACCCCAGCAGTTCTTAGCTGTACATTTTATTTTGAATAGAAATCCCTGAAATGATGAATCTGTCCAAATTAAACAATATTTTCCTACAAGTTATGTTTCATTTTCCTCGCCGCTGTGAGTCCTGAGAGCGTCTGGACTCTGTGCAGAGAGAGGACACGCTGTCGGATCTGTGAGGTTTTGTTGGCTGGTGGCCATCTTGGCAGATGACGGCGCTTTTTACAAATTTGGGTGAAATTCAACTGCAGCAGAGCGTATTACAGCCTCACAGCCCCGCTGTCTGCCAGCGCCTCCTGTGACTGAGCCATCAGTCTGCACATGAAGCTCTATTCTTAAGCAAACTGACACTTCATGATCCCTTCCCATCTGTCAACAAGATAAATATCTGAATATATCATTAATTCCAAAAAGACATTTTCCTTGTCAAAACTCAGTGGATATTTAATCAAAAGTATATGAGTTTCACACCTGAATTTAATTATTAATTTTTGTGGATCCAGAGAGCCCGGAGGCTCACTGTTGTTTCAGAGTAGTCACTTATGGAAGAGTCAGAACCTGCAGAACCGAATTGGATCCAGAATCTTAAATCATTGTCCTGCACAATACACCTGCAGGACTCCCTCACAGAGCGACTGCTAATGTACGGAATATACCATGGAGACGACATACTTTCTGAGGGGGAAGAAGGACCTGCCATTTCCCAGAATTCCACCTGGTCCTGATGCGCTCAGCTTCCTCCTCAGGGGTCAAAGAACAAGCCTCGATCCTGCAAGAGTCGGGGAAGTTACCTGCGTGGGAAAACACAGGTGAGGCGTTTTGTTCCACCGCTCAGGAATGAAGATTCAAGAGTTTTTCTAAAAATCAGTTGAGGTTTGTGTCGACCTTTGAAGTGGTTTGTGTCGACTTCGACGCTGCTGATCACTCCGGGGTGCCCGAGACGAAACACCGCCCACTCCCAGCCGGGGACCTGCAGGATCCCCCGCCGGTCCGCCTGCAAGACGACCAGCAGGGAGACATTTAGCAGCTCTAATCATTTAAAATGCATTTATATTTATGTTCACGTTATTAAAAGGCCATTTTAAGAAATGGTAGAGAATTTTAAAACCGTGGGGAGATTTTATGACAGTGAGAATCGTGAAGATGCTTTAAAAAAGGCCATTCTGGGAAAATGAGGCATTGTGTCGCTTCCTTACTTCCTGAAAGGCCTGTTAGGGGATTCAGGATTTCGCAGTTGCAGTTGGAATTAGATTCATGTTAATGTTAGACGTGCATGTTTAAACCTTCAGGTGTTTGGGTCTGTCCAGTCTGCGCGCTGTTTCCCAGCCGTCGGCCATGTTGGCAGCTCGGCCGAGACCTGGAAACACAGCACGCCAGAGTAACCGTGGTCACCGGGGTCACCAGGGTCACCACACAGCACAGACGCAGAAGAAGCCCGAGGCCGACTCAACATAACATCATATACCAAGATAATAAAGAAATCTTAATTTTCAAGAATAACGACAATAAATTCCAACCAATCATGTTGCGTGGATGCCCAAAGTGGGCGTCGCTATAGCCGAGGCAGACTCCCCCATTGGTCAGAGCCACCAGGTCGACGTCCTGGTGAGGGGAGACAGACGACCAGTCTCTCTGCCCGACGCCGTACACCCGCAGTCTGGCTATCCCTCCGTCTGATGACCCAAACATACTGATCAATATTATCTCTGATATTATTATTATATGATAATAATTATTTGAAGGTGTGTGTGTGTGTGTGTGTGTGTCCACCTGGGTACATGTTGAGGCGCAGGTGTGTGACTCTGTGGTTGACGTTGACCTTGAAGTAGTTATGGCAGCAGTCTGAGTATCCAGGCTTCAGCTCCGACACACACACCAGCTCCGGCCACGCCTCCGAGCCCAGCTGCCAATCAAACCAAACGGCAGCTGTCAATCACATTTATCGAAGAGCACCGCGTGTGCTTGACCAGCAGACTGCCAGAGTTACCACTATGACATACAGTCATGTTACCATGGTGACCAGCTGGTTGTAGTACTATGGTGGCCAGTACCTTGCTGACCGCCCCTCGGTCAGTGTTACCTTGGCGACAGCAGCCAGCTGACTGTCGGAGGCGGCCATGCCGGTTCGGTCTCCTTCCAGGGTGAAGGTTGGTGGCTTGTCTGGTGAAGAACTCATAAATATTAGTGTTTCCCCTCTCGTGCGCACTGTATGTGGCTCCATCACGTCTCCGTCATGGTCCAACATACACTCAGTGGCCACTTTATTAGGTACACCTGCACAATCTGTAGTCAGCAACGTGGTCATTCAGTTATTACTGCGGTCGCAGTTAAAGGTGCTGGTGTTCTGGACTACATTATACTGAGGGGTGTTTCTAATGTGTTGTCCTCCCTATTTACAGACATGAGAGGTTCACAATATTAGAAACACCTCTGTATATGACGCAGTCCACCACCATCATCACCGACTGGGACCTCGGAGCTGAAGAACTGAATTAACTGCTCAAAGACAAACTTGAGTCCCTCTGTTTCAAATAGTGTTTACAGTAGTTTAGTCTACATTTTTGTTATTTAAGCTGGAACCTGGAACCTTGAGGAGGTAACTGTCGAGTCTCATGCTTTAGGACATAATGAGAATAGAAGAGTTTGTACCCAGGCAGCCGGCCTGCACGGAGACGTAGGGCGAGTGGTTTCCAGTGAAGAAGGATGTGTCGACATCGACGCCGTAGATCAGCCCGGGTACTCCCAGCTGGATGACGCACCAGTCTTGACCTTACATGAAGAGTTCGATAGAAAAACCGAAACATAATGTTGATCCAACAGACACAGTCATGTGTGTGCACAACAACTTAACAGTTGTTCTATGTTTGGTAGAGTGATGGAGTTGGAATGTTGCGTTAGTTTTGTTAACGTTTGGGTTATAAATTGTGCATTTAATATAAAAGGCCCTCTGAATGAACCCTTAAACTGAGCTTTTTAAGGTAGTTTTGATGCTTCTGTTTCCATTCTTAAGGAAAGGTTAAACTGATTGTCGATCAGTATCAAGAGTAGATGTCAGCAGAGAAAAGCCAAAGTTATGTGTGAGGTCATTTAGAAACAGTGTCGCCATTACAGAGTTTGTCCACCAGAGAGCGCTGATTTCAAAACTAAAACTATCTGGGTCCCTGTTCTTTAAGAAAAGTAATTTAAAGGAGACATGTTTGTATTATGTGTTCATGTATTAACTACTTATATACTTATTACACTTCTTTATTGAATATCGCGTTATATTACTTATAAAAACAATACTATATTACTACTTTACTCTTGTTATATTTTTGATATTATTATATTATGCAATATGGTAGTATTCTCTTTTATTTCTGATACAGTATGACTACTGTATAGTGTGTATATTACACATACTGCACATGCATTATACAGTACATGACATATTACTATTTATACATATTACTATGTATATTGTACTTGCACTCATATACTATAGATATTATAATATTATACACTGCACACACTTTAGATTTAGTGCCACCTATCAAATTTATTTATTCTCTTATTTAATTTAAATTGTTCTATATCTGTTTTCCTACCTTTCAGTCTGTATCTGTGCTGAAATAAAGACCCATTCAGAGTAATCACATATGTCCAAACTGAAAATGAAAAAGAAAACCCCGCACCGATATTTCGCTTTGATTGGTGAATTTTATGGATCAAGAGGACACTGACCGGGTATTCTCTTTCTCCTCGTCTCCCATCCGTCCATCCACTTTCCAAACTCAGTGAAGGCAGAAGCGATGAACTGTGGCGGATCTCTCTGTAAGAATAATAGGGTCATAGTTTTGGGTTATGTTTAGTTATTTCCTGTTTTATTTTGAAACATTCTCTTCTCCTCATGTGTCGTTTAGTTTTGCTTCCTGCTCTTTGATTTGAGTGTTTTCACCTGTGTTGATTAGCTCACCTGCGTCTTGTTGTCGCCCCTTCCTGAGTGTATATATTCTGACTGTTTCCCTTGCTTCTTTGTCAGATCGTCCGTTGTACCTGCGTTGAGCAACCTGGTTCTCTCCTCAGGCCTCATGGCCTCAGTCTTCGGTGCTCTGGATTTATTCTTTATTCTTTGTTTCTTGGACTCTGCCTGTTCTCAGTAAACTTTATGTTTGGCCGTTCGGACTGCTGCCCTGTTTTGTTTTTTTCTGTCGGCTGTAAGTTTAGTTGTTTTTTTTTTATTAAAATCCCTGAGCTATACTTGCTCAGCCTCATTTATCTGTTACCCTCATTACATGTTGGGAAACACCTAAAAGTTGGGGATATTTCCAGTACTAACAAGGAAAAAGCAGCTGTTGTTCAGTTTGAGCATGAAATGTTTGGTGATATTCTCTATTTTTTGGTTGTTTATTTTGACAGTTTGTTTGGTTAAAAACTACAGTGACCAGCTGTTTAGGAAATTACTGAGCCTTTTTTTAAAAAAACAAAAAAAAAGGAACCTCACTTACATCTTCAGTAGGAACCAATGGGCTCAGAGCTGAGAGCCACAGAGGTCAGGAAGTATTGATAGACGCACTAACATGTTGTTGCTTTTGATCTGCGGTGACCAGACATCCCGATTTGACCGAGGTTGTCCCGGTTTCAAACTGGGTGTCCCAACAAATATCTCCAAAACGCTCAAATGTCCCAGTTTTCACCACAGTTAAAATAAGAATTATAATATTGTTCTTTTTTAGCACTGACATAGAAGTTTATCATGTTCTGTCCTGTTCATTATTACCTAACCCAATATAAAAACACTGATTTGTCTGTATGTCTGTCGTTGTCACAGCTTGCGGCTCTTTCTGACCATGTTTCCGACGGAACCATGGATGTATTATATAGAACTTAACTTATTCTACATCCATGGACAGTACCTGTCAGTAACGGTGCGCTCGGCAGGTGTGCTAAGCACTGACATAATTGTCCCCCATCCTGATTAAACGGCGTAGGTGGGTGAATGAGCTTAAACGTAAGGGTCCCGGTTCGGGGGTTTTCAGACATGGTCACCAGACTGATAAGAATAATTAACAAAACTGAGACTCCTGACGTATTAATCATATGTGCTGCTGAAGTCAAACATGGTGGATCAGAGTTGTACCTTCAGCAGGTTGGCAGCAGGAGCGAACCATTCGTCCGAAGCAAAAATAACCTGAGAGAACATCAGGAGAACATGCTGTCACTTTAATTCAACAAACAGTTCATTATTACCTGAGAATATGGGACAATCGACCTACAGCATCTAAAGGTAAAGCTGCGCTAATCAGTATTCTGCAGTTCAACATTATGGGATATAGCTGATTCACTTTCATGTTAGATGTTCTGAAACCACTCTCATGTCTGTACGCTAAATATGAAACTACAGCCAGCAGCCAGTTAGCTTAGCTTAGCGTAAAGACTGGAAACATGAAGGGGCCCAAACTAGCTGACTGTGTATAAAGCAGTAATCAGATCACAGGAGACATTTTACTCCACAACCTTTCTTTTTACCTTTGGCTGATAATACTCATGTACTTTTACTTCTGTAAGATTTGGAATGCAGGACTTTTTTATGTGATTGAGTACATTTACTTAAGTAAAGGATCTGAATACTTCTTCTCTCACTGCGGAGCTGGCAGGAGGAGAAACAACACAGTTTCAGCAGCGGCACTGACAACGTAGTTGCCCTAAATAATGCAAAATGAGCACAGTCGGATTTTTATTATATAGGCTACTGTATGATTGTCAGCTGCATGCAGGGAAACTCCTGATGTGCAGGCAATATTATAAATTAACGCTAATCATCTCAGATTATGTAAAAATGAATCCTCTAATTGTGAGGCCAAATTTAAGTATATTAATTACCTTACATTTATTGCATGTGCACATATCTTGATTAAATGCCTTTAGGTACTGGTGGTTGTTCACCCTAGTAATGTGTACATGTGTAAATGAATATATGTGAATGTACTACTCCCGGTATGTTACAGTGACAGCATGAAAATCTCGGTGACTCACCTTCCCCCCGACCGCCTCACAGGCCAGATCATTAAACTGCAGGAAGTCTGGCTCTGCTGCTGCCTTCACTGCTCCTCTCCTCTCTGCCATGTCGAGTTTCTACTGAAGTTCAAATAGAAATGTTGAAGCAGCTGCTCGAACCTGCAGCTTCTGTCCTGCAGGACAAAGTTCATCGGCGGCTCCGTCACAGACGGCAGGCTGTTTATGTAGACAGAGTGGGAGGTCACTGACTTCGTGCACTTATATATGAAGCCATACTTATCTGTTAATGCACCACAAGCACAGTCTCATTACATTCATAATGTGGCGACTCCAGATCCACTCAGTCACACACAAAAACACAATCACACCTTCTTGTCATTTATTTAATGACTCCTGCTGTCAGCAGCTGGCAAGATATAAATATACTGTAGACATGCAACTAAACACATTATGCACTATTACTGTACAGGCAAGAGGTATGAATATACATATAATATATACATACATACAGTAAACAATT
>CM022481.1:26977830-27020906 GCA_011952105.1 Coreoperca whiteheadi | reverse complement strand
GTGTTTAACACCTGTCAAAGCAATGATACAAAGTCTAAACAGAAATAAAGATGTAAAGGGTGTATTGAAAGGAAACAGTCAAAGTCCATCTGAAGAAGAGGAAACACCATCCTTGGCAGCCTGACGTTCTGGTGCAGGTTCCACAGCTGAGGGGTTCTACCAGGTAAAGGCTGGCCCCCCTTTGTTAGGTTCCAGGATTCACATAACACTGTGCCTCATTACAAACCAACATGTCCCAAATATAATTTGCATGTGAGACAAATTTCTCCATCACGTCTCTCTGTGCTGAGCTGCTCTTTAGCTCAGTAGACGGTTAGTTAGCAGCATCTAGTGGACAGGTAGTAGAACTGCACCATCTGATGGGGATTTCTCTGACACTGACTGGTTTCTGCCACAGGTTAGACCGGTTTAGACGTCTCTCGGGTGCATTTTTAGACGTGGACTCTGAAGTTCTGAGGGTGTGCCGGCGTCCTCAGATCAGATGCACACAGACACCAGGACTGACGAGGAGGAACTGAGCAGCTGCTTCTCTCCCAGAGTTTCCTCCACACAGGAAGCTGGAAAGTGTCTGTAAGTTGACCTGAAGGGACTTCAGCAGGTGAGAATCCCACCAGAGGAATCTGGAAGTGTCTGATAATCACGATCACTGTGATCACATTGTGTTAATGTCACTTCTTGACTGTACGGTCGAATATCTTCTTGATCAGGATTGTCTGTTTCAAAATATCTATATAATAATTGCAGGTATGATTATTATTAAGAATTTCTATCTGAGGACAATGATTTGAGGATGATTTGCATGTTTTACTGAAGTTAATTGTTCCCGCGTAGAATCAACAGCACTTTGATTGTAGTCTGATTTCACATCATCAGTGAAAAATGCACGACGTGTCAGAACTGGTCTGACAGTTTGAATCAACTGAGCTGAGGTGCATTTTATCCTCAGAAACGTTTCTAGGAAAAGCACCGATGTTCTGTGTGGTTTGTATTGAACAGAGTTCTACACAAAACTTGTTATTATAGTTATTATACACAATGTAATTATTAGTAGTAATAACATACAGTGAAATTACGTCATTAACCCTCTGTAAATTGTATGCGTTCAATTTCTTTGTTCCAAAATCATCATCTCAACAAATGCTTTTAGGCAAGATTTAATTGGTTAAAATGCAGTGTTGGTAGCACACTCTGGCCAAACTTTCTTCTCCGTTCTTGCAATTTTACAAATTCTGCTGACTCATTGTGAAGTAAATCATGCTACAAACCAGTCTGTTTAAATAAGCCCAGTGTTTTCAATCTTAAAATGTAATTGAGTATTTTTTCTCTGTCTTGGCAGAGAGAAAAAATGCTAACGCCAAAAGAAGTCCTCTTGGGAACTTTGGAGGATTTGGGAACTGAGGACTTTAAAAAATTCAAGTGGTACCTGCAGCAGTCAGAGGTCCTAGAACACTTCCCAGTAATCCTGAAAAGTCGACTGGAGAACGCAGACCGGGTGGACACAGTGGATCAAATGGTGCAGACCTACTGTATAAACACTATTAAAGTGACCAGAATGGTTTTGGGAAAGATACATAAGAATGATCTAGTGGATAATTTATCCAAAACCATTTCAGAACCCACAGGTAACGAGTTTATTCCCAAATTATTATTTATTACAGCTACTACATCTTATTTTATAGAAATATAACATATTTGAAATTATTCTGATGGTAAGTTAATGTTAAAAAATGAAAAATGTTTTGCCTTCAGCCGATTTATCTCAGTGTCCCTGGGTCGTATCTGTGGTGGTCTGCCACAGGGTCTTTTTTTATTCTTCCACTAGGTGGCACCAAAGTTGGGATAATTATACACATAGTGGTTTTAATCTTATGACATCAGCTTAACTTGCATTCTAGTTCTAGAAAGACGACTATGAGAAGATTCACATCAACATGTGAGCCCAGGTGAGGATTCAGACTCTAGCTGAAATGCAATCTGGTAGATCAGTGCTCCTGCAGCAGCTCGGGGTTAGGTATCCAGCTCAAGGGTTAATTACAGTTGCGCACAATATAAGTCTAAAACAATTAATTTTGCATCAGCATACCAGTATGTTTTCATCAAGCTGGCTCGCAGTTAAGTTACAAAGTGAGCTACCTCTGTCTACAACCAGACAATAAGTTACCACAATTTAATCAAAAGTCGTATTTGTACTATCAACTGCTGTCTCACAAACTGCAAACCTTTGCTCTTTTGTAGAAAAGTTTATAATTCAGCAAGAGCAGGCTAATATACAGTAAATGTGGATGGCGAGACACAGTTGATATGACATCTTCCTTTTGTTTTGTATTCTGAGAATCTGTTTCTTTAAAGGTCAGCACTGTAAAAATGGTGTCCTATGTGTGTCTTGCTGGAAGTGGGTTGTGACTGCATTCATTCCCCTCAAATGGACAGATGGGTGCATGAATTGGAAGGCAACATTTTGTTCACTAAGAATGATCCACAACCATTCCATGACCTCAGAAATGTGCACACTTATTAGAGAATGTTTCCATGACTTACGTTTACTATACCATCCACTCACTGATGTCATATGTTGCCTTTTCATTCAGAGATTCTTGCTGAGTGCCAGAGAAAACTCAAATCCAACCTGAAGAAAAAGTTTCAGCATTTGTTTGAGAAAATAACAAAAGCAGGAAAGTCTAAACTTCTAAATGAGATCTACACAGAGCTCTGCATCACAATGGGGGAGACCGGAGAGGTCAATATGGAACATGAGATCAGACAAGTTGAAACAGCATTCAGGAAACCACCAGCACCAAAAACTGTTAAATGTGAAGACATCTTTAAAGTCTCACCAGGAAGAGATGAACTAATCAGAACAGTGATAACAAAGGGAGTGGCTGGCATTGGGAAAACAGTGTTAACACAGAAGTTCACTCTGGACTGGGCTGAAGACAAAGCCAACCAGGACATACAGTTCACATTCCCATTCACTTTCAGAGAGCTGAATGTGCTGAAAAAGAAAAAGTTCAGCTTGGTGGAACTTGTTCATCACTTCTTTACTGAAACCAAAGCAGCAGGAATCTGCAGGTTTGAAGAGTTCCAGGTTGTGTTCATCTTAGACGGTCTGGATGAGTGTCGACTTCCTCTGGACTTCCACAACACTGAGATCCTGACTGATGTTACAGAGTCCACCTCAGTGGATGTGCTGCTGACAAACCTCATCAGGGGGAACCTGCTTCCCTCTGCTCGCCTCTGGATAACCACACGACCTGCAGCAGCCAATCAGATCCCCCCTGAGTGTGTTGGCATGGTGACAGAGGTCAGAGGGTTCACTGACCCACAGAAGGAGGAGTACTTCAGGAAGAGATTCAGAGATGAAGAGCAGACCAGCAGAATCATCTCCCACATCAAGACATCACGAAGCCTCCACATCATGTGCCACATCCCAGTCTTCTGCTGGATCACTGCTACAGTTCTGGAGGAGGTGTTGAAGACCAGAGAGGGAGGACAGCTGCCCAAGACCCTGACTCAGATGTACATCCACTTCCTGGTGGTTCAGTTCAAACTGAAGAACATTAAATATCATGGGAGGTCCGAGCGTGATCCACACTGGACTCCAGAGAGCAGGAAGATGATTGAGTCTCTGGGAAAACTGGCTTTTGAGCAGCTGCAGAAAGGCAACCTGATCTTCTATGAATCAGACCTGACAGAGTGTGGCATCGATATCAGAGCAGCCTCAGTGTTCTCAGGAGTGTTCACAGAGATCTTTAAAGAGGAGAGTGGGCTGTACCAGGACAAGGTGTTCTGCTTCGTCCATCTGAGCGTTCAGGAGTTTCTGGCTGCTCTTCATGTCCATCTAACGTTCATCAGCTCTGGTGTCAATCTGCTGTTAGAAGAACAAACAAATTCCCGGTGGACTAAAGTATTAAACTCTCTGTTTAAACGATTAAGAGAAAAATTTAAATTGAGACAGCTCTACCAGAGTGCTGTCGACAAGGCCTTGAAAAGTCTAAATGGAGACCTGGACTTGTTCCTCCGCTTCCTCCTGGGTCTTTCACTGGAGACCAATCAGACTCTCCTAAGAGACCTACTGACACCAACAGGAAGTAGCTCAGAGACCAATCGGGAAACAGTTCAGTACATCAAGATCAAGATCAGTGACAATCTGTCTCCAGAGAAAAGCATCAATCTGTTCCACTGTCTGAATGAACTGAATGATCGTTCTCTAGTGGAGGAGATCCAACAGGCCCTGAGTTCAGGAAGTCTCTCCACAGATGAACTGTCTCCTGCTCAGTGGTCAGCTCTGGTCTTCATCTTACTGTCATCAGAAAAAGATTTGGACGTGTTTGACCTGAAGAAATACTCTGCTTCAGAGGAGGCTCTTCTGAGGCTGCTGCCAGTGGTCAAAGCCTCCAACAAAGCTCTGTAGGTGGATGAATCATATATTAATTTATCAACTTTATTTCATATTTTATAGAGAAGAAACAGAATCTCTGTCAAGCTTGTGTTCATCACTGATTCTTCCTCAGGCTGAGTGGCTGTAACCTCTCAGAGAGAAGCTGTGAAGCTCTGTCCTCAGTTCTCAGCTCCAAGTCCTCTAGTCTGCGAGAGCTGGACCTGAGTAACAACGACCTTCAGGATTCAGGAGTGAAGCTGCTGTCTGCTGGACTGAAGAGTCCACACTGTACACTGGAAACTTTCAGGTCAGGGCGCAGCCATTTCTTAAATGGATAATAATTTAAATTCTGCTTCACATTCAAGGTTATCTCAACGGAGACACCTAGTGTTGTTACAATTGTGCTTTCCAGCTTAATGAAATTGTATCATATTTAGCAATGTATTAACTATGTGCAGTAAATCTCTAGGCCCTGTGTGAATGTGTTTGAGTTAACATGTTGATATTTCATAATTTCCTTCATTTTTTGTTGAGTCATTTAATTCCAAAAGACACATTGCACCGTTTCTCTATCCAAACTCCTGTAAAGGGACTGGACTCTTTCTTTTTCTGGAGTTCCCCAGAGAGAAAGGCACCTTGGCAGGTCGGGAAACTCATGAACCTCTGGGTAAGCACTGCTGTGTTGGAGTTCTCCCTAACTAGAGAGTTACCTCAATGTAACTGAGATTCACTGAGGTATAGGCTTAGACTGTTGTCTCTGCTTATGCACCAAACAACAGATTAGATAATCTGGCCTTCTTAGAGTCTTAGGGTGCGGTTCCACTACCTGTGGGTTCCATAGTTCTCTTGGTGGACTTTAAGGCTCACATGGGCAATGTAGGAGAAATCTGAAGGAATGGCCCTTTTGATCCAAACCCAAGTGGTATCTTGTTATTGGACTTCTGTGCTAGTCATGGACATGTTCACATGTTCAAGCATAAAGTGGTTAATAAGTGTTCCTCGTGCCAGAACACCTTAGGCCAAAGGTCAACAATTTACTTGGTGGACTTAAAACTTATGACCTTGTCCCTCTAAGTATTTTTGGGGAGCGTACTTGGGGGTTGACGTTGCGAATCCAGGCAGCTGAAATAACTTTTCCACACAGTGTGGTTGGGCTCACCCTTAGAGATACAGTGAGGTGCTCAAACATCTGTAAGGAGCTTGGAGAAGAACCACTGACTGTTCGCATTGAAAGTAGTCAGGCACATCCAACTGAGAGCAGGCCATGGGTCATAACCAGAACATATCCCATCTGATCTTTCCCAGGAAGAGCTAGGGGACATGACTAAGGAGAATAATGGATGGGGTACCTTGCTGCCACTGCAACCTGGACACTAATGGATGGATGGATGGATTAAAATGAAAACATTCAGGAGATCATCAAGTAAAGAATTTGTGTCAGCATTTTTATTGAATTTTGACAACTCATTCCAGGCTGTCAGGTTGTCTAATCACAGAGGAAGGCTGTGCTTCTCTGGCCTCAGCTCTACGGTCAAACCCCTCCCATCTAAGAGAGCTGGACCTGAGCTACAATCATCCAGGAGACTCAGGAGTGAAGCTGCTGTCTGCTGGACTTCAGGATCCACACTGCAGACTGGACACTCTCAGGTATTTACAGATAACAGGTGCTCACACTAAGAAACGAAGGAACACTGCTCCATGTTTAACAGCAGTTAGGACTTATGTTGGATGGAAAATAACTCAGAGTGAAGGTTAAAGAGAATATGCTGGTCTGACTGTGTTTCTTTCTCCAGGGTGGATCATGGTGGAGAAGGACGGCTAAAACCTGGTCTGAGGAAGTGTAAGTGTGGATTCAGTTTGATTCATGACAAAAACAAAAATCTTTTTTTTTTCAATTTAGATAGAGACCCTTCTAATGCATTTTTAAAAATCACTGAAACCCAATTGTTAGTGAAGATGATTGTTGACATAGTTTCTACCAGCCACTGTAAGAAATGTATGTAAATATGCACGCAATACAAAGACATAACTGTGTGTGTGCATGCCGTGCTAAAGGCACAACCTGAGGATGGCTGATGTTGCTCTCTTGGTCTGTAGTATTGACCAGTTTTCCATGATTTTATGGGGATTTTCCTGGTTTTCAGAGACTTTGTGCACCCAGGTCAGATTTATCATATATATACACGAGAAATATAACATTTGGTCAGATTCACCCAATTCCTGCTCCCCACAAGTTGAACCCTCTGGAAAAACTTTTTTAGCACCACTACTGGTAGGACTGAAGCTAAATCATCAACACCAGCGCGGCTTGAGAGTGGTAGGCCTCATTTATATCCTTACAGGGCAACACAGCATTTTGTAAATTATGTCACTTTCAATGTTCTTCAGATCTGTTTCTTGAAAATCTTGTGTCAATTTTAGTAATCCCACTCTGACAACGAGGAACGTGTCAAAGATTTCTTACAGTATTGTCACACTTTTAATGCTCAGAACATGGTACACAATATACACACCAATGGGAAGCTGTTCTCTCTATTTATACCATGGCTCGGTCCTGCACCTCTGGACATCTTATACCCCTGTGTTCTCAAGACAAAGAACAAATAAGATAAAGGTCATGTGATGACATCCATGGGCAAAAATGTCTTGATTTAGGCAATCAGGCCAAGGGGGATTCAGTCATTGTACATTGTACAGGATTCAGCATATCAAACATAATTTCATTCACAAGCCTTTCATAAACATGTCTTGCCAGTCTGTATTGTCCGATACAAAAACATATACGTTTTTCCCGTTCTGATACACTGTGATTTAAAGTTGATTTCATATGATTGGATACCGTGTTCAAATATACATGAATCTAAATAAAGAGTTTAGACTAGCAGTAACCAAATTAAAACTAGCTATGTCTAATACTATATTAATATTACTAAAGAGTATTGGTCTCTCCTTCAGACTCCTGTGAACTCACACTGGACCCAAACACAGCACACAGAAACCTCAAACTGTCTCACAACAACAGGAAGGCGACGCTGGTGAGAGTGGAGCAACAGCAATACCCTGATCATCCAGAGAGATTTGACTGTTTGGAACAGCTGCTGTGTAGAAAAGGTCTGACTGGTCGCTGTTACTGGGAGGTCGAGTGGAGAGGACAGGTTGATGTAGGAGTGACTTACAGAGGAATCAGGAGGAGAGGAGGTGGCCTTGACTGCTGGTTTGGAGGGAATGATCAGTCCTGGAGCCTGATCTTCTCTGATGATGATGGTTACTCTGTCTGGCACAACAACAGCAAAACAGCCATTGTCCCTTTGCCACCTCTCCCCTCCTCCTCTTCGTCCTCCTCTTCCTCCTCCTCCTCCTCCTCCTCCTCCTCTAACAGAGCAGCAGTGTATGTGGACTGTCCTGCTGGCACTCTGTCCTTCTACAGAGTCTCCTCTGACACACTGATCCACCTCCACACCTTTAACACCACATTCACTGAACCTCTTTATCCTGGCTTTAGGGTCAGGTTATCTGACTCCTCTGTGTCTCTGTGTGACTTCTAGTGTGTCTCCTCCTAAAATTACACAAACACACACTGTCCTTGGAAACACTGTACTGTCTTCACAAATACTATCGCTATGCACACCGTCCTCATAAACACTGTCCACACTCACACATGTATTGGTTTGTCTCACCAGACGTGTCATGCCAATTCAATTTACATCCGGATTTTTTAAATATTTTTATTTTATTTTATTACTCTTATTTTTATAATATGTAGTTATGATCATTTTATATTATGAGTCAAATGTATTCTTCTAATTATGTCATAGATCATACCTCAAAAAGTCACACACCCCCTCTCCCTGTCGTATTGGTTTCTTCCAAAAGTTGCAGGATGAAATCGGTTCGCAACAGCAGCGCTCTGTTGGCATCAATGCTGGAGGAGATGTAGGCTACAGCTTAACGGTGTGTTGCTGAAGTGGTTGGTAGAGCATCAATGCCTTTTTCAAATGTTTGACAATGAAATCCAAGAAATGCAGTGTATTCAAATCTTATATTGAACTATAATTGCTTCCTCCCCTCTCTCTCTTGTTATATCAGTGTGTATAACTTTAGTTGTGGTTACAGGTTATATGTACTAGTGATGGTGTTGCATATTTCAAGGAGACTGAGCAATTTGGAAAATAGGTTACTACTGCTCAGTCTGAGCTTTTAAAATACAGCTGTTACCATGTTGGCACATTACTTTCACCTGTTGCATTATTATCTATGTTCTCTAAATTAATTTGCATTGTGGAGATAGTCTTTTTATGTGAAATTATGCCACTTTAAAATGTTTGGGTGAAGCAGACAAGCTTAAGCTCTTTTTCAAGAAAAGTGGCAGCAGTAGACGCTGGAGTAGAGGTGAGTGAATAAGTGTCATTTTCACTGACCATAACAGCACAAATATGTGTTGTTATATTGCTTCCATTGTCTTCCTCAAATGTAAGTTGCTTTGGATAAAAGCGTCTGCTAAATGACTAAATGTAAATGTAAATAATTGACATGAAAATCTCTAAATAAAGTTACAGTATTTACCCTGATATAAAGCGGGAGATAACTGAGCTACAAAAACTGCAGCAAAGTTTTGAATACATCTGTCAAATTGCAGAAAATTATTTCCCCATGCCCCCGCTCTAATTGCCCTCCCCCCCAACAGATGCCCTTTTGTCTCACACACACAATGTCTTCACACATGCTGTCCTCATAAACACATTTTCCTCACACAAACACACTGTCCACACACACACAGGTAAATGTACAATTATGTGGTTCTATCTTCTGTGCAGAAATCTAAGTTTGTGGTGTGTCAATGGTGCGTGTGTGTAACCAAAGAGTAAAAATGATAACTGATTCCACTTTCTTTTAGTTTTTATAGTTTTTACACTTTGCCCCCAAAAGAGTTCCCTAAGTATTTCAAAGTTCATTAGGACACATAAGGAACCAGAGTTGTTTTGGAACTTGACGCTTGGGTGTGTAACTCTGGAACAGGATTGGAAAGTTTTATAAAATTCAATTCAATTCAATTTTATTTATATAGCCCAATATCACAAATCACATTTGCCTCAAAGGGCATCACAATCTGTAACATACGACACCCTCTGTCCTTAGACCCTCGATCCGAATAAGGAAAAACTACCCGAAAAAAATAATAGAAACCTCAGGAAGAGCAACAGAGGAGGGATCCCTCTCCCAGGATGAACAGACATGCAATAGATGTTGCAAGTACAGAATAGATTCATAACAGAAAATCATAAAATATACAGTTATGATGGCAAGATTGTATATATATAATTATGTTGAAAAGTGTGAGATGTAAAACATAAGGGAATAAGGGAAGATGATGGGTCCAGACGGACAGCCGAGCAGCTCCAGGTGGAGCCCAACGAGCAGGACCCGAGCCACTCGTCCCCTGCACCATAGACACAGCAGCACTGGCCCAGCAGGTTGCCATAGTCACAGATCCAGATACATCTCCGGACATTGAAATACCTGCTGAAAGTGACAGTAAGAAAGAAGAGACGGACGACAAAGCACAAAACTCCGGGAGAGGGAAGAAGTCAAGTTAGTGACATGCATTTATGGGATGAGAATGCATACGGATGGAGAGGAGGACAGAGGTGAAGAGAGAGAGGTGCATCATGGGAAGTCCCCCGACAGGCCTATAACAGCATAACTAAGGGATGGTTCAGGTTCACCTGAGCCAGCCCTAACTATAAGCTTTATCAAAGAGGAAAGTCTTTAGCCTACTCTTAAATGTGGAGATGGTGTCTGCCTCCCGAACCCGAACTGGGATCTGATTCCACAGGAGAGGAGCTTGATAGCTGAAGACTCTGGTTCCCGTTCTACTTTTGGAGACTCTAGGAACCACAAGTGGGGTAATAAGGTACTATGAGCTCTGTAAAATTTCTGGTCATCCAGGTTTTTATGTCCTTAAGGCATGCTTGAAGTTGAACTACATGATCAGTTTCATCCGGCTTAATCGATAAATATAATTGGGTATCATCCGCATAACAATGAAACTTTATGGAGTGCTTTCTAATAATATTGCCCAAAGGAAGCATATTTAAAGTAAATAGAAGTGGTCCAAGCCCAGAACCTTGCGGAACTCCGTGACTAACTTTGTTGTGCTCGGATGATTCATCGTTAACATATGCAAACTGAGATCAGTCTGATAGATAGGATTTAATCCAGCTTAACGCTGTTGTTTTAATTCCAATTAAATGTTCCAGTCTCTGTAATAGAATTTGATGGTCAATGGTATCGAATGCAGCACTAAGATCTAACAAGACAAGTACAGAGACAAGTCCATTGTCTGATGCAATTAAAAGGTAATTTGTAATCTTCACCAGTGCTGTTTCTGTGCTATGATGCACTCTAAAACCTGACTGGAAATCCTCAAATATACAATTGTTATTTAGAAAGTCACATAACTAATTAGCAACAGTTTTTTCAAGGATCTTAGAGATACAGGGAAGGTTAGATATAGGTCTATAGTTGGCTAAAACCCCTGGATCAAGAGTGGGCTTTTTAAGGAGAGGTTTAATAACAGCTACTTTAAAAGACTGAGGTACATGACCTGTCAGTAAAGACAGATTGATATACATATCTACTAAAGACGTGCTAACTAATGGTAGAACATCTTTAAGCAGCCTAGTTGGATTTTGGTCTAAGAGACAGGTCGATGGCTTAGATGAAGAAATTGTCGACGTTAGTTGAATAAGGTCGCTTATTCAACAGGAGAGAAGCAGTCAAAGTACACATCAGGTTTCACAGCTCCCTCCAACGCCTCTATGCTTGATGATCGGTTGGCACCAGCTGAGGGCAGGACGTGATTAATTTTCAAGTCAAGTCAAGTCAAGTCAAGTCAAGTCAAGTCTGCTTTATTGTCAATTCTTCCACATGTACATTACATACATACAGAGAATCGAAATTGCGTTACTCTCAGACCCCCGGTGCATACAGATAACACTAACAGTAGAGCCTAAAATCTAGATCAAATATAAAATATAAGCTAAAACTATACAATATGGGAATATAAAAAAAGACATAATAAAAAAATTTAATAAAATAAAATAAAAATGAGGTTAAATAAGAGCAGTGCAAGGCACATGGCAGATAAAGTGCAAACCAGTGAACAAACAGTGCAGATAAAAAGATTTTGTGCATAAAAAAAATTGCTTATTCAGTCTGATTAAAGTGACAAAGGGCTTATTTTATTTAAACTGACTGATGAGGTGGTAGAATGACGTCAGTTCCATGGTGAATGAGGTAGTGAGCAGACCAATGCTACACAAAGTGACTGGTGCATGACATCGTATGTTAGTGGAAGGACCTGGGGATGTGGGGTCTGGGGGGGGTTCATGGTTCAGTGGTGCCTGGGGCAGAAGAGGGACGGGGGGGCAAGTTGGGGAGCGAGTTCAGCTTCCTGACAGCCTGATGGATGAAGCTGTCCTTCAGTCTGCTGGTCCTGGCCTGGAGACTCCGCAGTCTCCTCCCTGATGGCAGCAGACTGAAGAAGCTGTGTGACGGCTGTGTGGGATCACCTGCAATGCAGAGGGCTTTGCGAGTGAGACAGGTTCCATAAATGTCCTGGAGGGAGGGGACAGAGACACCAATGATCTTCTCAGCTGCTCTCACTGTGCGTTGCAGAGTCTTCCGGCAGGACGCGTTGCAGGCGCCATACCACACAGTGATGCAGCTGGTCAGAATGCTCTCGATGGTGCCTCTGTAGAAGGTGTACATGATGGGGGGTGGGGCTCTGGCTCTCCTCAGTTTGCGGAGGAAGTAGAGATGCCGCTGTGAGTTCTTGGCCAGTGCTGCAGTGTTGTCGGTCCAGGAGAGGTCCTCTGTGATGTGCACGCCCAGGAACTTGGTGCTGCTCACTCTCTCCACAGTCGCACCATTGATGGTCAGAGGAACATGCTGAGTGTGCGCTCTCCTGAAGTCAACGACAATCTCCTTCGTCTTCTCCACGTTCAGAGAGAGATTGTTGTCGCTGCACCACCCGGCCAGGCGGCTCACCTCGCTCCTGTAGTTTTTCTCATCTCTGTTGCTAATGAGACCCACCACAGTCGTGTCATCCGCAAACTTAATGAAGAGGTTGGAGTTGAGTGACGGTGTGCAGTCGTGTGTCAGCAGAGTGAAGAGGAGGGGGCTCAGCACACATCCTTGGGGGGCCCCAGTGTTCAGTGTGATGATGCTGGATGTGTTGCTGCCGACACGTACTGCCTCAGGTCTTCCAGTCATTTACATTGGTTATGGCTTTGTGACAGAGTGGGTTGTCCACCCATCGGAAGGTCGGTGGTTCGATCCCGCCTTCCACCAGCCCACATGTCGAAGTGTTCTTGAGCAAACTGAACCCCTAATTGCTCCCGAGGCTGAGCCTTCGGTAAGTGAGTGTGTGAGAATGATTTAATTACTTTGTAGGGCAGTTAGCTCCTGCCATCAGTGTGTGAATGTATTATGTAGTGTGAAAGCACTTTGAGTACATGGAAGACTAGATAGGCGCTGTACAAGTACAGTCCATTTACATATTTACAGGATACACAAGAGAAGAGAAAGGTTTGCAAAGAGAAGAAGAGTATAATATTGGAATATTACACAGTATGTGGAAAGGTTAGTATCCCCAACAAGGGTATTCACCCTTTAATTTGAATGTTAATCCATTCTATTCTTGCTTGATACATGGGCTACTCCTTCATCTTATATGCAGCAAAAGAGGTTACACACAAAAGTCAATAAAGTCTTTGAAATGATGGTTGTCCCTTACGTCACTCAAGCCTTCTCACTTACGAGCAATTTTAAGGGAAGTTAGACATTGATCGTGTTGGTGAGCTCGGTTACATTGATCAGGTCACCAGAGGATGAAAGGTTGACGATAGATGATTAACAATGTTTGTGACACAACTACAGTTTGTGATATCTTGTCTGTCTGGTCATACCTGAGAGTGTCCAGTCTCCAATGTGGATCCTCCAGTCCAGCAGACAGCAGCTTCACTCCTGAGTCTCCTGGATAATTGTAGCTCAGGTCCAGCTCTCTTAGATGGGAGGGGTTGGAGCCCAGAGCTGAGGCCAGAGAAGCACAGCCTTTCTCTGTGATCAGGCAGCCTGACAGACTGGAATTAAGAAAACGTCAGTGCAGCAACATTTTAGGGATCTTCGCTGACATCAACCAGAATGAAAAGCATTTGAATGTTATTCTATTGAACAAACTACTCATTTCTTACCTGAGAGTTTCCAATTTCCTGTGTGGACTCTCCAGTCCAGCAGAGAGCAGATTCATTCCTGAATCCTTCAGGTTGTTGTTACTTAGGTCCAGCTCTCGCAGACTAGAGGACTGGCAGCTGAGAACTGAGGACAGAGCTTTACAACTTTGCTCTGAGAGGTTACACACATCCAGCCTTTAAAGACATGTAAATATTTGAAAGGGTTTATTTTAATATTTAGTGTGACTTATACTTGTGTGTGCAAGGATCGAAATACCAGTATTATAATTTCACTGTCACACATTACAGACAGTTTAATCCTGACCTGAGAGTCTCCAGTGCACAGTGTGGACTCTGCAGTCCAGCAGACAGCAGCTTCACTCCTGAATCCTGCAGGTTGTTGTGACTCAGGTCCAGCTCTCTCAGACTGGAGGACTGGGAGCTGAGAACTGAGGACAGAGCTTAACAGCTTCTCTCAGAGAGGTTACAGCCACTCAGCCTAAGGAAGTTTCAGAAATGAGCGCATACAACATCTTTGAGAATATTGATTCTTCTAGTGATTGAGCCACCTACAGAGCTTTGTTGGAGGCTTTGACCACTGGCAGCAGCCTCAGAAGAGCCTCCTCTGAAGCAGAGTATTTCTTCAGGTCAAACACGTCCAGATCTTTCTCTAATGACAGTAAGATGAAGACCAGAGCTGACCACTGAGCAGGAGACAGTTTATCTGTGGAGAGACGTCCTGAACTCAGGGACTGTTGGATCTCCTCCACTAGAGAACCATCATTCAGTTCATTCAGGCAATGGAACAGATTGATGTTTCTCTCTGGAGACAGATTGTCACTGATCTTCTTTTTGATGTAATCAACTGTTTTCTGATTGGTCTCTGCGTTACTTTCTTTTTTGTGTTAGACAATTCTGTACTCTCAGTTTAGAATTCTTACCCTGGATCATCAGACTGCTGTCTGCGTTTGAAGTCAACAGGTTGACCGTTAGACCGGACACTCGACAATGTTTTAATACCGAAAAACTAAAATAAGTTTAAGTTCTCACCTTTGACCATCTTTGAACTCAATAGGTAGATTCACAGACCGGGCACTCTTCATCGACACACAGCTGGATACAGATACAGGTCCAGGTTCAGGTCCAGGTCCAGGTCCAGGTCCAGCAGAGTCTGGTCTCTGCTGCTGCTCTGGGCTTCAACACAACACACACAGAGCTTTGAGTGTGAATAATGATGGTGGAGTGATCTGAGTGCTGAGCTCTGACACGGAGAAGAGTCCTGGACAGTCAGAGATCCTCATCTCACCTAGCTCTGGTCCTTGTGTCTTGTTCCCCACACAGAGGGGTTTTAGAGGGAGGGGCTCCCTCCTCTCTGTCCTCACACTGATCCATAGCAGAGCCCACACCTGCACACAAACACAGCAACATGCACTCATTCACTACAACGAGCTTTACATCACAGGACACATTAGTTCTCGTTCCTCTCAGTAACATGACACAAATATTCAAACTAAGACTCTCAAACCCAAACACAAGAGTTTTTCACTAAAAAAAATTGGTTTGGGTGACCAATAAGTTTTATGGACTTTAAAATGTAATTATTTTTTAAAAGCCTCTTTGACATTAAGAAAGCCTGGCAGCAATAACAGAGAGCCAATAAAATACTAATCATAAAATAGACAACACACATAATATGTCAAAAGCCAGTGCAGAGAAGATAATATTGGAGAAATATGATCTCTTTTCCTAGTTCCTGTCAGTACACGTGCTGCAGCGTTCTGAATCAACTGGAGAATCTTAAGGGACTTTTTCGGGCTGCCTGATAATATGGAATTGCAGTAATCCAGCCTTGAAGTAACAAATGCATGGATTAATTTTTCTGCATCATTTCGAGACAGGAAGTGCCTGATTTTTGCAATGTTACGTAGGTGAAAAAAGGCAGTCCGTGAGGTTTGCTTCATGTGGGAGTTGAAGGATAGATCCTGATCAAAGATAACTCCAAGGTTCCTCACAGAGGTGCTGGAGGCCAGGGCAATGCCCTCTAGAGCAATTAGATCTGCCGACAGCGAGTCTCGGAGGCGTTCGGGGCCAAGTACAATAACTTCAGTTTTGTCCGAGTTTAACATCAGAAAATTTCTGGTCATCCAGGTTTTCATGTCCTTAAGGCATGATTGAAGTTTAACTTACTGATCAGTTTCATCCAGCTTAATCGATAAATATAACTGGGTATCATCTGCGTAACAATGAAACTTTATGGAGTGCTTTCTAATAATATTGCCCAAAGGAAGCATATATAAAGTAAATAGAAGTTGTCCAAGCACAGAACCTTGCGGAACTCCGTGACTAACTTTGGTGTGCTCAGACCGTGTAAAAGTCAGAACAGCGGCAGAGAAAATGTGGAGCAGATTTGTGAGTCAAGGGCTCCTCACCAGCAACCCAGAGGCGCCAGCCTCGGCACTTCGCACCATTCTCTTTTTGGCTACAGCACCCACAGCATCAAAGAGAGAGGCTGTTGCTGTGTGGGAGTGAGCAGGAAAAAAGGCTGGGGCTCCGCTTATACAAAGATGGTCAAAGCAAGAGACAGAGAAGTAATCATAACTCCAATGTGTGCACTGATGACTAAAGCTTTCAAATCTACAGCTAAAGACAAAAAAGAAGGAAATGCAACGGAGAAGAAAGTGAAGAGCCGGCATCACTCAATCCATCACTGCTGACTGGAGCTACACCTCTCTACGCTCTGCCCACATCAGCTATGCAAGCACCGGTGATGGAAGTCAAAGGAGGTGACTTCACCGTCAGCAAAGGCTTCCTGGAGGTTGAACTAGGCCCAACGCCAACTGAAAAATATCTGAGTGAACAAGTTGCAGATCTGGCTGAGACGTAACCACCATTATGAAAGAAAACAACAAGAGAGTGAAGAATGAACTCTCCTTCAATCGAGCCAGCAGCGACACACGATCTCCACCCGCAGCTGGCGCACATCTGGACCAAGGTGGACCTGCCTATGGAGAAACTGGTGGCACCACACCCGTGACTTCTGATGAAGAAGAGGAAGTCCTGACAGACTCAGATGAGGAGACTGGCACTCGGAAGCTGAAATACGGTCCTGATGACTGGAAACATGTGGTGAAGAAACAGAAAGTCCGGAGGTACCTACAAGGCAAGTTTGATGGATATGTGGCAACTCAGCGCCCTGAGGAACATGAAGTCACTCACTCCGTCACGAGATCTCAGAAAACCAGTTACGACTTGAGAGACCAACCTCCCCCTGTCAGGGTTTGGGAATATCTTCCCTTAACTTCCTCATGTTTCCCAGTGTTTCCCTGCCTTGTGTGTCTTGTCTGTCTTGTTTGTTTTGTTCGTCTGGAGCCTTCCACGGAGCAGACCAGTCTCTCTCTCCTCCACACCTGCAATCATTCACCTGCTCCCCGCCTACCTGCACACCTGCAGCTCATCCCGGTTCATCACCACCTCCTGCAGTATTTAAACACCGGCTCAACCTTCCAGTCTTCGCCAGATCGTACTATCCATATCGTGGTACTTACGTCGGGCTCTTCTCTCCTAAACTACGTATGAATATTGTCGAGTGTGTTTTCGCAGCAACTTATTGTTTCCTCTGTCTCCACGTCCAGAAATCCTCCCGTCTGCCTCCTCCATCTGCCTGTCTCCCTCTGTGGATCCTCCTACCACCTCCTGCCTGCCTGCCTCGTTCCTCCCCGCTCCTGCAACTCCTCCTGGAACTTTCAGCCTGTCAACCGACACCCTTCGTCTCCAGTGTGTGGGGACTCTCTGCCTCCACTTACCTGTCTGCCTTGCTTCCAGCCGTTCCAGCTCTCAACCTCTCAGGAACAACTACAATAAATCTTGTTTGTCCTCCTACCACATACGTCGTGTCCAGCCTTGTATTCTGGGTCCAACCTAAAAATACCTTAACCTTAACACCCCCAGCCAGAAGCGTCCCTTTGAGAGTGGCAATGACAGGGGAAACCACATATGTCCAAATCGCCCACAGAGACATAGAGGGCCTGCTAGGAAAATTACCTCCTCTTGCGGCAGGAGCAGCAGAATGGATTTTCATCCTGCAGGACCAAACTATGGGAGAGTCGCTTGAGGCTGGAGATATGAGAGCGCTCTTGGGAAGATTGGAAGGCAAAGAGCCAACTAAGGCACTGCTGAAGGAAGCCGGTGTGACAACCAAGACTCCTGATCACACCCCTCTGAATTATTTTCGAAACCAACTTTGGGAAGTTTTAAGGAGATGATTTCCAACTGAAAGAGATGTGACAGGAGTAAGTGACATAAAGATAAGAGGGAGAGGGGATGTTGGAGTATTTGAAAAGAGCAGGAAAGCTTTGGAATAGACACACAGGATCCAGACACGACTCCAGTGATGCAACACTCACCCTGTGGAGAGTGCATTGTGTTAAAGGACTTCCAGAGCCAGTCCAAAAGGCACTTACTGAGGTGGTCGGCCTCGCCAAGATGATGGAACAGATATGGAAAGAATATCTGGGGGATCACCTAAAGAAGCACAGAGACAAACAGCAGCAAGAAGATAAAGTCAAAAATCTCAGCAAAAGACTTCTAAAACAGCAAGTGAATAAAAGAGATGAGGAAATTAACAAGGCAAAAGGAAAACAGATGGTGTCTACCCCAGACCCGTTCCCCATGGATGACAGCTGGAAGCACGACCTACAGAAAGCTGTGGCAGAGGCAGTAGCAGCTCAACTCACTTCTCAGCCACTCTAGGGTCGAGCCATGATGCCTACTTACAAAGTAGGGTGGGGGCATGGACAAGGATATTCTTGGAGTAATACCTGCTTCCTGTGCGGACAAACTGGACACTTCTACTTGTCCCCAAGGTGGTCCATGATGCCAATACAGGGGAAGAGGGGGTCCACCTAGAGGAAGAGGCGGGCCCAGGCTCCCTTACTCTCACCAGATGCCGGCACAGGCATGGAGGGAGGAGGAGGAGCAAGACTGAAGGTGCCAAGAGACCACAATAGGCCAGTTCTGCTCCTCCAAAACAGAACCAATGGTGGCCTGCGATGTGAACGGTAAGACTTACTTTGTGATTGCGGATACGGGAGCCACATACTCCTGCATCAACACATGTCACCCGCTCTCGGAGACGAGTCTACCTGTCATTGGGGTCTCGGGAAAACCACAGCAACCAACCTTCACTGTGCCATTGACAGTGAGACACAAAGATCAGAGGTTCACACACCAATTTCTCCATGCTCCAGAATGTCCGGTCAACCTCCTTGGCCGGGATCTGTTGGGAAAATTAGGCATCAGTATTTACTGCACACCTGACGGTCTCTACATCACCACCAGAACACAACGCCAAGTAAGTCTTACCCCATATGCACCCCTCCTCTACATGACCTCTACCCCAGAACCCCAAGAACCACACACCCAAGTATACTGGCTCAAACTTCTCACCAACGGGCCCACACATCCAATTTGAGTTCTTACAATGGCAACCGTGGTTACAGACTCTGCACCCCTACAAAACCCCCCTGGACGAACTCCATTGTACCCTAAACTATCTCATCAGCCCAGATGAGACATATCACCAAGCCTGGGAAGAAGAAATGGATGAAACCAGAGGAAAAATTAGAATCACCTTCATCTTTGCTGGAAAGGAGGGTGTGGCAGAACATTGTGACTTGACTGAAGTGCTACAAGACTGGTTTGCACTAAGGGCAAAATCAAGCCCTCATGTGACTTTAGCGGTGGGCTGTGACCATGAAGCCAGGTCACTTGAGCCCATGGTAAAACGAGCACTTTCCCTCACCTGGCTGACCACGCCCTCTCCAAGAATCTGGAAAGCTGCAGAAGAAGACATGTGGTGTATAGCCACACCCACAATTGAACATTTCCTGGCAGAACTGCAAGATTTACCCAGACACCACGGCAGAGAGAAAACAGACCCCCCAGACACTGTTCGCCTTCTTAACGACGTTCCTGACAGAATATGGACAATGTCACCACATGATGTGGGATTAATAAATATTCCAACCAATCCATGTCAATCTCCAACCAAGGACCTGTGTGGAAATCTCAATACCGCCTAAAAATTGAACAACAAAACGGTATTGAAGACAAAATCTATGCCCCCCCAGAGGCTGGCTTTATTATCCCTTATTTCTCGACATGGAACACACCATCCTTCCAGTGACGAAAGGGGAAGGAAAAGGATGGAGGATGGTCCAAGACTTCAGACCAGTTAATGACGCCACGATTCCTGAAGCTCTGCCTGTTCCTGATCCATATCTGGCCCTCCAAAATCTTGGTCCTCAGCATCAGTTCTTCACAGTGGTTGACCTCGCCAAGGCCTTCTTTTGCCTTCCTCTCGATGAAGAGTCAAAGGAATATTTTGGCTTCACCTTTAAAGGCGTGCAGTACACCTACACCAGATTGCCCCAAGGATTCCGGGACAGTCCTGGCTTGTTCAACCACGCCTTGAGACAACATTTGGAGCCTTTGGAGCTGCCTACAGACGTGGTGCTAATACAAAATGTGGATGACATTTTGTTAGCTGCACCAACTTCTGAGACTTGCCTACAAGCCACTCTCTCACTGCTCCTACTCCTCGCAGAAAACGGCTACAAAGTAAAGAAAGGAAAAAGTTCAGGTGTGTAGAAGACAAGTCCTATTTTTGGGCCGAGAAATCTCACATGCTGGACACACTCTCACTGGGACACAAAAATCGTCAATCCTCACCTACAACAAATCCATCACAGTCCAACAAATGCTAGCCTTCCTTGGACTGACTGGCTACAGACCTTGTATCTGCTGCAGGAAACAGAAACCTCACAGCAACATTGGAGTGGACCCCAGTGGCTGAGGAAGCCTTCACCCTCACCAAACAAGCCCTAGCACAAGCTGTAGGACTTTCTGCACCAGACTACACCAAACCAATCCAATTGGATGTTTCTAAAAAAGCTGGCATTGTCAATGCTGTAATTTTCACAGAGTTTTGTCAGCAGACTTTTGTTAATTATACTAGAGATGCTGTTAAAGGTACCACAGCTCAAAACTGGACAACATGGAAAAAGGACAAGCAGAGTGCACAAGACACTTGGCAATGCTGGCCAAAGCAATCTCAAAGACATGTCATCTAGTAATGTGCCACGAGCTGAAGATAAACACAGACCATGGTGTGATGACTTTTTTTAGCCCCAAATGCATTTACCTTTTCACCAGCAAGAAAGACAAAAAGCACTGCTGCAGCCACACATCATATTCCACACTGAAGCTTTCAACATGGCCAGAGGGCTAGAATCTGAATGAAGACAGGCCCACAACTGTGCAGAACTAGCTGGAAAAGAAATAAAGCTCAGATCAGATTTGGAAGCAAGTCCACTGAAAGATCCAGATTTAACTCTGTTCACAGACGGATGTTGCTACAAGGGAGACCAATGAAATGTGGCCTCCTATGCTGTAGTAGAACAAGATTCAGAAACAGGACATGTCGTAAGAGAACAAGGGATTATCCCACAACCCGCATCAGTGCAACTTACAGAAATAATTGCACTCACCAAAGCACTGGAAATAGCAGAAGGAAAGAGAGTAAACATCTACATAGACTCGGCTTATAGACATGGAGCAGTCCATGTGGATGGACCACAGTGGATCAGAAGAAATTTCCTAACCACTGCAAACACACCTGTGAAACACAGAGCACAACTTGAACAACTGGGCATGGCAGTGTAATTGCCAAAAGAAGTAGCAGTGATGAAATATAAAGGACATCAGAAACTGAACTCAAGAATAGCTGAAGGAAATGATGCAGCAGACAAAGCAGCAAAAATAGCTGGAAACTACACACCCAGACAGATGGTGGTGACGAGTGAAGATACACTGCCTGAACTCACTGAAACTGACATAATCGAAATCCAAAAACAGGCTGGAGCCTATGAGCACAGTGAATGGAAAAGGAAAGGTGTCACTCAAAAAGAGGGACTTTGGAGGTCACATAATGGACGAATAGTGGCACCAGCAAAACTGTGTCAGCTGCTTCTGAAACAAACACATGGACCTACACACAAGAGCAAAAGAACTACTCAACGAAACATTGAGGCCTGTTGGTGGCACCCGTACATGACTGCTATGGTAGAAAACTACATCACGGACTGCCAAATCTGCAACGACTACAATCCAAAGAGAACCTATAGGTATCCCATGGGAAGATTTCCCATCCCTCAAGGACCGTTTCAAGACATCACCATTGACTTCACTGACATGGGAGCTGAAAACAGAACCAAAGGCTACAGGTACTTGGTGATGGTAGACTGATTCACAAAATGGGTTGAAGCGATACCTTTTAAACACAAAGATGCAAAAACTTTAATAAAATGGTTTAAAAAATGAGTTAATTCCCCGTTATGGTGTCCCCAGAATCAAGTCTGACAATGGCACACATTAACAACAAAAAGTTAGCTGAAGTAGAGAAAGCGATAGGCATCACACACAGGTTTGGTGTAGTGTATCATCCTGCCTCACAGGGACTAGTTGAGAGAGCCAATCAGACTCTCAAGAGAAAAAGACTTGGGTGGATGCGCTTCCATTAGCACTCATGTCAATGAGAACCTCCCCAGGAGTCAAAACACACCGGACTCCCCATGAGTTGCTGACAGGCAGGCCTATACCAGGTCCTCCAGGAGAGGGAGGTCATATGCCTTCTCTCGTTGTTTGGCAGGTGAGTTGTGATGAATACATGACTGCACTGACTAACCTGAATCGAGTCTTGTCGAGACAGGTGCAGTTGGCCATGCCCGAAGCAACCGATGCTGAGACTCCAGCAATCCAGGTAGGGGATTGGGTACGCGTGAAGGTCCACAAAAGAAAGTGGTTTGAACCCAGGTGGACCGGACCTTACAAAATAACTGAGGTAACTTCATATGCAGTCCAGGTAAAAGGAAAAGCTGGAGCAAATTGGCAACACCTGACACATTGTGTACTGTCCCCTCCACCCTCTCGCACTTTGGCAGAGGTTAGAGCTGACGTGGGAAATTGTGAGGGCTCCAAAGAATAAGTAATATTTGACTCCAAAACGCCAAAGCCCCACAACAAGCATGATGGAGATTCCACAATGCCCGTGGCATCCTTTCCGCCATGTGGGCTTTTGTGGGATCCGAGGCACGATGTGTGTCTTCATTACAATTGCTATATTGATTACCTTACCAATGATGTGGAGGAAAGCTCCAACTGACTATAATGTTAGTAATGATGTTCCTTCTCGCCCTAAAAAGTCTTGGAGAATCATCAATGACCCGGCCACCTTCACTTTTGCAGCGGGCAGAGACAACACTGTCCAGGTTGACTTGTGTTCTGTTGTAGAATGGGGAAAGCACCAAAGGGATCTCATTTGGGCTGATAAGTATCTCTGCTTGTCACATGGCGCACGCACCAATCCTTCAAATTATGCACGGAGACCAGGCCCAGTGAAACCAGGAACTTAGGCACCAGATAGATGGTGTCATAATTGGAAACATGTTATTGCTAACACGGGAGGGTCTGACTGGGGATACCAAACTTCAAACGCCATGAAATCTTGACTGTCCATTTACAAAGCTTCAGCCAGACATAATTGTCAGGCTGGAAAGTGTAATCCCCTGGTCATTACTCTGAAAGACGCTAAGGTTATTTATAGTGGGGTAATGATACTGGGGGCTCGGGTGTCTGTCTCAGACCCTCTAGGCCAAATTGTAACAAAAGTAATCGCTAATGATACTATTCTCTCCAAACTGCCCGCAAAGACGTCATTAGGTTCATCTGACCCTCAATCTCCTATTGTGTATTTTGCTAATTTCACATTTGAAGATAAACTAGCCATTAAAACAGGAAATGATGATAAAAATATGTGGATAGAGTGGGTATGCTATACTGCTGTTAGTACCAATAGGAGTGATTGCATTGCTTGTGCTAAAGCTAGACCAGTGTTGGGAACTGCACTCTTTAGGTTGACGAATCGAACCGACCCCGTAGGGCTAATTTGTAATGTTAACCTGTTCAAGTCTGCTTCCCTTCCAGGAGACCAGCTGTGTAAGACTTTAACCTAGCTCCACCCCCCCACGGCTGCTCCTGATTTCCCACCTTCTGTGGTAAAGTATGGTGGTAATTATACCTGTTTTACCCGGTCTGGAAGCAGACCTATGGTAGACAAACTTCCCTCAGCATATTGCTAAGACACCAATAATGTCACCACTAATACTTATGGATATTCAGCTGTCTCCTTTCTCTCACACAATACTTCTAGAGCAGATCTGTGGTGGTTGTGTGGGGACAGTAAACTCCACCCCCAGTTTCCTGAAAAATGGGAAGGGACTTGTGCATTAACTCAATTACTTATGCCTTTCCAGATCCTGCCAGTGGGTCCAAGTGGATTGCCTAGCCATGTACAAGGCGCAGAATCAAGTGGCAGCAGGTTTTGAGTTCTTGTTTTGGTGGGTAACGATAAATAAAAATGTAGATTGGATCAATTACATAATTATACCAGAGATGCTGTTAAAGTTATTGCTGAACAACTCGGCCCCACCTCTCTCATAGCCTGGCAAAATAGAATGGCCTTGGGCATGTTACTTGCTGAGAGAGGAGGAGTGTGTAAAATGTTTGCAGAAGGTGGTTCTGCAGCTAACCAGAGACCACTGGTCTGTGGAGTCCAAACTAAGAGAGTCCGTGTACACATATAATTTTGATCTTCTGAGTTGTAATAAATCATTGTTAATTTGAGAACTAAATATCAGTCTGATTTCTGTCCTGCATAAAAGAACGCGCTTACAAAGGTAAGTGCCCTCTCTGAGGAGAGATAAGACGCTCTGCTCTCGATTGACTGTTTGTTGTTTGTTGAAACAGTCTGCCCGCATTCGGGATCCGGAAGCCGCGCTGAGCCTGCAGCGTCTTCTGCCCTGGATGTGGAGCCCGCGCAGAGAGGATCCAGTTCCGAGGACCTGGATGTCCTGAGCGCGGAAGGTGGTGACGTGGGTGGCTCGTCAGCCCAGTCACTGCAGCATGAGGAGCTGCTGGAGGCGGTTTTCCCAAGAGAGGAAAATGGTGGCTAGGCTCAATATCGCCTGGCCAGCGGAGCAGCAGGACACTCATCGCGGGAGTAGCTCGATGAGTGTTTCCTTCTAGCCATACCTCCACGCCCACGTCGGGACCTGCCGTTCTTCTGGATCTCCACACCGAGGTGTCGAAATCATGGTCCAGGCCGTATTTTGCACGGTTTTCTAGCCCAACTGGTCGCCAGTCAGTGGGTGCAAGGAGAACAGCTAGGGCGGGGAGACGCTGGGGGCGGTTTTATCGCCCAGGCCGCCTCCTCCCTTAAGACCCTGACGTTGCCTAGTAGGCCTTGTCACCCTACATTGACTTTAGTGGGCAAGGCATATGGGGCAGCGGGTCAGGCTGGGCATGCTCGGAGAGGACCTGAGTGGGAGAAGACGGCCCTAAGGGCCGTGCTTCTCGCCTGGCAGGCCTCACAGAAGAGGCCCTGACTCGAGCGTTGGGCCTCGGAGGGCGTCCCCCCACCATCGGGGTCGAGCACATGGCTTCTCCCCCATTGTGCCCTCGGGAGCTCAGTCTCTTAACCCTGCCACCAGTGGCGCTTCGGGCGTGGCGAGTTCCGTGCACCTGCTGCCTTTAGACCTGCACGGCTGTGCAGCAGTCAGGCCACAGTTACGTCCTCTACTGAGGCCTGTAGACGTTCTTTTCCGGATAAATCCCGCCGTTTCAGGGCTTCGGGGTACCGCAGCTCTCACATTGCAGGTTTGGGGGGCGGTCAGGCATGTACATGCCGATCCTCGGGGATTTCCCGCCGCTGCAGTGCTTCGGGTAACCGAGGCCGCCACTCCAGGTCCCCCAGGCACCAGCCTCAAGCGTTTGGTTCCCCTGAGGGACTCTTCTGCTCGCTTGAGAAGCTTGACCCGGAGTGTCGCACTGAGTTTGCGCACTGTCCGACAAGGTTACAAGCTTCGGTTCTGGTGCACACCCCAAAGATTCCAAGGAATCTTGGAAATCAGTGTCGATTTCGGTGTCGTACATAAGCATAGGTGATGGAGCGAGAAATACATTCTCTCTTGTGCACTGGGGCCATAAAACAACTCCCAACCTGAGGGATGCATACCGGGTCCTACAGCCGGTACTTCATAGTCCCGAGAGAGACGGTGGTTTGCGTCCTGTTTTAGATCTTTGTCACCTGAACCGTTCTCTGAGGAGACTTTGGTTCCGGATGCTGACGATCCCTATGATTGAGTCAAATTCAGTCCGAGGACTGGTTCGTCACAATCAATCAATAAAACGCGTACTTCCACGTCTCTATCATTCCGGGACACCGGAAGTTCCTGCGGTTCGCTTTCGCCGGCAAAGCTTACCAATATCTGATGCTTCCCTTCGGGCCCAGCACACTCCCCTCGCACCTTCACGGAGTGTATGGACTCTGCCCTGGCTCTTCTCAGACTCCAGGGGATCTGCATCCTCAATTATTTGGACGACTGGTTGATTTTATCCCAGTCTCTCTCACGCGGTACATCATCGAGATGTCCTACTTGTACACATGAGGTTGAGGCTCAACACGAGCAAGAGCACGCTCACTCCAACACAAAGGATTAATGTACCTAGGAGTAGTGTGGGACTCGGTCGCATTGCGGGCACAACTGTCTCCGCCACGCGTCGAGTCAGTCCTATATCATCTGCACCCCGAGACGGTGCAGATGATTTGGAGGCGATTCGGCAGAGCACAAGTGGACCTGTTCGCGTCGCCAGACAAAGCACACGCCCCCTCTGGTTCTCTAGGGGTTCTACAGAAGGTTCGCCGAACAGGGGCCCAGCTGCTGCTCGTGGCCCCATTCTGACCCGCCAGAATCTGGTTCTCGGGCCTGGTAGCCCTCTTGGACGGCCCCCCATGGGAGATTCCCGTCAGGAGGGACCTGCTATAGCAGGGCCAAGGCGAATTATTTCATCCCCAGCTGGGGAAATTGAAGCTGTGTCTGGCCCCTGAAGCGGACCATCTCCGAGCTGCCGGTCTACCGAGGTAGTTGAGACCATCTTACACTCTAGAGCCCCCTCCACGAGGAAAATTTTCACTACATGGTGCCAGGAGCGCCATCTTGACCCAGTTCACTGCCCGATGGCTTCAGTGCTGGAGATCCTCCACAGCCGGTTTTTGGCTGGACTCTCCCCCGCTACACTTAAGGTGTATGTGGCTGCGATCGCAGCATTCCACAGTTTGGTGGATGGTTGCTCGCTTGGGAAGCACTGCTGTGTTAACAGTTTCCTTCGTGGCACCTTGAGGATGAGGCCTCCAGTTCAAGTCTAAAGCCTAAAGTACCCACTGAGGTGGCCCGGCCGGTAGTCCTTCAGGCGTTCCATCCTCCTTCAGAGTCGGCGGAACAGGAAGGTAGGCTGCAACTGCTTTGTCCGGTCAGAGCCCTGGAGATTTATGTCCAGAGGACATCCCAGTGGTGCATTTCGATCCAATTGCTGGTATGCTTCGGGCCCCCTTGTAAGGGCTGCCCGGCTACCAAACCCACTATTAGCAGGTGGATAGTTGAGGCTATCGTTTTGGCATACGAGGTGCGTGGTTTGCCTTCACATCTGTCAATCAGAGCCCACTCCATATGGAGTATGGTGGTCTCCAATATATGTGATGCTGCGGGATGGTCCTCACCTCACACTTTTTGTGAATTTTTTACAGCCTAGACCGCTTAAATAATCCGGGATCTGTGGCTCTCTTGTCCTGAAGTGTGCCCTGCTGGCTTCACACTCTGACAGGCATCCCTTCAGCAATAGCGGAGTTGGTACTGCATTCCCCATAGCGTCAGCTGTGCGTTGCCCATAGTGTCAGCTGACGCAGCGTCTCGTTCCCTATCAGGGAACCATGGTTACCTACGTAACCTGGTACATTTTCACTTCCTTGCCTATTCACTTATTGCTATTTGATGGGTTCGTGCACATTGTATCTGCTGGCTGTATTTTGAGTGTAAACATTTACAACCTGTTGCTCAGAAAATGTTATTTAATCATTTACGTCCTGCTGCAGAGGTTCCCTACAGCTTCCTCAGTGCTCCTCTCCAGAGAAATGTAGGTTGGAAATCCCTATAGAAGAATTTGATAAATAAATAAGCATTCTTCATCCAAAATAGTACATTTATGAATAAACACATATAAACTTCACATTATTTATCAGCATTGAGACTTGCATGTGATCCAAATCGCTTCTCCCCCATGACAAACTTAGTTAGTTAGTTAGCGTCATCTAGTGGACAGATAATGGAATTACACCATCTGATGTGGGATACTGACTGGGTGGAGAATACACAACCAGGGGAAGATGCTCTCTCTGAGCACTTTTTCATACCTGGGTACCTCAAAGTGGGAGCAGACATCCCATCGAGGCAGGGGCCAAGGCCTGGGGAATGGAGACTGCAACCCGAGACAGTGCAGATGATATGGAGGAGATTCAGCAAAGCACAAGTGGGACTCAGTTATAACAACAATAATAATAACATCAATAATAATAATAATTAAAATAATAAGGGTTTGGCCTTTCTAAAAAGGAGTGAACCTGAAGGGGACAAGCCACCCTTTTCCGGCTGAGAAAAGCCAGGGTAAGAAGCAACAGTGCTTTAGTTTACAGCCTTGTCAACAGCCAAGTTTACAGGCTTGTCCCCTTCAAGTTGGTGGAGAGCTCCTGGCTCAAGTGGAGGAGTTTAAGTATCTTGTAACAAATTGTATTTTGGAGATCCAAACTGTAATGTGTTGGAAAAGGAAAAAGAATCTAGGGACTGATCTAGTGGAGGAGTTTAAGGGGTCTTGTTCATGAGTGAGGGAAGGACGGAGTGGGAGATCGACAGGCGGATCGGTGCATCCTCTGCAGTGATGCGGTCAATATACCGGTCCGTTGTGGTGAAGAAGGAGCTGAGCTGCAAGGCAAAGCTCTCTATTTACCAATCAATCTACGTTCCTACTCTCACCTATGGTCATGAGCTTTGGGTCATGACCGAAAGGATACAGGCGGCCGAAATGAGTTTCCTCCGCAGGGCGGCTGGGCGCTCCCTTAGAGATAGGGTGAGGAGCTCGGTCACTCGGGAGGAGCTCAGAGTAGAGCCGCTGCTCCTCCACATCAAGAGGAGACAGCTGAGGTGGCTCAGGCATCTGTCCCGGATGCCTCCTGGACGCCTCCCTGGGGAGGTGTTCCGGGCATGTCCAACCAGGAGGAGGCCCCGGGGAAGACCTAGGACACGCTGGAGGGACTATGTCTCTCGGCTGGCCTGGGAACGCCTCGGTATTCCCCCGGAAGAGCTCGAGGAAGTGTCTGGGGAGAAGGAATCCTGGGCGTCTTTGCTTAGCCTGCTGCCCCCTTGACCCGGCCCCAGATAAGCGGTAGAAAATGGATGGATGGATGGATGGGTGTATTCTGTTTTGGCCACACCCTCGACCTTGTTCTGGTATACGGCATTGAAATTGAACATTTAAAAACCTTTCCACAGAATCCTTCACTATCAGACCATTTTTCAACATTATTTGTTATTTAATTATTTAATAACTTTTGAACTCCTATTACTGGAGTACACACCACTAGTCAAATACTACTACAGTAGATGTCTATCTGATAGTGCTATAGCTAAATTTAAGGAAGTGATTTCATGTGAATTTAACTCAATGCTATGTCTTAACATAACAGAGGACTCTTATGCAAATTTCAGTCCGTCCCAAATTGATCATCTTGTTGAAAGTGCAGCAGGTTCACTGCGAACGACACTTGATTCTGTTGCTCCTCTTAAAAAGAAGATAATAAAACAAAAAAGGGTAGCTCCATGATATAACGCCGAAACCCGCAAATTAAAGATAACATCATGAAAACTTGAAAGGAAATGGCGTTCCAACAATCTGGGAGAATCTTGTTTAGCCTGGCAAGATAGTGTTAAAATATATAAGAAGGCCCTACATAATGCCAGAGCAGTCTATCATCACTAATAGAGGAACATAAGAACAACCCCAGGTTTCTTTTCAGCACTGTAGCCAGGCTGACAGAGAGCCACAGCTCCATTGAGCCATGTATTCCTGTAGCCCTCAGCAGGAACGACTTCATGAGCTTCTTTAAGCTTTAGAGAGAAAATTAATCGCGTCCTGCCCTCAGCTGGTGCCGACCGATCTTCAAGCATAGAGGCTTTGGAGGGAGCTGTGAAACCTGAGGTGTACTTGGACTGCTTCTCTTCTGTCAACCTTAATCAACTAACATCGACAATTTCTTCATCTAAGCCATCAACCTGTCTCTTAGACCCAATTCCAATTAGGCTGCTGAAAGATGTTCTACCATTAGTTAGAACGTCTTTAGTAGATATGATCAATCTGTCTTTACTGACAGGTTATGTACCACAGTCTTTTAAAGTACCTGTTATTCAATCTCTCCTTAAAAAGCCCACTCTCGATCCAGGGGTTTTAGCCAACTATAGACCTATATCTAACCTTCCCTGTATCTCTAAGATCCTTGAAAAAAGTGTTGCTAATCAGTTATGTGACTTTCTAAATAACAATAGTATATTTGAGGATTTCCAGTCAGGTTTTAGAGTGCATCATAGCACAGAAACAGGACTGGTGAAGATTACAAATGACCTTTTAATTACATCAGACAATGGACTTGTCTCTGTACTTGTCTTGCTAGATCTTAGTGCTGCATTCGATACCATTGACCCATCAAATTCTATTACAGAGACTAGAACATTTAATTGAAATGAAAGCAACCACGTTAAGCTGGTTTCAATCCTATCTATCAGACCAATCTCAATTTGTATATGTTAACGATGAATCATCCGAGCACACCAAAGTTAGTCACGGAGTTCCGCAAGGTTCTATGCTTGGACAACTTCTATTTACTTTATATATGCTTCCTTTGGGCAATATTATTAGAAAGCACTCCATAAAGTTTCATTGTTATGCGGATGATACCCAGTTATATTTATCGATTAAGCCGGATGAAACTGATCAGTTAGTTAACCTTCAATCATGCCTTAAGGACATGAAAACCTGGATGACCAGAAATTTTCTGATGTTAAACTCGGACAAAACTGAAGTTATTGTACTTGGCCCCGAACGCCTCCGAGACTCACTGTTGGCAGATATAATTGCTCTAGGGGGCACTGCCCTGGCCTCCAGCACCTCTGTGAGGAACCTCGGAGTTATCTTTGATCAGGATCTATCCTTCAACTCCCACATGAAGCAAACTTCAAGGACTGCCTTTTTTTACCTACATAACATTGCAAAAATCAGGCACTTCCTGTCTCGAAATGATGCAGAAAAATTAATCCATGCATTTGTTACTTCAAGGCTGGATTACTGCAATTCCATATTATCAGGTAGCCCGAAAAGGTCCCTTAAGATTCTCCAGTTGATTCAGAACGCTGCAGCACGTGTACTGACAGGAACTAGGAAAAGAGATCATATTTCTCCAATATTAGCTTTTCTGCACTGGCTCCCTGTGAAATCCAGAATAGAATTTAAAATCCACCTCAACACCTACAAATCTCTTAATGGTCAGGCACCATCGTATCTTACAGAGCTCATAGTATCTTATTACCCCATTAGAACACTGCGCTCTCAGAATGCAGGGTTTATTGTGGTTCCTAGAGTCTCCAACAGTAGAACGGGAGCCAGAGCCTTTAGCTATCAAGCTCCTCTCCTGTGGAATCAGATCCCAGTTTGGGTGCGGGAGGCAGGCACCATATCCACATTTAAGAGTAGGCTAAAGACCTTCCTCTTTGATAAAGCTTATAGTTAGGGCTGGCTCAGGTGAACCTGAACCATCCCTTAGTTATGCTGCTATAGGCCTAGACTGTCGGGGGACTTCACATGATGCACCTCTCTCCTCCTCTCCCTCTCCATCCGTATGCATTCTCATCCCATAAATGCATGTTACTAACTTGACTTCTTCCCTCTCCCGGAGTTTTGTGCTTTCTCATCCCTCTCTTCTTTCTTACTTTCACTGACTGCAGGTATTTCAGTGTCCGGAGATGTATCTGGATCTGTGACTATGGCGACCTTCTGGGGCAGTGCTGCTGTGTCTATGGTGCAGGGGACGAGTGGCTCGGGTCCTGCTCGTTGGCCTCTACCTGGAGCTGCTCGGTTGGCTGTCTGGACCCATCAGCTTCCCTTATCTTTTACATCCCACACTTTTCAACATAATTATATATAATACAATCTTGCCATTGCCATCATAATTGTATATGTTATAATTTTTATGCTATGAATCTATTCTGTACTTACGACATCTATTGCATGTCTGTCCGTCCTGGGAGAGGGATCCCTCCTCTGTTGCTGTTCCTGAGGTTTCTATCATTTTATCCCTGTTAAAAGGGTTTTTTTTGGGTAGTTTTTCCGTTTTCGAATCGAGGGTCTAAGGACAGAGGGTGTCATATGTTCCGAATTGTGAAGCCCTTTGAGGCAAATGTGATTTGTGATACTGGGCTATATAAATAAAATTGAATTGAATAGATGTTATAGGGGAAAGGTGCCACACTATCTCAAGACCAAATGGAAATCATATTTAAAGAATAAAGGCATTTTTGTTCTTGTAGCCTTCAAATATAAGAACAAATGGATCACAAACAACACACATTGATACACATTCCCGACACTCAGGTCGGGAATGCGTATCAATGTGAAGAGGGTGTGAAGAGGAAATAAGGAGAAAATACTTCTGATAGGCTGGAATCTACCACAGGTTAGACTGTTTTTTTTCTTTTAGACTTGGACTGAAACAAAAACAAACCTAATTCCATACATTGATACCATAAATCATATGAAAATGTAAATCGCCGTGTTGATGATCTTCAGTTCAGGTAATGTCCGGTTCATTCGGACCTGCTGAGTTCTGTTGATGGTCAGAAGCTGATGATGCTGAGCTGCCCTTTTTCAGTTCATTATGTGGTTAGTTAGCATCTAGTGGACAGGTAGTAGAACTGCACCCTCTGCTCTGTGATTTCTCTGACACTGACTGGGTATGTATGAATCACAAACAATGTAAACACTCAACACACTTGCAGAACATCAACATTAATAAGCCAGTCACCTCCAGCAGGTTCAGGAGAAGAAATGAGGAAACAGATTCACCTGTCAGAGGCCAGAGTTCACCTGTTGGACTGGTTTTAACGTCATGGCTTTCTTTAACACTTGGACTCTGAAGTTCTGAGGGTGTGACGGCGGCCTCAGATCAGATGCACACAGACACCAGGACTGACGAGGAGGAACTGAGCAGCCGCTTCTCTCCCAGAGTTACCTCCACACAAGAAGGTGGAAAGTGTCTGTAAGTTGACCTAAAGAGGGACTTCAGCAGGTGAGAATCCCACCAGAGGAATCTGGAAGTGTCTGATAATCACGATCACTAGAAATGTTTCTGGATGCTGATTGGCTGTTGCTAAATATCTGTTTGAAATATGCTGTAGAATTTCTCTCCGAGTTAAAGAACAATGATCTTAGAAAGATTAACATGTCATATTGTTAGAGTTTCTCCAGGAGAATCAGCAGCAGTTTGATTGTAGTCTGAGCTCCCGTCATCAGCGAAAAATGCAGCGAGTGTCTGAACTGGTCTGACAGCTTGGATCAACTGGGCCGAGGTTTAGTTTGAACTGTTAACACTCTGAAGGGAAGCGCATGGATGAAGTGTTGAGAGCTCAGGTACAGAAACCATCCAACACTGAGACGGACTCTTTCACTGAAGACCCTTTAGCACAGTCCAGGTCTCAGCTGTCCCAGAGGTCAAAGACGTGACAATGTGGGGTTCGTCGTGGAAGAGATCGAAATGGCGGCAGCCCACGTAATTTAAGGGACAGAGCAACAAGGGGAAGCTAGCTCTGTCGGTCCTCAAGATAACGTACAGCTTAGCTAGCTATGCTACGTTGCAAATTCCAAATTTGGGGATTCAAACTGTGACGTTTTGGTTGCACTGTATCAAAGTTTGACAGTCTAATACTTCTGATATGTTTCGTGGTCAACATGCTGTATTTCTGGGTGAATCTGGGGGCTATGACACATTTTGGGTTATCAGGTCCTGTTTAGGCTCCAACAAGGTTTCTGTCAGCCCTGAATGTTTGTGTCATGTTACTGAGAGGAACGAGAACTAATGTGTCCTGTGATGTAAAGCTCGTTGGAGTGAATGAGTGCATGTTGCTGTGTTTGTGTGCAGGTGTGGGCTCTGCTATGGATCAGTGTGAGGACAGAGAGGAGGGAGCCCCTCCCTCTAAAACCCCTCTGTGTGGGGGACAAGACACAAGGACCAGAGCTCAGAGGTGAGATGAGGATCTCTGACTGTCCAGGACTCTTCTCCCTGTCAGAGCTCAGCTCTCAGATCACTCCACCATCATTATTCACACTCAAAGCTCTGTGTGTGTTGTGTTGAAGCCCAGAGCAGCAGAGACCAGACTCTGCTGGAACTGGACCTGGAACTGAGCCTGGACCCAGCTGTGTGTCCATGAAGAGTGATCAGTCTATGAATCTACCTATTGAGTTCAAAGATGAACAGCAGTTTGATCAAAAGTAATAATTTATCTCACAGTTTGTATTAAAACTTCAAAAGTCAACATTATTTTATTTTTAATCCCGGAAGAATTTCAGCACAGCTGTGCATTTATCAGTGTTTGTGATTCTGTCAGGATCCAACTTGAGAAACCTGGACCTGAACCTGGACCTGAACCCAGCTGTGAGTCCATGAAGAGTGACCGGTCTATGGATCAATGGTTTGAGTTCAAAGATGGTCAAAGGTGGGAATTTGAACTGGATTAATATCAAGTTTCAATACCAGGATGCAAGAAAAGCATTTTCCCAAGTAAATCACTTTTTGTAAAATGACTAAATATAATATTTCTAAACAGGATTCAACCCAGAAATAACTGTAATGAGCATTTAAGCCTTTTTCAAAGTGCCCTGTGTTTGTAGGAGGATCTGTTTCTACCAGGATCCACTAGATAGACCACAGCACAGGTAACACTGAGAGTCATTACATGTTCACAATCATCATATTTGCTCCACAGAGTTCGTCAGCAGAGATCAGAGGTTCCCATTGGTCAGTCTGCCCTGCAGCGTCAAACACACCTGGACTCCATATTTAAGGTGTGTAAATGTACAAACTCAGCTACGTCTGCTAATTACAGCCAACGCAGCAACCCTGTTTCCTAGCAACAACACGTATCTGTTACTCAGCTGTTGTCTCAGTTACGCTGTGCTGCAAACTTCTTCTCTGCCTGGATTATGTTCACAGACAGCGTTTGTTTGAGAGATGAAGTGTTACATTTATGTGTCTCGCAGGAGTCGGAGGTCAGAGGTCGTATAAAAGTTTCAGACTCTGACAGCAGAGAGCAGGTTCACATTCTGAGTTCTGTCTGTGGTTTAGACAACAGAAACTCTTTGGTTAGTGTTAGTGAAAGGTGGTGGTTTCAGTTAGATGTTGAGAACACGTCTGGTCTCAAGTCACTGCAGACTGTTTCTGTATTAAACCAGACCAGGATCTTCCTCTAACGTTAACCAAGAGCTGTGAGAGTCCATGATGCTGTAGTCACCACCAGCTGATACTGGACTGTAACATCAGATACTTTGGTGGAAAACTAAAAGATGTGATGTCAGTGAACATTTTACTGACACATTAATAAACTAAATGTTTGTGTTGTGTAAATACGATCATTTAAAGCATTTTCTCGTTGTATTAATATAAAACCGGCCTTCAGTCTGATCCAGTCTCCATGCTGCACTCTGCAGACCAGCAGGCTTTCAGTCACTGATCATCTGAGGTTGAGTTCTACGAGTTAAACTTCACATGTTCTTCTGTTCCAGCTGCTGGAGGAGAACATTGTCAGTTTTGTGAAGAACGAGCTGAAGAAGATCCAGAGAGTTCTGAGTCCAGATTACCCAGAATGCTTAGAGAGTCAGAGGGAGGATGAGGTGGTGTTGGACAGTGAGGATGAAGAGCAGAGGAGGAGCAGCAGAGAGGCATTTCTGAAGATCACACTGCACTTCCTGAGGAGAATGAAGCAGGAGGAGCTGGCTGACTGTCTGCAGAGCAGTAAGAGGATTTTAACAGATTTAACAGGATGGAAAGAGGAACTGGAGGCAACATGGGAGAAGTTCACATTCAAAACTCTGCTGTTAAGATGATGCACACATTTGGATCACATCTATGAATTCTTCCGGAAAACAGTCAGAAACTGTTTAAAACTGATGAGCTGAAGAGATTTAATGGAGGAAAATAAATACCATCATGATGTCTGAAAGTTTACATTTATCAGATTTATTGTAGCTTCCACTTATTAATTACATTTCTTGTTTGTTCATTCAGGAACTGTTGCTGCAGTGTGCCGACGTGAACTTAAATCCAACCTGAAGAAGAAGTTCCAGTGTGTGTTTGAGGGGATTGCTAAAGCAGGAAACCCAACCCTTCTGAACCAGATCTACACAGAGCTCTACATCACAGAGGGGGGGACTGCAGAGGTCAATGATGAACATGAGGTCAGACAGATTGAAGCAGCATCCAGGAAACCAGACAGACCAGAAACAACCATCAGACAAGAAGACATCTTTAAACCCTCACCTGGAAGAGAAGAACCAATCAGAACAGTGATGACAAAGGGAGTGGCTGGCATTGGGAAAACAGTGTTAACACAGAAGTTCACTCTGGACTGGGCTGAAGACAAAGCCAACCAGGACATACAGTTCACATTCCCATTCACTTTCAAAGAGCTGAATGTGCTGAAAAAGAAAAAGTTCAGCTTGGTGGAACTTGTTCATCACTTCTTCACTGAAACCAAAGCAGCAGGAATCTGCAGGTTTGAAGAGTTCCAGGTTGTGTTTATCTTAGACGGTCTGGATGAGTGTCGACTTCCTCTGGACTTCCACAACACTGAGATCCTGACTGATGCTACAGAGTCCACCTCAGTGGATGTGCTGCTGACAAACCTCATCAGGGGGAACCTGCTTCCCTCTGCTCGCCTCTGGATAACCTCACGACCTGCAGCAGCCAATCAGATCCCCCCTGAGTGTGTTGGCATGGTGACAGAGGTCAGAGGGTTCACTGACCCACAGAAGGAGGAGTACTTCAGGAAGAGATTCAGAGATGAAGAGCAGACCAGCAGAATCATCTCCCACATCAAGACCTCACGAAGCCTCCACATCATGTGCCACATCCCAGTCTTCTGCTGGATCACTGCTACAGTTCTGGAGGAGGTGTTAAAGACCAGAGAGGGCGGACAGCTGCCCAAGACCCTGACTGAAATGTACATCCACTTCCTGGTGGTTCAGTCCAAACTGAAGAACGTCAAGTATCATAAAGGAGCTGAGACAGATCCACACTGGAGTCCAGAGAGCAGGAAGATGATTGAGTCTCTGGGAAAACTGGCTTTTGAGCAGCTGCAGAAAGGCAACCTGATCTTCTATGAATCAGACCTGACAGAGTGTGGCATCGATATCAGAGCAGCCTCAGTGTACTCAGGAGTGTTCACACAGATCTTTAAAGAGGAGAGTGGGCTGGACCAGGACAAGGTGTTCTGCTTCGTCCATCTGAGCGTTCAGGAGTTTCTGGCTGCTCTTCATGTCCATCTGACATTCATCAGCTCTGGTGTCAATCTGCTGTCAGGAGAACAAACAACCTCCCGGCTGTCTAAAGTCCTCAGAAACAAAGCTAAAGTAACACATCTCTACCAGAGTGCTGTGGATAAGGCCTTACAGAGTCCAAATGGACACCTGGACTTGTTCCTCCGCTTCCTCCTGGGTCTTTCACTGCCAACCAATCAGACTCTCCTACGAGGTCTGCTGACAGAGACAGGAAGTAGCTCAGAGACCAATCAGAAAACAGTTAAATACATCAAGAAGAAGATCAGTAAAAATCTGTCTCCAGAGAGAAGCATCAATCTGTTCCACTGTCTGAATGAACTGAATGATTGTTCTCTAGTGGAACAGATCCAACAGGCCCTGAGTTCAGGAAGTCTCTCCACAGATAAACTGTCTCCTGCTCAGTGGTCAGCTCTGGTCTTCATCTTACTGTCATCAGAGAAAGATCTGGACGTGTTTGACCTGAAGAAATACTCTGCTTCAGAGGAGGCTCTTCTGAGGCTGCTGCCGGTGGTCAAAGCCTCCAACAAAGCTCTGTAGGTGGATATATGAACAACTTCAAATATGCTTAATTTTATATATGACAAATCAAACTTTTAGTTTATGTTCATCACTAATTCTTCCTCAGGCTGAGTGGCTGTAACCTCTCAGAGAGAAGCTGTGCAGCTCTGTCCTCAGTTCTCAGCTCACAGTCCTCCAGTCTGAGAGAGCTGGACCTGAGTCACAACAACCTGCAGGATTCAGGAGTGACGCTGCTGTCTGCTGGACTGGAGAGTCCACACTGTACACTGGAGACTCTCAGGTCAGGATTAATCTGGCTTTAGGTCAATGTTAGTGAAGATGGTCAACATCTGTAGGATTTTCCTCCCGACATGGTTTTCTAAAACACTAAGTTTACAATATTTTCCTAATTCCAGGCTGTCAGCCTGTCTGGTCACAGAGGAAGGCTGTGCTTCTCTGGCCTCAGCTCTGAGTTCCAACCCCTCCCATCTGAGAGAGCTGGACCTGAGCTACAATCATCCAGGAGGCTCAGGAGTGAAGCTGCTGTCTGCTGGGCTGGAGGATCCACACTGGAGACTGGATACTCTCAGGTATGGACAGACAACAAGAGCTCACACTCTGCAGGTGCCTCTAACTTCTCTAGTTTCATGTCATTCCTCTCCGGTCCGTCATCATGAGGGACGTCTTCTTTCTCTTAACTCTGTTCAGAGGAGTGAATAGGCCTGAGTTAGGAAACACATGGATCCCCAGAAGTCTTAGTCCAGACTGAAATATCTCAACAACTACTAATAAATCTAGTTCAGACGTTTATGGTCCCCAGAGGATTCATCCATAGTGATCCTCTGACTTTTCCTCTAGCGCCACCAGCAGGTTTACACTTTTAGCTTTTAGTGAAACATCTCAACAACTGTTGGATGGATAGTGATGAAATGTGGTTCAGACACTCATGTTCCCCTCTGGATGAACTGTTATAACTTTTGTGATTCTCTGACTTTTTATCCATTTCCATCATCAGGTCAAAATCATCATTATAATCTTGTTATTATTATAAATTATTTTAATATAAATAAAATGATTATAAATTCAAAGCAAAAAGAATGAGCAAAGGCAGATGCATATATTACCTAATAAATTATTTGCTGCTGAGAGAAACACCTTCTAGGTGCTTTTATTCTCTGTTAACTTCAAAGGTTTGCCTTTATTTTCACCTTGATATTCAGCCCTGTTTTATATGGAATCATCAACTTAGTTTTATTTATCAAACCCAAAATCACATATTTGTCTCAAAAGTCTTTACAGTGTGTCCATCATCGAGCGCTGTCTGTCCTTAGACCCTCTGTTTGAACATATAAATGACACAATACTAACTGAACCTGGTGGTGAGACTGATCTGTGAACAGTCTGTGGACAGTTTAGTTGTTCCTGTGTGAATGCTGGTCAATCTGTTCACTGTAAGGGACAACATGCAGAGGACAATATTTCATATAGTTGTATTATGTGGGAAGACATCAATACAAACCAGAGCAGATCAGTGGTGACTCTGCTCTCTTAGTGTTTGTGCGTCACATCATCTTCTTCTTCTTCACGTCTGTTTCTGTCAGTAACAAGTGAAAGAGTGATGGAGACAGTGGACACAGATGAGTTTCAGCCTGTTTCTCTGTCCCACTGACAAACTGAGGACCACTGCTTCATGTTGAGCAGCAGTTGGGACTCATGTTGGACAGAAAATCACTCTGACTGTGTTTCTTCCTCCAGGGTGGACCACGGTGGAGAGCACAGGTTAAAACGTGGTGTGAGGAAGTGTAAGTGTGGATTCAGTCTGACTCCTGAGGACAAAACAGCTCACAGTCAGTTTCTCTTTAAACACAAAGCTGATAGTTGTGGTGTTTAAACTTTACTGACAACATGTGTCATCATTAAACTTTATAGAAATGAACAACAGGAGCACACCAACACAGAATAAACCCTTCACATGTGTCTGATGATAAACTGCTGCTGTGTTGTGTCTTTTTCTCTCCATCAGATTTCTGTGAACTCACACTGGACACAAACTCAGCAAACAGATTCCTCAAACTGTCTGACAACAACAGGAAGGCGACACATGTGAGAGAGGAGCAGCCATATCCTGATCATCCAGACAGGTTTGACTGCTGTCAGCTGCTGTGTAGAAATGGTCTGACTGGTCGCTGTTACTGGGAGGTCGAGTGGAGAGGAGGAGTTTATATATCAGTGACTTACAGAGGAATCAGAAGGAGAGGAAACAGTGAAGACTGCTGGTTTGGAAGAAATGATCAGTCCTGGAGTCTGAGCTGCTCTGATGGTGTTTACTCTGTCTGGCACAATAACAGAGTAACAGCGCTTCCTCTCTCCTCCTCTTCCTCCTCCTCCTCCTCTGTCTCTGACAGAGCAGCAGTGTATGTGGACTGTCCTGCTGGCACTCTGTCCTTCTACAGAGTCTCCTCTGACACACTGATCCACCTCCACACCTTCAACACCACATTCACTGAACCTCTTTATCCTGGGTTCTGGTTCTGGTCTGGTTCCTCAGTGTCTCTGTGTCCTCTGTAGGAGGAGACGACTTCCAGTCCTGTGGTTTAAATGTTGGTGGTGGACGAGGCTTCCCTTTGGTTAACGTTCGGCTCACTGATTGTGCCTTTTCTTCTTGTCCTTTGGGCTGCTCCCTTTCAGGGGTCGCCACAGCGAATCATGTGCCTCCATCTAACCCTGTCCTCTGCATCCTCTTCACTCACACCAATTAACTTCATGTCCTCTCTCACTACATCCATAAATCTTCTCTTTGGTCTCCCTCTAGACCTCCTGCCTGGCAGCTCCAACCTCTGCTTTTAATGTCCCAAATGTTTCTTCTTAGAAATGGTGAAATGATCTCAGGACTTAAATTCCTCCTCTCCAAACTGTAAATTACATTTAAAATCCTGATGTGAATTATACATCCCAAGAAGTTATGTTAAAATTGTGGTCTGCACTATTACTAGCAGTGAATATAACCAACATTACTCATGAAGAAAGGTTGGTAAGAATATTTTGGTAACAAAATGGATGTATTTACCAGAATGGAGATTATTAAATGTGTAAAGATTGAAGCACTGAGAGCCTGGGTGGGAGACGTGGGTCAGAGGTGAATGTTGGGCAGTTTGATAGTTTCTCCGTATCGCCAAACAAGGTGACAAGCGAAAAAGTGTGTGCCTACAGCGGCAAGAGAGTCTCTCCATAGGATGTTGAAATATCAGTTGTAATATGGAGAAGTGGCAGTTCAAGTTATGAGGCAAAATAGTGAATAGAGAGTCGAAATCATGAGTTAAAATCAAAATAATATTATTAAGAGCGTGGTCTAGCCCTGCTCTGTAGGAGAAGTTCAATGATCCAATATCCTGATGTGAATTGTGTAACATATGAGAGTGTGCTGAATTGTGTCTTGCGCTATTACCTAAAGTGAATATAATTAACTTGAATTGTATGACCAATATTAATCCTAAAGAAATGTAAGTGAGAATGTTTTGATAACAAAATTAATGAAGGTATTAGGAGTTATGTGTGTGTCTAGACATCTGTCTGTGAAGTCACAAGGACGGAAGGGATGGCGTCATGGCAGGTGATGTGTTAGACGGTATTGTGTAAGAGGGGTGAGAGGTGAAAGAGAGTGGCATAAAAGAGAGTGAAAGAGAAATTCGACGTTACATCCTTGTGCCTCATCTTCGGAACACATGATATGAGGGAGAATCATGAGCTGTTACATCTACAAAAAAGGACTTTGAGAACTCTGTCAACAATAGAGGATTTGAGCACAAAGAGGATTAACCATTACCCAGTGACAGAGAATGAGAAATTTGGACTAAGTTCCCTTTTTCTCACTCTGTGGACGTGGACGTGAGGTACTGAGGACAGTTTCGGGAGCTTTGGACGGAGCTGTGAATTGTTCTTCAGAGACTTGGTCCTCTACAGTAAGAGTGGGGTCGCTCTGGCCAGACAAAGTACTTGCTCTCTCACCCAAAAGCAGATAAATATTGAATTTAAACTCAGCTGATTTATTGGTTTTATGATTTATTTTTATGATTCATTTGAATTATTTAATTGAAGTCTGAAATGTGAATTGAGTTGTTTACCATTGCCCTTGCTAAAGCTTATTGCAATAAATAACAAAATTATAGTTAAAATAGTTGTGTGACATGATTATGAGTTCATTGATGGTAGTAAAAAGTTAGGTTGTTGTGTGTCTGTAACATCGTAACAGGTTCTTACAGGTCACTCTAGCCAATCAAATTAACAGTCCCTTGGGGTTCGCCCGAACCACTAAAACCCATCCTAGCACCACAACAAGAGCCCAGATTATTTAGAGGAGAGCTGCTGTTAACGAGCATAGCTGATAGTGATAACTGATGCACAAGGGCTATTCGGTCGGTTACCGCATCAGAGGAAGCAGGGTAGACTCTCGGACGTACGCAGTTAGAAGATAGGCATGTCTCCTCACCACCAGCTTAAACAGTCCTTATTCAATTCTTTAGGGTAATACTCTGAGATTCTAAGGATCGGACCCTAGAAACGGAGAGCTGGTCCAGTACCTTCCGTACCGGGGTTTACCGGGACCTAACAGGAGACAGTGAAAACTGCAGGTTTGGAAAAATTGATCAGTCCTGGAGTCTGAGCTGCTCTGATGGTGGTTACACTGTCTGTCACAATAACAGAGTAACATCCTCCTCCTCGATGGCGTACCCTCCCGATTCATGGCAAGATTATAAATATGATCATAGTCCCATCCATCCATCCTTCTTCCTCTTATCCTGGGCCGGGTCGCAAGGGCAGCAGTCTACATTTACATTTACATTTACATTTAGTCATTCAGTAGACGCTTTTATCCAAAGCGACTTACATATGAGGAAGACAATGGAAGCAATATAACAACACAAGGTAACAAAAGCATTAGTGCATCAAAAAACGAGTCTGATTAAAGCCCAGCACAGTATACAAAGCTAAGGATAGGAAGGGGTTGTTTTTTTTTTGGGCAGAGGTAGAAAGGAAGAAGAAGTCAGTGATGGTCAGTTAGGTGTTGGTGGAAGAGATGCGTCTCCAGGAGCTTTTTAAAGGCGGCTACAGAATCTGCTGATCTTGTAGGAGCAGGCAGATCGTTCCACCAATGTGGAACGGATCCAGAGAAGGTGCGCGAGAGTGATTTTATTCCTTTTTGCCATGGTACCACTCGTTCGTTTGCAGAGCGCAGGGACCTGGCAGAAGCATAGGTCTGTATGAACAAGCAAAGATATGTTGGTGCAGAACCAGTGGTGGTCTTGTAAGCAAAGAGTATCGCTTTGTACTTGATGCAACGCGATTCCAGACACACCCATAACACTGAGAAA